>VWPU01009329.1:0-162597 GCA_013398955.1 Callaeas wilsoni
CCCCCTGGCGGCCCCGGGCGCCGGGCCCGGTGCACCGAGCGGTTCGTCCGCCCCCCCCGCCGGGCCCGGTCACGTTCCCCGCCGTGCCCGCTGCCGCCGCTTCTCTCCGTGCCGCATGTGTTATGGCGGCGGTGAGACGGGGCTACGGCGCCCGGACGGACACCGGCGCCGGGGCTCCGGGAGACTTGCGCGGGTGCCCGGCGCTGTCCCTGCGCAGTCCTGGAGCCGTGACGCGCCCGCACTGGGCCGTGGGTGGTAAGACCCGCGGCATTGACGCACTCGCCGGGCGTAGCTACAGGCAGGGCAAAGCACGAATTCCCACCGTGTGAAGTTAACGATGGTTTTGCTTTGCCCCGACATCAGTAACATTTCTTACAAAGGACATAGAAACAAAACTGATGTCAGTAACATCAAATTCGTTTGGGACTTAGGCATTCCAGCGTACTGAAAGAGGAGTACTGCAGTTCGTGGATCAGAATTAAATTCTACGGTACAAATAACTTCAGACAAGTTTTGTTTAACCTGCTGATACTTTTTTGTGTTACACATACAGCCAAAGTACCTTTTCTTGTAGCTTCTGGGCAGCTGAAAATGTCTGAGAGGTTGTGGACTAGAAAAAAAATAGGCCAGGAATAAGAATACTCTTCATCCCCCACTGTATTATACATTATTCCAAAGTGCAGCTGTAAAGTCCATGTAAAAACAGAATATCTGAGGAAGAGGGAGCTCCGAGCAGCTCGCCTCACAGGCTTCCTTTCCTGAGTTGTTCTGCGGCTGATGGAGGAACCAGTGGAGGAGCAAGGGAAATGATACTCTTGCATGGAGTTATGTAGAGGTATAGTGACAAGAGAACAGGAAAACGCATGTCCAGGCCCTGTGATGATGCTATCTGCCTGTGTTCCTGAAAGTATGGATGCTGCTTCTTCACAGCATACCTAAAAGAGATCCTTGTGTTTAAAAATGAGGGGTATTTTTGTCTAATAATGTAGTCACTAGAACACAAAGTCATTTTACACTAGATGATCTCTGTTGAAACATCACAAGATGATGTATGTTCTGGGAAAGACTGTATTTAATATTTTCCATTATGATCCTTGGCAGAAAAGGTAGGAATCTCCTAATGGTGCAGAGCTGAGAGTGTTCATAGTCTAGAGCAGCAACAAGAGAAACTGGGTGACCTTGAGAATAGTATAACAGAAATGTGAAGAAATGTAAAAATTCTGTTTCTAACTGATGTCTTCCTGGGAAGCCGGTTACCTTCAGCTACCAAGCATATAGATGAGACTGCTTATTAATGCTTTCTAGAAAGAACAAAAACAAAAGGTTCAGTATGTATTGCAATCGTGTGACCCTCTAAGGTTTTAATCTCATTATTGAAGTGGCAGGAGAGCTATATATATATAAATCCTTTCAAAAGAACTTATTCCTGCTGAAGACTAGAATGAGATTTTAAAAGTATCATGAGGAAGTTTTCAGTACCTCTGTGTGAATTGGTCTGCTTTGGATTTTAAGCCACAAGTTTTTGAAGCTCTGGAAGACATGAATTGGTATTTTTGCAGGTGAAACTTCTGAGAGATTTAAGATAAGCAGTTATCAGCACTAATTTTGTTCTCTCATTTGTGTATCCTGACAGGCACTCTTAAGAAGGACGTGGTGGGCAGGGTGGGGGTGGTTTTTTTGCTTAATGTCCTTTTCAAAATGAAGGGCTTTTCCTACCCTAGCCGATCTAGGAGTCAGTTTATGGTGGACTGAATTGTCAGTGCAGCTTCCAGCAGATCACAGGTACTGCTGAGATTCCTGAGACTTTGACCTTTTTTCCCCCTCTGTCTGGGGAAACCCTGGTTTACCTGTCCCTTTTCTTCTGCCAGTGGCTTAGATGATTGCTAGTATTCAGAGCATAGAGTTTTTGGATAATGTCAAGCTTAGTGTCCACCCACCAACCCTCTCCCACTTTCCTTGCTCTTACAATGCTGTTCTTTTCCTACTTGTCTCCATTCTAATAGTTTATCCTTTTAATGAGAGAAGGCTACAAATTATTCTTTCTAAGTGAGATATGCCTTGTGGCTCTATTTTATCTAACCAAGACTGGGAAGTCATTTGCCCTTATTTGTATTAAACAGATGTATATACTTTACCGCAAGTCATTAGTGCTATAAAGAGATTGCCTTCCTATTGATAGCCTGGATGGGGGAACTCAAGAGTAAGTTGCCAATAAATAAAGAGTGTGCTTATAAGCACTATTGATTCTCTCTGGGCCACAGAGAATTGTTTTGTTAGTAAAACTCTTCCTGAATGTGCACGTGAAGATAAGAAAAAAGATGGGGATTACTGAAAGCAGAGAGGACTAGGGTATGACTTGGGATGAGAACCTGATATGGTTTTTCTTTGAAGGGTACAGTTTGTAAAGACAGGTGACAAAAATGTGACAGCAATTCTTCTGGCCATCCTCAGAAATCCCAGAGGCAATCCTTAGAAAACTGTACAGTTAGCACAGCATTTCATATGGCACACAATTTCAGAGTGATCAGACAGTTCCCCAAATCATCATGAAAGAAAATGAAAGTATCATTTGCATAGGAAATGAAAGACTGGTGAGATTCAAATTCCTTTTGTCCTGTCTGGGTTTTGCAACAGTTTGGAAATGCTTTTCTGAGCTGTTTGGGGAATATTTTAACATATGCTGGTAGACAGCTATGAGGAGCCAATTCAGGAGGAGGTAAGAAGAGGAGCAGTGTGGTTCTGAGCTGAAGGACAGCAGAGCCCATTCACTGGGAATTGGAAAAATAGTGTATTGCTCAGGTCTATGGTGCTTGTGTTGTCTTGTGTGTTGCTTCCATATTAATCCAACTTGCTGAAAATAAGCATTATTTACCAAGCCGTTTTCCAAGAAAGACAACAGGACAGAACTGGATGGACAGCAGGACAGAGCTACAGTGCAGTGGTGTTCTCTGTGAAACCATGTTCAGTGGTAGGATTCCCATCATTTCAGTGCACATATTCCATGATGTAATTTATATTTGTAAGCTGACAGGCTATTCCTTTAAGAGTATCTTGAAAGAATAACAAATTACAATATTACTTCAGCTTTGACAAATCTTTTAATTGTGGTAAGTTAGAAGATTCTCCTGGTGATGTGCTGATCACGTTTATTTGAAGAAGATATAAAACAGTGAAAAATGATGGGTATATGTCAACCATTTAGTTATGTGAGACACAATACTGGAATTACCCTGAATGTGGAGCAGTAGATTATTGTTACTCTTAGTAACAAAAAAAAGAAAAAAAAAATTATTGGACTGATGCACATTAACAATATCCTATGTCTTCAGGAAGCTGATTTCTTCAGACTAAAATGACAGTATGAATTCAGAAAATTTCAGGTTATATTACAAATGCATCGTATCCTGCTTTCTTTATGCAATTTTCCTCATCATTAAGACATACTACACGTGAGCGTACATAAGAAATTCTATGGTATCTGTGGGGGGTTTGGTTGGTTGGTTGAGTGATTTTGGTTTGGACTTTGTTTTGGTTTTTTAAATGCCTACCTTGTGTTTTGTTCCAAAAAGCTCTTACAGAATTCGTTACCTCTTTGGCTCTTAGGTTTTATCTTCTTTTTTAGATCCTTTTCTTTCTATTATTTTTTGTTCATTCAGTGATGATGTTATTTAGGGTTTTTTTGGAAGATTCATAATATGTATTCCACAGTATTTAAAAATTAAAGAATGCTTTTTAAAAATCAGGAGTTGTTAGAACACTCAAGAAAAGAACCTTCCTTGGAAACAAAACTGCTTGTGCTGTGATTTGCCTTCCATATTCACCCAGCCTGCTGAAATTAGTATTATTTAGAGCTGTCTTTCTAGGGAAGACAATAGGAGAGAATTGAATTTACACCACCTGAGGGCACTGTAATACTATTTACTTTAATTTTCAAGGCAAATACAAAAGGGTAGTGTTTGAAATCGTCCCGATTTTTCTTCCTCTTATGATTACCATCAACTTCTAGAAAAAGCACACCACTGAAATGAATCAATATCATTAATAAAGAAAAGATGTGTTGCTGAAGGCAGGTATCTTGGAAAAAGGCCATCCTTTTCTCCTGTCACTACCATTTTTACCTTGTGCTCACTGTAGAATGATGGTAATTTTAAATACAATGCTACTATTATTTTAAGTGATGTGTTACTAGTGTGGCAGTGATTGCTGCATAAAATCATGGAATTGTTTAGCTTGGAAAAGATCTTCAAGATAAGAGAGTCCAAATGCTGACCAAGCACCACTGCATTCGCCACTGACCTGTACTCCTGGGCTGCAGTTCTGGCTGTTTACTTTTGCTGCCTCTTGTCTGTGTGCAGAAAAGTGCAGCGTTGATGTAAAAGCACCCAATGATTGTGCTGTGTCCATGTACTTGCGCTACTCAGACTACATAGCTAGAATCAGAGAGTCACCGACTGGTTTGGGTTGGAAGGGACCTTAAAGATCATCCAGTTCCAATGGCAGGGAGTGCCATGGGCAGGGACACCTTCCACTAGACCGGGTTGTTGGGAGAATATAAAAAAGTGAGAAACAGGAGCAGTAAAAAGCTCCCTACGTGGGCACTCCTGATGTGGCTTGTTTTCTCTATCTTGCCAGGTTTATGTTCTCTCTCAGTGCTTTCTACACTGCCATCTCTCTCTTTTCTTTCTTCTTTACTGTTTTTCTGTCTGCTCTCTAGTAATTTGATTTCACCATCTTATTATTTTCCCTGCTAGTGCAGGAAGAGGGTCTCCAAGTACAGTTCCAATGAGTAGGGCTCTATGCAGCTCAGGAGCTCCTCTGCAGGAAGATGTGCTTCCAGAGGTCACAGCCTTTGGCACTGGTCACTCCTCCCTTCTTACAAGGAAGTGTCTGAACTGTCCTAGTGTATATTCACTTGAAATCACATCCTGGAGCCTTTTTGTTCTCTTTATACAACATGAAACATAGTGAAACCTTCATGTCAGAAACTAGATAGTATTTATAATTTTGTTAGAATAATAACCGAGTGCATTTCCACCAGAAAAACACCTCAAGACCCTACTTTTTCAGTTTGGTCATTTCAGCAATCCAGGAGTATATTCAGGAATAGTTCTGTAATAATACGTTCTACAATGACCAATTCGACTGACATAAATAATACTTTCAATTTGTGTATGCTAATTGGATTAATGAGGGAATGATACTGTTTCTTTTGCAGTTGAAGACAGAAGTGAATGAGCTCAACTGTGTTTTACATAACAGGATTTCTTGGAACACATAATGCAAAACAAAGTTGTGTCAGATGAAATAGTTTAAAAATGCACTGGAATGACTCATTGAGAAATTAACCCATATTAAAGAAAAATGAAAGTAGAAAAAGAATTTTAAAAGCTGCATTTAAAGACAACTCTGCCTTTAAAAGGCATAGTATGAACCCTGTATTAGGGACAGGAATAGATATATAGTTATTTAAGAGATCTAAGCTCTTCCAATAAAGCAATTCCAATAAAACAGAAAAAGACAAGGATATCCTCTGTAACTAGTCCTGTTGGTCTGTATGTCTTAAGTTGTCTTTATAGATACTTAAGTATCTTGAAGCAGTGAGATGAGATTAATCTCTTGCAGAGACTTTCTTTCCTTGAAATCTGATCAGTCTAATAAATTTTTTTTATTACATTAAGGTCATCAATATGAAATAGTTGTAATTTACCTTCCTGAAATCTGACCAGGAAGTTAGTTTTTGCTCTAGTGAGAGACCAAATTACTTTGCAGAGGACCTTTGGTATGTGAAGCATGGACACTGTGGGGAGAGGGAAGGCTGTACCTTGGTCTGAGGTCCTGTGGAAGCAGAGGTACAGAACTCTCCAGTGCTTGGGGATGCCAAAACTGGAATGTGATTACCTGTCTGGTCTTAGTTCCTCTTCTGAAATGCTGGTCTCTAGAGAACTCTAAGTGCTGAAAGGCCGAGAAGATGATGAATAAGAGTGTTTTGAGCATCTCTGTGCCATCTAGAAGTTGTGCATTTTATCTCAGGGGCCTAAGATGGAACTTCTTAGTGGGAACTCTCTTGGCATATAGTTTACCAACAGATCAGTTGCTTTAGGCTTTAGTTTTTAAATTTTTTGGTTTGAGGTTTGGGCACTTTAGTTTTTAATTTTGTCTCAGTGTAGTTGAGAATCACATTATAGTATCAATTATGGGACTAAATATAGAAATAAACTAAAGCTATTAACAAGTGATACACTTACTTGTAAAAACCACAGGGAAAATGTGGAGAGAATGTTCTCACAAAAGCATGGCAAAAACCAAATTTTAAGCTCTTCTTACAGTGGAGCAATAGCCAGAGCCATTCTTCCATGCTTGCTAAACATGAAACCTCAGCTTTCCATGAGCAGATGCTTGTTGACATAGCGGCAGGTATTGATACAAATGAGAGATCCAAACCTTTCACAGAACTCTAGAAAATGGTAGTTGAGAAGATGAAATATGAAGGTAAAGATGCAGCGACAGAAGGGTCCTGCATCCTTTAGTCTTAATTCTCAGCTCCAAGAAAGCTTTAGGATATGTTCTGTGTTTCACAGCAAGTGTTTATTGAATGAAATAGGTGTTTAGGCAGTTTTATTTCTAGCAGATTTTTTTATATGTGGTATTAGCAAACACTTTCCAGTGATATTGTATCAGCATGGAATGTAACTTTTTTTTTCCATATGTACACTCTGTATGTAAAATCACGAGGTTTAACTTTACTTTCACACATTCTAATGCGTATTTTCTATCCTCTCAAATGCCAAATGACCAATACCTCTTTTTTTCTTCTTTCTGGCATTAATTTTTGTTCATTTGACATCCAATTTGCCAAATGAATTATGACAGTAATCCTTTCTTCTGTGCTGTTGCTTCAACTTATTCCATACTACGTATTCAGGTTTTCTGGGGTCATTCTTCTCCTCCACTGCTCCTTGTTTTGGTATGAAAGATTGGATTTATGTATACTGATTAAAAGAATTCTGCATGGTTTTACATTCATTTTAGCTCAGATAAACTGAATTGCAAAAATTAGATGTATCTTGTAACCACTTATGCAGAACATAAAGACTTTTTAATTGTTGATGATATAGAAAAACTCTGTTTTTCTATATCATCAAATGTGAACTCACATTTGGAAGGAACAAAATGTCTAACAAAATCTGTCACTGGAACAGGTGTTAAAAGACTGAGAAGCAGTAGTTATAAGATCTCATGGAGAGAAGGGTTCAAAAGGACCTTCTCAAAGGGAGAAAAGCTTGTGGAAGGATATTATAGTCGTTTCTTTCCAAACACAAACATTTAGAAAATGTCTACTTCAATAGGAAAGATAATTAGAATGGCAAATTAGACAGTTGTAAATGTGAAGAAGGCAAAAACTGTAATGCATTTTGAAGATGAAAACCTTTTTTTCTGTAGAGACAATATTTTTCTTGAAGTACATACATCCTAATTTATGCACAGAATAGTCAGGCAGAAGGAGATGTTCTTAGTGCTTGCCTGTTAGTGCAGTTAACGCAGAAGAAGAAATGTCTTACTAAGTGTATACACACCCAGCAGAACGCAGGGGAGAACTCTGTGCTATCAGAGGTTCCTCTTATCAAGGGTTGCAAGCCTGCCCGTTCGCCCAGGCCAGTTCCTAGCCAGAGTCCCACGACCGTGTTAATGCCAAATCAGGTCAGAGAGCTGCTTGCTCAATTTATCAAGTTGTATAATGTGGTGAATTTTTTCCACACGTAAAGAAGCTTACTTTGTGCTGGATCTCAGTCTTACCCTGACTGTTCTGACTCTTCTTCTCAGCCTGTTCTTTTTGCATTTCCCTATGATTATATAGGAAAATTATGTACTGCGGAGTCATACTTCCGTAGAGAAGTCAACAAGATCAGGCCAGTTATCTGTGCACTGCCTTTCACTATGGCAAGTTCACAGTCAGTCCACCCTGCATCCTTGCCTGAGAAAACCTCATCTCCTCTCTCAACACTCATTCCTTTGCTTTTCTCTCCAAAGCACTGTTACAACAAAGGTGTTCTGGGATTTCACGCACAGGATCTCTCAGGCAGTCTAAGTTTATCTGCAAGATTTCTGCCTATGCTCTGAAGCAGTCTGCAATTTTTGCTGTTTTGAATCTGAAGGACTGCTTAGCAAACTTCTATGTACAGTTTCACAGTACCTGGCTCTCCAGGCTGGTGACCAGGCTGTGTGAACCCCTGGCAGTCTCTCCCCAGGCTGCATCCTTCTGACCACCTGCTGGGCCAGAAGGGAGTGTTGGAACTGCAGCGCTCCCACAGCACGAGGAAAAGGTAGTGGCACCAGTCCTTCTGTGTATCCTTACCAATTCTCTTCCCCCCTCTTTGCCCTGACTTAATGGGATTCACTTTTGGTGATAGAATTTAATGGCATTTGGATCAGTATAAGCCTTCACTTAATAGACTGCAAGATATGCTAACTTTTTATTTAGGGCTGCAAAAATACTCTTGTTTAAAAAATTAACCCTGAACAATCTGAAGCTTACAGGAACATATATCTGGGATATTTGTGCTAGGAATTAGAGGGTCACTGAACTGAGAAGTGATTGTTCTTTTTTTCATGGAGCTTTGTGTATGATGATGTGACATATGGCTTGGTTTATACAGGACCTAAAACTCTCTTAAAGTAGTATCTCAGAACATTTTACGTCCTTCTCGTAAATTCTCAGCAATAAATGTTCTATTTCAGTACAAATACAAAAATAAAATTTATTAGGTAAAACCTAATTCAGATGGGCAAGAGGGTACATAAAAGATGCTGTGCTGTCAGAAAAATCCAATCACAGGCAATTATGAGCTCCATTGACACTGGGAGAAACAAGATATGTGGATGATAACTTCTGGTGCATCTCAAGAGGAAGTACTCTGGAAGTATTTCCATGTTCATGAAAGCATCTGCAAGTGTATTCAGTTTGCAGAAATGGAACTTATGTTCAGATCAGCCCTAGTTGGGCTGCAAAGAGACTGCAAATAATTATTTACTGGTAGGGCAGGAGAAATAGAAAAACTCCTTTAATTTTTCAAATTTCAGACTGATTTTTTCAAAGTGAGCAGGAAGAGATAGAAATGTTTTATGTAGGCTCTTGAATACTCTTAGTAATATCCAAAATTACTATTTAGAGCGGAAGCACATTTTAAGTCATGTAGGATCAAGTCAGGGTCAGCTCTTGAAATCCGTATTTGAAATCAACTTTCAGTAATACCTCAGCTCTTACTATTCTGTTAAATTCCATCAATTTAATCAGAGGTTGGATAACATGTTTAAGCAACAAACTGACAAATTCTGCCAGCAAAATGATACAGCACGTCCAGTTCTTCATGTCAGCAATGTGCAGTCAAGTCTTTTCACCAGCTGCCTGGGCTACAGGAATTATTTTGGGTAAAGATAGATTCAGCTGTTGGTATGAAGCAAAAAGCTTGGCTGCTTCTGTTTCTGTTGATGCTCAATTTCAGTTTTTAATATTGTAATTATATGTAGTAGGCTTTCAGAACATTTTTCAATCATCAGCTGATCTAAGAAAGAAAGACTGCTTCTCAGAAGTTGAGCTAAAAGTAATGCATTTGGGGCTAGAAATTAGCAGCAGAACTTCACTAAATATGGCACGTATGTAATGAGACCCCTGTGTGTACTGTACATATCACTGCAGCAGATGTAGGTTATCTTTACATCAGTCATTATAAAGGCCTCTGAACAAGTGAAATACTTAGAACATTTATTTTCATTTCTGGATTTTCTGAGATAGGTTGATTAAGAAAAAAAATAACTGCTTTGCAAAGAGACAGTGGGATTTAATCTTGTGCAGCTAAAGGAAAGGAGTCCATGGGTCTGGTTTTTGCTCCCTGCTGATTCCATGTGTTGCCTTATCTGTTGGTTTCTCAAGGTCGGTAGAGGAAAATTCATCCATGGAGAATTCTTTGGGCTCCACCTGATGAGAAGGGTCAGTATAATGTCAAACATCACATGATTTTGATTTCAGCATTTACAGTCCCTTTTCCCAAATTCCCGTAAGCTCCCTGGCTCACCACAGAGGAGGGAGGACATCTCCCTCTCACCAGGTAGCCTTTCTTTGCCACCTCACAGAAAGAGTCTGGTGTCCCATGCACTGGTCAAAATCTCTGTGACAACAGCTGTGCTGATCATGGCCTGAAGCAACAGAAACCCAGGACACAGTGCACGTGTTCGCATCACGTCATGCCCTCAGGAGCACTTACTTTTCAGTCCTTGGGGAATACTGCAAGGGAGAAGGTAAGCAGATATATGGGGGAATTCTGGGTGGGTTTCATCCAGCCTCCTTGTGAGTGCTCTACCCTCACTGCCAAAGAGACGTCTGCACTGAGACCAGTGCAGTCTTGGAAAGAGAGCCCTCAGTTTTTAGTGCAACATCAGGTAAATGCATCTTACAGTATAGCTCAGAGAGGATGTAAAGAAATCATACATGAAAATATGAATGTCTGATCAAAACCTTGTTAGGAATAAGTGGCATGGCTCTCAAAGAGTAAGAAATAGTTATGTGTGAGTTGCATCATATTCTGTGCAGAGTCAAATCAGCATCCCCAGATCTTTAATAAGTATCAAAAGGATATAATTCAAAATAATGGATGTAAGCCAATATAAGGCTGAAACTGGCATATAAAATTTGTGTCAGTCTGAGACCTCTAGAACTCTTCACCCAGCCACTGCCACACAGGAGCTTTAAAACTGGCATGAAGACCAGCACTGGGTGAGTTTAATTGAAATGCTTTAACAAGAGAACGATCTTCCTCACCTCTCAGATATATTCTTGCTTTTTTTTCTGAATTCAAGTTCCTATGATAGCTCTTTCTTCCAGAGGATGCTTATTGCTGGGAATATAGCAAAATGTGAGTTAATAAAAAAGGCTTTAGTGGCAAAGCTTTCTATCCTGTGGGAGGATAATTCTAAACAAATACTTTAAAAGCTCTGAATAGAGGCTTTGGGGACAGACACGGCTGGCAAGGACTTTCAGTGAGACCTTTGTGTCTAACTACCCTTAGTGCCTTTGAAAATCTCCCTCAACATGTACAGTCACTGCAAACAAATATCACAAAAAAAGACAAAACTACAGATTTACAAAAGACGAATAATAAATGAAAAAAGGCCTCGGGAGATGTCTTTAAATAATTGTCAGCAGTTAAATAGAAGTGTCTTGATGTAAAACGAGTTGGTGCCTCAGGGTCCTACCAGCAAACACAAGTGAAGACAGAGGAAGGTGGCTGAAGAGAAAAACAATCCTCATGCCCTTGACCAGGGAGAATCCAAAATGAGTGATTGTCCTTTGAGTGATCAGTTGTAGTCTCACTGTCACTAAAGAGGTGAATTAACTGGAGCAAGAAGTAAGAGGCATGTTTATACAGGAGCAAAGTCAGGAGGAATACACAGTACATAAAATGTGAAAAAGAAAGTCATAAGAAAGAGCCCAAACAACACTTCAGATGTGTGTGATGAAAGCAGCCACGTGTTGTAGCATCGGGATACACAGGAGTGGTAGAACTGGCACTCCACCAGCTGCCTCTGACTTTTTGTCTCAGAAGAGCAGATGCAAGAGTCACACCATGGTGTGAGGGAGCAGGGATGCCTCTTGCTCACCTTTGGCAGATATTACCCATGCCCACACCCAGTACACTGCTGGCAGGAAGCTTTGTGACACGGCTGAGGCTTTTGGTGTTTCGTAAGTTTTTCAGTTTCACCTTTCTGAAATTTTTTCCAGATTCTTCCCTAATAATCCCTCAACTGAGCAAATAAAGGGAAGAAGTCTCCTGGTTGTACTGAACTGTTTGAAAACCATGAAATACTTTTGCTGTCTTCTGGTTCCTTTCTTCTTTCAGGAGCAGCTGCTGCTCCTCATCCACTTTGTGGCATCTCTCATTTAATACTGAACAAAGCTTTCATGTAAAACGTACATTTTAGAAAATGTGGCTGTAAGAGGCCAAAACTGAGCCCCAGTGTCACAACGGCTTGATGGTCTGTTTCCAGCAGCAGCGGAGTTGCTGCAAGTGAGGGTGTCAGAAGTGTGTCTGTTCTCAAGAAGAGCAAACCTGAGTGGGGCATGGATTCCATTTCAGAGAGAAATTTTGACTCAGTAAAAGAAACATCTGACTCAGCTGTACTTCTTCAGAGAGCAGGTTTTTGTCATGCAGTGCATGCATAACTCATTTTTAAAAGCTCTGATGACCATAGTCCATTTCAGCTTGTAAGAAAACATTGCTGTGAACTCCAAAGGGAAGACTTTGTGTAAAATTATTCAGAACACTAAATGTACTCACAGCATTATGATGCAGTTTGTTTAGAGCATTTGGTGGTAATTTTCTTTGTCTGCATTGGGAATAAGCATAAAATTAAGGACCACTTTTTCGTGTTTGAAAATTAACTAGTACTGAAATATCATGTGAACTGATTTTTTTTTAAACTTGTACAATCAAGTGAATATCCTGGACAAGAATTCATACTGAGCTTTTGGGGAATATACAGATTCTGAGGGAAAATGAACCATTGAAGGATTCTTTTGCGAATTATAGTGACACAGTCAGCTCATTCAATGCCTGTAGACTTTATTGTGTGTTGTTAAAATGATTTCTTTTACTGCTGTGTTAACATATTAGTATCATGTGAAAGCAAGTGGGTGAAAAACTCAAAAATCTGTGGAAAACCTTTCATAGTAACAGCAAAATAATTTCAGTCAGAATCAGCAAGAGAATGAAAGTGGTGCCTTTTATTGGACTTTTATACAGGTCCCAAGGAACTAGATTTAACTGGGCTTTGCAAAGTACTGTGCTATCATAAATCAAACAAAGTTTTACCTGCTCAGATGAGTCCCCAAACTGCAAGATATTGTTAATGTGTCTTGAGTTTGCTAATAATTTTTTTTTCTGAAGCTCATTATGTGCTTTTTTTTTCTTTAATTTGCATTAATTTCTTCTTCTTCTTAGTTAATAGAACATGTTTTGTCCAGATACCAGCTTTTTTATATATTGCTGGTTACTGAAATTCTTGCAACTAGGCTGGTATCTTTCCCAGTGTGGAATGCCTCTTTTCTACACAGCTTTTACCTTAGGACGAAAGGAAATCTCCACTCCCATTATGAGCAAGAGAGCAAAATAATTCCTCCAAGTCACTTGAAAGGGCAGGACAAAATTTTTCCGTTATAATCATTCTGTGTTTTCTGAGAACAGACTTCAAATGTGTTATTGCTAGTTTACAGTAACTGTGAAAAAATAAAACTGATGCATAACTGTTTCTGCCAGTGTCCAAAAACCCATATGATTCCATTCCTGCATGCCAAAAGATTTGAGCCTGCATTAACAAGGTATTTCATGTACAAACCAAAGCAAATCTGAAGTCAGGGGACTGTATGGACAGAGAGTTACTCATTCTTACTCTAACTGTTTATTTATTCATTTATTCATGTGTTGTATGTGCTGTGTGTTCAAAGTGTGACCTCTCCAAGGCAAGAACTGGATTGCTTTTGTTTTTTTTATTCTGGTTGAAACTAGGGATCTGATTAATGATTACGGTCCCAGGAATTATCTCACAACACAGCGGAATGATTTCCATTTTTTTGAGGTATCCTTCTTAATTTGTGGAGTAATTACTGGCAGCCCTGTAAAACAGGAGTACTACAATATCTGTCACAGTGTTATGCCTCGTGAGGATGCAGAGATGACTGTACTACTTATCTTGGGAAGTGGACACAAGTAACCCTAACTACTGATAACTATCAGAGTTCAGATATATCCAGTGGTTTTTATCAGAAATATATGACTTAATTTTCCTGGTGGCTGTTGTCAAGTTGTACTTCTTTTACTCTATTTACAAATGTTATCTTTAAAATATTGTTTTACTTCTTTAAGATTTTAGTACTAAAACTGCAGTTAGAAACATTATGCCTTCTTCAGGAATGGCATTCACACTGTCTTGATAGAAGCTGAAATTCCACAGAATAACAGAGAAAACTTACATAATTTGGAGCCTTAAGCCAGCCTGAGACATGGGCAGAGTTTTGTAGTGCAGTCTCATCGTCCGTTTTCCTGCATTAATCTCTCCAGGGCTACTGTCTTTCAAGAAAACATTCAGCTGGGAGCCTCCCCCTAGCTGTACTCCCACCGTCACCGGGCATGAGGGAGATCATTCAACCCTTGCACTGACATAAAAAAAAAAAAAAAAAAAAAAAGCTGCATTTTTAAAGTCTTGAAAGTGTGGGAGGCTTCCAAGTAAACACTGATTTTTTCCCTGAAAGAGTAGGGCTGAGTTGAGGGGTATTTCAGCACTGCTGGCTGCTGCAGGAGAAGGAAACCTGCAGCTTCCACAGCTGGGTTCTACTACAGATAAAGGCACAGCTGCAACGGGAGAGAGGCAGGAGATGATGGGAAGAGATGGGCAGAAGTTGCTCTAAGAGATATTCTTGCTAATCCCTGCTCCCACTTTGACTCCGCAGCACTAAACTTTCCTCCAACCGAAACATTTTTTCCTCGATTATTATTGGAGAGCAGAAGGAGGGGGAGTTTGTTCACACTTTTGTTGGAGACAGCAAACATCTCCTTTTAATCCTGAATATTATTTTCCGGTTTATAAACTCCAGTATTATATGATATTATTTTTGCTACTGAACGAAGTAATGGATGCATTCAGAGCATTTGAAAATGAGTCGCTCTTGTCCAGTTCCTCTGCTCCTGCCACATGGGATCCCTTCCATGGTCCCTTGGACTCCATCCAGCCCTGGCAATTCAGGCTTCTGGCAGCGGTAATGGTGGTGGTGACCTCCTTGTCACTTACTGAGAACCTGGCTGTAATCCTGGTAACTTTTAAATTCAAGCAATTGAGACAACCTGTCAATTATATTATAGTCAATTTGTCTGTGGCTGATTTCCTGGTCTCACTGACTGGTGGTACCATCAGCTTCTTAACAAATCTAAAAGGTTATTTTTTTATGGGTTTCTGGGCTTGCGTACTGGAAGGATTCGCTGTCACATTTTTTGGTAAGCTTGATTTTGTTTGTTGTTGTATGTTCTTTTCCTTCAAGTTCCTTCAATGTATTCTTCTGCAGCTTTCTAAGTCACTGCCTTCACATGCCTTTGAATTCACTGGTAGTTTTCCCAGTTACATATATTCTGTAGTGGAGAGTGAAAAACATATCTCTCTATTTCTGTCATACACGTAGACTATTACATGTGTACTGATCATTAAATATGTTTCATAGAATGAGGAAAAGCTTGTCAATAGACTAGCAGTGTTGTGGGGCTTGTGGTAAAACAATGTCAGGAAAAAAATCCTTATGCGTAGCTATTTTCAATATTTGTGCTTAGGTATGTGCATATATGGATAAATAACAGAGAGAGAAAAAGAGTGAGTGGCTGCCCATAAACTGTGGAAAATCTCAGGGCATGGAACTTTGCATGCTACACATAATTTGCAGCTTTTCAGAGTAGAACAAATGAAAAGGGTAAGCCCTAATCACTTAACTGGCCTGATTAGCTGCTTGGTTTTGTAGCCCTTATACTGTAGACTGGCAAACTGGACAAATGTGAAATTTTTATGCCGTTCATTAAAATTAGAATAATGCACATAAATTGCCCATCCTTTTATAACTTATGTTGATAGAAAAGGTGTCTGACATTGTGGGTAGTCAAAGAGTGTAACTGGTTGCCCAGAGTGGTTGTGGAGTCTCCATCTTCAAAGATACTCAAAACCCAACTGGACTTGGTCTTGAACAACCTGCTAGATGGATAGTGCTTGAGAGGGAATGATGACCTCCAGAGATGCCTTTCAAAATTAACAGTTCAGGGATTCTGTAATTTGGGATTGTGTTTGCTTTTTAGTGATCTACTCAAGTTTAATGCTGACTGTGTTCTCTTGCAACAGGCATTGTAGCTCTCTGGTCTCTTGCTCTGTTGGCTTTGGAGCGGTACATTGTGATCTGCCGCCCACTGAGAAATGCGCGCTTGAGGGGGAAGCATGCAGCTCTAGGTATTGTCTTTGTGTGGACTTTTTCCTTCATTTGGACCATTCCACCAACAACTGGTTGGAGCAGTTACACCACCAGTAAGATTGGAACTACCTGTGAGCCTAACTGGTAAGGCCACTCTCACAGAATACAGTAAAAAAATGAAACTTGCAGCTCAGGATGTCTCAGGGCCAGAAATTTAAAGGAAAGAGTTAAAGATGATGTAAATATCTGAAAAAAACAGATGTAAAGAAAGTTGTAACAAAACTGATCAAAATTTTCCATGATCAGTTTTTAAAACAAAAATTTCTAAAGAGTGGAGCCTCCATCTCTAATGAAAATAATCACCATAGACCTTGTGCTTTTTGTCAGGAGTGAAAGGACAAAGAGATAGATTCTTTTCAGAAAACTGGACAAAGTTCTGAGCGCTGGTCTGACCCCATAGCTGGCTCTTCTTGGAGCAGGAGGTTGGACTACATGTCCCTTCCCACCTAATTAGCCCCACAGTTATTTCGTACTGTACTTATGGTTGTGGGACCCTCTCCTAGCCCCTGGGCAGGGAGATGGCCCAGCGCGCCATCTGGTGATACGACTAGAGCTGCAGAGGGGCAAGTTGAATAAAAACATTTGACAAAAATACTAGTGACATGTGTGGGATCTTTTCTTGGTTTGGACGGTCGGGACGGCGATAGACGAGAGATCTCTGTGGTTAGGTCTTAGAGTGTGTAGTTCATTTATGAAGGGCGTGGGTATAGTGGGCCTGTTTGGAGCTGCCAGCGGCAGCTCAAAGCAGACCAGAAAAGTAAGAGAGCAAGAGAAGCAAAGGTAAGAGCAAGAGAGAGTAAGGGCAAGGGGAAGTAGTGGAAGTAGGAAAAGGAGAGGGAAAAGAGAGAAGGAAAAGAGAGGGAAAAGAGCACGAAGAGAGCATGAAGAGAGCGAGGTTCTCGTTTACAATACAATAAATCTTCTTCTGTGTTGAATATTCTAATTTCCACTAACCAATCTAGTACAAGATACAAATCTTACAGTATTTACATACAGCCTATACGAATTGTTACATTACTATACTGTGTTACATTTTAAACTCTAGAAACTCCTCTTTGGCCCCCTGCTGCCAAGCTAGCAGCGTCGGCTCTGACCTTTGGACTTGTCAGCAGGCAGAGGGTATTGTTCAACAGAGAGGGGATTACCTTCTGCCGGCCATCCCATTGTTTTCCTGTTGTTCAGTAACTAAGGCTTGGTATCTCAAAGCTTGCTTTCATTTCAATCTCACTTATAGTTTCCCTATTCTCAGCATCTTTTGCCAGGCAATTATATTTATAAGGCTTTCCTGTTTCATCTTCCCCAACAACATGTCTGAAAAGCAAAATTAATATTTCAAGAAAATAATAAGAACACATAGTAGTAATACATACCCAAAGTATTTTGTATTTTATACAGGTACTCAGGAGCTTATGCTGACCGTACTTACATTATTACGTTCTTCACCACCTGTTTTATAGTGCCCTTATTGGTGATTTTGGTATCCTATGGAAAATTGGTGCAGAAGCTTAAAAAGGTAAGAAGAAGCACTCATAAGCAAACTTTTAAAATGTGTATGTATGCAAAAGTTTGGAATTACTGTGTTTGATTTTCTATAAAGATCAGACATAGGCAGATCAGATCTGCAGGCAGCAAACACGCTCAGTTACCTCCCTTGTTATATAATTATCTTTACACACAGAAGTTCATGCTATGGTTAGAAGTGATATTTTAAAGTGTACAGTTCGCATCACTTATCAGTACATCTCTTTAGTCAAATATCATACAAATGAAAGAATGTCTACCTCATAAATAAACAGAACAATCCAGAACTGGTTTATTCACAATTTTACTTCAATTCAGTGACATTTCATAAGACTCAAACTGGGCAAATTGGAATGCAGCTTAAAATGACTGCAGCTGTAAATTTTAAGAGTGCTGGCTACTACTTTGTAACACGCTCAAAATAAGATGTAGCCTTTGTAAATAGTGCAATGTCATTTAGTAAACAAAATATTAGATTGTCCAGGAATATTTAAAAGACTTGAGAAATTATTTTGAATTTTATTCAATAGTTGTGTTGACTTGATCCAAAGGAGAAGCTGCAAAAAGTGAAAAAGAAAACAATAGAATAGGAAAATTCCTGTTTGGTACAGGATTTGGGGACAAGATTTTTGGACAACATTGATATTTCTACTTACTGCAAAGCTCTGAAAAGCCAGTACCTGCAACATATTCTGTAAATCTATAATGAGTTGCTATATGGCTATATCTCACAACTAAGTTCATTTTCAAAACTCTGACTACAGTGAACAGAGAGAGATCCAAGCACCAGAACTGGTGTCTCAGTGTTCCCAACCATCCATCTTCATGCATTTTGTCCTACAGCTGTCACAGCGTAGGCTCATTCCTGAGTGGAATAGTTCTGTCCTAGTAATCTGCCAGTCCCTCAGTCCTCGTGATTCCAGCTTTATAATGCCAGTTGTAGCTTTCACTGCAACATCAAAGTTGATGAAAGAAATAAATCTTCAGGAAAATATCAAATTAGCAGTTTACAATAGAGGTAAATTATTATGGCAGTATTCCTTTGTTTGGAAGATAAAGCACTGGTATGTTTTTCTTTATCAGTATTTAGAGAGAAAGGAAAAGCTGTATCTGAAAAAAAGACCAGGCTGATATGAGACAAAGATGAAACAGTTGAGAGTGCAATAAAGGAGATTGTGTTCCTTTTCCAGGGGACTGCACTTCTGCTGAAAGGGAGGCTGGGCTGTATGGGTACAGCATACATGAAAAAATGCTTTAAAATGTCATATATTGGCAGGGAATATCTTATCAATACCAAACATAGCCTTTGTTAATGCCTAGTGGCTTGCAGTTATTGTAACAATTCATTATTATTGTTGTTGTTGTTGTTGTTATTATTGTTGTTGTTGTTGTTATGTTTATATTTGGTAAAAACTGACATGAATTGCAACTTTCTACAGAGGTAAAGACATCACCCTTCCCAGGAGATTCTTCTATATCTCTTGAAGTACTAAATATGTTGAATTCTCGGAGTGCAGTTCAAAAGTTATTAGAGAAAATGTCTCCATAGGGTTCTAACATTACTGCAGGAAGTTAAAAGGCCATGTTACACAAAAAAATTTTATTAGAATGTAATATTGCAAGACCTGGCATCAGGTTTTTTCTGGAGCCATACAGAGTTATTAATTATTTCTCATGTAAAATAATATTTCATAACAGCGCCTTGTTTCACTAAGTCATCAGAAACTAAACAAAGATGTTTCCCAGAAGGATGCTGTTTGACATCAGCTAATCTCTGTATGAGAAGAGGGAGAGCATTCCTACTAAATGCCCCAATTCCACTTTAGTTCTGGTATCATTAGATCATAAATGCTCTTCTGGGGAAGGCCATACAGTACCACTGAGCCAGACAGACTCCCCGGTGTGAACCTGCCCGTTGGTGAGGAGGTTGCAGAGACTCAGCAGCGTGCTGTCTCTAATATCCACATCAGACACCCAGTTGTCTGCAAAAGCCATGTGGAATAGAAAGTGCTTGAATGCTTATGGCTCACCATGATGTCCTTCTTTTTCACTTTGACAATAAAAATCTAAAGATACTTAAGCAAAGGAAAATTTACTAATGCTGGTATTTGGTAATTCATGTCCCTCAGCAGTGACTTTGGCACCCATCCTTCTGTGCTGCCACACTTGGGGAGAGCAGGTCTTTCCTTCTAGCGTGGCAACTAGACAGCTCACTAAAGTCACTGCTTGGACACCTTGTTGTTTGTTTTCTAGAATCTTTTTTCTTTTCTTAAAAGGTGTCAGATGCACAAGGCAGACTGGGAACTACCAGGAGACCTGAAAGACAAGTGACTGGAATGGTTGTTTTTATGATCATTGCCTTTTTAATCTGCTGGATGCCATACGCTGCCTTTTCTATCCTCGTCACTGCATTTCCCTCCATTGAGCTGGATCCTTGTCTGGCAGCAATTCCGGCTTTCTTTTCCAAAACAGCTACCGTTTATAATCCAATTATTTATGTCTTTATGAACAAACAGGTATTGTATGCTCTCAGAAGGTCTCTAACACTCATATTTTGCTATTTTGTCTTGCTTTATAATAAACTATTTCTACCTACCTATGTGTTAGTTAACAAGCATTAAAATATCCAGCATTTAGAATGAAAAAATAATCTGCCTGGTGGAAGATAGCACAAGCCTCTGAGCATTATAGAAATATAAATGTTAATAATTACTAGGTCTAGATATTATAAAGGAAAATCAGCCCTTAGGGAACATGAGTTAGTTTCCTGTATGAAAATTATGTTCTCAAGAGTGGTTCAGTATATTTCAATAATTCTTTAGGAATGCAACACTAGTAAGTTGATCTTGAGATGGGGCGCACATTTTCAAAGCTTGAATTTGTCTTGGGGAAATGAGGCATTTGTGGTTTATGTGCAGGGGGGTAGAAGTATTGCATACGCCCATTTAACAGGGAACTTTCTTCTCTGGAGTGCGGGCAGAGGATTGGACACAGAGAAAAAGAATTGACATGGGGTTGAACCAGAGTACTGTGTTCTCACAGTGATAACAGGCATGATAATAAACATGAGCAGATTTCTGCAATGAATGAAGCAGCTGAGAATCGTGGCATCAAGCACATAAATTAAATAAAGAAAAATAGTTAAGCGACTGTTGAATAAGAAATAGTGAATTTATTTATCGAGTCCTGCAGAGAGAGCTATTGCTTATCTCACATCCTGTGGACAGCACCCTGATCTCCCAAACCACAGTAGATGTGTGCTACTCTTTACCCTGTTTGTGGATGCAAACAACAAAAGCCCATCTTTGGGAAGCCAGGAATTTAGTACATGAAAGCATGAGTCTGGAGAAATGACCAATTATATCTAGATTAGATATGACTAGCTAGAAGCATAAAAGAAAAATTATTTTTTAGATTAAGATTTACCAGTAGTTTGGGTCTTTTCAGAACACAGTTAATTTTTAGGTTTAGAGTTCTTCATGGTGGCATAGGCAAATATATTTTATGGGGTTATTTCTTTATATTCCTAACAGATGCATGAGAGAATTTCCAAGACTTTTAGCTAATATGCAGATGGATTTATAGAACTGTTTGTAAATTTCTTATGCCTTTTGATTGATCTCCTGTTTTTTCAACTTTTTAGTTCAGGCAGTGTCTGATTCAAATGTTCAGTTGCAGTGCCATAGGAGCTGCGGAGTCCAACATGCACCTGCCTTCACAGAGAGCAGTGCTAACCCAGGACAGAAGAGGCAGCGAGATGTCCCCCATGGCAGTTCATAGCACCATTTCTAAGAGGAAAACTGGAGATGAACACAGAAGCTGACAATCTTTGGCTCTGTTGACAACTTCAGAAAGCAAAATTTTTCCCATGTAGAGTGGGAGACAGGATCATTAATGCAATGCTGGAGTGTATTTCATTGTTACAATCATCTAATATAAAGACATGTTGACACTGCGGAGATTATGCTCCTGTGGACACCAGCTTTTGAGATTCCAGGCTCCTCAGTGCCTGTAAGAGCTTCTTGGCTCTGTGGGTGCAGTCAAACACCCAGCCATAAGGTGAGTCCCTTCCTCCACTGCATTGCTCTTCCCAATCCACAGTCAACTTGCAGCAGGTAGTGGCACCACACTGGTGTTCTCCTCTGAGGAGCAGTTGTGTCTCTCTCCCTCCAGTCTTCAAATCCCTGTTCCTGCTTAAGTCCCATCCTCACTGCTTTAATTTGGCTTCTTATTCCAGAATAAATTATTAACTTGTTATTACACCTCCACTTCCAGAAGCAAGGACTATAACACAAATACTGCTACTGTAAACAGTGAAAACTGTTTTTTCCAGAAAAAATGGAAATTGCCAGCTTTCCACAGCTGTATTCCATCTCATATTTAATTCACACAATGACATGTGGCAATATACCTAGCTTTAGTGGAATGTCACTTGCACATGCAAAGCCAAACCAGGTTATGAGTTTAATAAAGACAGACTTCTGTTTTACACAGTGTTTGGGATCATTGTATGAAATGTTGCTAAGAACTGGCACATCAGAATTGTAATCCTATATGAAATCTATCTTTAATTGAATGCATTTTAGGAGAAAAGGCAATGGCTGACTGTATTTAAATGATTTAGGATGGAAAACCATCATTTCTAGAGAAGACATTAGTACAATGTCAGTTGAAACAGATGTTGTTCCATAGTGGTATAGAGAAGCTAAACTAGCTCCACCCTGTACAGGCCTTAGCTATAGAAATGGGATATGGAATGAATCATCTGTGGCTCAGTTTTACTTAAAAAAAAATAGAGTTATTTTACACAGAATAAAGAAATTTTGTTTCTATCAGGTTTTTTTCTGCTTTCTGTTAAGTTAATGTTTGCAAAACTATATTGCCTTGAAAGAGAGTGGGACTACCTGAGATACCTGTGCTCAAAGCTAGTCCCTGAGCAGCACCTTGCTGACTTGGAAGTCAAGAACCCTTCCTGCAGCAGCTGGAGATGCTGGTGGATTAGGACGTACAGCACAAAGCATGTCCTGAAACCCTGATATGTTGCAGAGACTGGTTTCTGTATGATTCTCCCACTCAAGAGGAGACGAGCTGTAGCTACTGCTGGGGTGGAGGGACAGGCACGGGGAGCGTGTCCCTGAGCCACTTTGGCCTTGGCATGCCCCGTGGACTGCTTGGCCATCTGTTCCTGCTTGTGGCCCCTTACAGCATTCACACTTATGGACATAGAGAATAATTCATCCCCCCTACTTCTGCACAGCCCTGGCTTTCTGATGCATTCTGCCTTGGTTCTGTGAAGCCAATCTAAACACTGAAACAGCAGTGGCAGTAACATGGGACAAAGCATGAGCTCCTCACTTGTCTTCCATCACCAGGCAAAGTGGAGCTTAGCGAGGGGAAGAAGAGTGTCCTTCTTCAGGCAATAGTGTATCTGACATCTGAGACAAACATGTTACAGGCAATGTGGTGCACCTGCTTAGGTCACTGCTGATCTTACTTTGCTTCATCACATATTTAAGAATTATTCAATGAGATCTTTCTGCTAAAAGACCCTTCATAGATAGAATGTGATCCCTGCAGGAAGGGTATTTCTGTAGTGCTTTCCCTTAACACGCTATGCGGTCAGTTTCTTTGGCCCTGCTCTTTTTCCCATTACCCAACTCCCCACCATTCCCCTGGGACAGCTGTGATGCAGAGGTCCCAGTCATGCTCTTTGTTTTGCATCTCACAAAAGCCCTTTGGACCTTTTCTACAAGGTGTCCTTTGCAGAAGAAGAGGCAAGGTTAGGAAGCACTGGTGCTGACCATGGTGGGGAGGAGCACATCTAGGTTGGTTCCTGTGGTTGGAGACCAAGTGCAGTGAGTGCAAGGCTGGAGGGCAGGACTGACGTGAAGCTGAGCAAATGTGAGGAGGCCAAGATGGGTGCCTGTACCCTTGCTCCAAAAGAGAGAGCTGCAGCATGGTGAGTTTTCCTTGCTCAGTGATAGCTTCTGCCTTTCGAGACACCACAAGGAATGGACCTTGCCTCCAGCAAGGGGCAAGGCATCAGGAAGAGGGCACTACCTGGGAGCATCCAGGGGCTCCCTTTCCTATGGCAGCCTGGTTAACTCTATCATCCTGCCTTTAAAGGTGCAAGACAGTGGGTGCTGGGGAATCTCACGTTGTTGGAATACCTTTTGATATTTCTCACAAAGAGCACCTACGTCTATGCCATCCAGGCCTCAGCACCCTTCACCCTAGAGGTGAAGATACTTGAAAATTCCCCTTGTTAGAGAAATGTAGTTGCAAGACATAGACAAATAACTTGGAACATTTTAAACATCTAATTTTTAATACACAAATTTTATACATTGTGATCTTCCTCTTAATTCATCTTGGACTCAAATCTAATCTGAATTGGATCCTTTTCTGTTTTCTGATTAGACGGATACTCAGATTCCATTGCCCTGATTTCGTTTTGGGATGGTAAGATCCAAAGAGAGGAGTTAGTCTACAAATAAAATCATGAGCTTCACATGTGAGAACTCATTGCAAAAGCCTCTACAGTTTTCCTATTCATCTCACAAAATTTCATGAGGTAACTACCTTTTACAGTGTAATTTTGGCCTCGGTGGGCTTGAACTTTTGCAATGCTCAATCTTAAGCCCAAATGTTGATCCTTATTCTGACAGACACATTCTTTACCAGTAATCCTGTGTTATGTGGAGCAGAACAATGAACAGATGTATATGCCTTTTTTAAATGTTCTGGCAATACTGTGACATAGGAAGAGTACGGTATTCAGTTATTAATTGTATGCACCTTTTTGTGCTCATTAGTCCATTAAAACAGTCAGATATGATTTGAAAGTGAAAATTCTTGCATTTAAGACTCAGATTTTCTCTTTCAAGGTTATATTGACCTAGGTTAATCACAAGTTAATGGTATTACACATATTAAATCATGAAGAATTGGCAGAAGTGCCAGTGTTTAATTAAAAGCAACAGAATTATTTTATCTCTTGAGAAGGTGAGGATATGTAAAGTATAGCTCTGTAGTACAAAATAAAGCAACAAAAATTAAGTAATTGCAACAAAAAAAAAGCATGGAAAACAGTGGAAAACAGCAAGTTAAAATTATATTCACCATCTGATTACTGGCTGAGTCATCTTCACTGAAGGTCACTCATGATGAAATGGTATTGGTGAGCCTTTTAGAATATTTCACCAAGAAAATCTTGGTTTGCACCTGTAAATTAATTGAGGACACCAGTTTGTAAAGATAGTCAAAGACTGCCTCCAACTAACAAAAATGAGCATCCACCCACTAAATGCACCAACAGCCAGTGCGAGGGGTCCCGTTAGCATTGCACATGTTGGAGTGGGCAGTCTGACATCAGACTTTGAATTATTGCACTCAAAACACTTTAAGGAAGGGTTTTGATAGAGGAGCCTTAGGGCAGTGCTCACATTTCCCCACGGGGCAGACAAAAAGCCTTGGCTTTTTTTATAAGGAAAAGGGAGAACTACAGGACAATAGGAACAAAACAGGAATCCTCAGAGTGAGAGAACATACAGGAATAAATCAAAAAGTCATGACATTAAGCCCTGCTTCCTTTTGCCTAGCCGTAAGCAAGAGCTCGAAAGAGAAGGCAAGATTTCCTCCCCAATTCAGGTACAGGAGTCCCCAGTGCCTATCCACGGGCAATGTTCCTACAAGAGCCACCTGGACACCTGTGGAGTCAGAAGTGCTAATGGGATGGTTTTTTCCTGTGTAAAACCAATTGTCATATACATTTAATTTCATGAGAAAGAGTTTTGAGACAACTCTGGAGCTGACTTTTAGAAAAAGATTTATTTAAAACGTGTTTAGAAACTGCTGCATTTTCTGTACTTTTTGTTTTTTAAAGCTGGAAGATAAAAAATAATGGAAGAAAACCCAAAACTGTTTTCCTGTGCAGTATCAGAGGCTTCAAATTTTTCGTGTTCTCTGGATGTCAATAAAGCACTGACAGTATTTTTTTCACAGAGAAGTCTTTGTTGAGTTGTTAGTTTTTTAAATGAAAGGAAATCTTAACCACTTTCTTACTGTTTGCTGTCAAGTACGCTGCTTGTCATTCAGACAATTAATTAAAGGTCTGACAGCAGTATTTAGACATAAAGGAGACAAAAAGTGTTTACAGACTTCACAGTCAACTCAGATTTAGAGAAGCAATGTACAGATCCAAAATAGCACTGAAGAAGATGATAGATAATTATGAAAAAACAAATATGTGTAAAATATGGTAACACTTGCACTCAGTGACAAAAGTAACAACAAATGAGGATTAGTTAGGACAGAAATATGGACACTCTTGCTTGTGAAACTTCTGCTTTTGCTGCAAGAGGTGTTGTGGACATTGAAGAAGTGTGGCCAAAATAAAATGGAGGGTATGGTCATGTGAGATGAGGCAAGTCAGTAGTAGTGGCCAGAGGGAAAAATGAGATTAGAAGTAATAACACTAATCTTGGACATGGGCAGAATATTTGTGCCAAAGCGAAACAAAGATGGTCCTCCACAGCAGAGGAGACAGTTTTGCCATTGGCAATAATAGGACTGTGGGAGGGACAAAGAGTTGCAGCAGTGCAAATCACAGAAGAGTTGATCAAAGTTTTGGACACACTACTTCTAGAATAATAGTGAAATATTCAGAAAGAGAGGCTGGCTGAAACACACAGCTAGGAAGGAGACATTAGAAATAGAAAGATGGATTAGCATGTTGTTAGTAAGGTTTGTAGAAGGAATGCACAGGAGTGGAGGCAATCGCTCAGATTATGCAGGGGAAAATTGATTGAATTTAGAGGATGGTGAGGTAAGGAGTAGTTTCATGCTGACTAACTGATCAAGGAGTATTATCAATGTTTATAGTGTGAGATGCAGTGCAGGATGTAAGAATGAGGGCTATAATCAGTACCACAAAAACAAGAGGAAAACATAACCTGGAGAATCAGGTTTATAGATGCAAACCCACATTTGCTGGGAAGGAATTTACCAGGGTGAAACATATGAAAGCCTGAGAGTGGGGAGTATAATTTGAGGCATAGAAGAAGAACATGGTAATGAGGTGCCATTGACATTCAAGAGTGTCAAAGACAAAAGATGATGGCTGGGGGTGGTGCAGTGAGCCCAGCAGCTTTCAGGAGAGAACCGACTTTGCATCAAGGGAAGTAAGCAGAGAAGGAAGAGAAAATATGGAGGTAAAGAAAGCGTATGAGAGAAATAGGGATAAGCAAACATTACTTCAGCCTGTTAGGAGCAGTGGGACTAGCATGAAGGTATCAGTAGTTTATTTCAACAGAGAAGTTAATAATTTAATTAAATATATTGAAAACCTCTTGAGCAGTAGTTGTGGCACACAAGTGTTCATTATCTAAACCTTTGTTCCTAGTGCAAAGCTCTGTCTTGAAATTTTATGGAGAAACAGTTCGTGTCTAGTTCCTTGCATGGCTCATGGCCTGACTGTCACTGTTGAGATTATAATCGTACTCCTGTCACGCTAGTCCCTCTGGCACACTTTAATAGATTGCATTTATGGTTGTCTTATATCATTTTGCCACCCTGTCAGCCAAACACTCTGATGTGCAGCAAGCACAGACATAAAAATGTAGGCTGCAACAGGGTGATATGAAAATTACTGGTTCTGGACAAATAGGAAATTAATATTAGAGTTTAATTAGTCTTAATTTCATTTGGAGAAGGAATTAATTAGTCTTAATAGGACCACAGAGGCATCACAAATTTTTTCTTTCTATCAAGCAAAGCCTACATTAAAAAAAAATTATCAGTAATTCTTTTAAAACAATGTCAGCATTACTTCTCACTGTCCGTAACACTGAGGATACTTTTCAGGTCCTCACAAGTACTTTCTGTTAAGGGCCAGATTTTGTTTGGTTTATTAATATGAGAACTCCCATAACTGGGAAAAGGCATTTTCTTGAAGAAGATTCTTACCTTCTGCACATACAAATTTTTTTTGAAATCACTTATTAATTCTCCAGCATTAACATTCAATGTCTGTAGTGAGATGCTGTCTCTATGAGATGTTCCCATCTTTGGTAGAAACAAGGAATAATAGAATCAGTGGGTCTTTTCATGTTAAAATGTCTTCAGTAATGCTTTTCAGGAGGAGGAGGATACCTTTTTTCCTACTTACTGGTCAGAGAGTACATTTCAAAATGTGTGAACACCTTGACGCATTGTCATGGTGGACCAACAAGAACAGCATCAGCCTGGGCACAAAATATTACAGGGCTCCCAGGAGTTGGTTGTTAAGTCTTTCAATCTAACACAATACAAAATTTTTTAGAACTACAAACAAAACTAGGGGCAAGGGAGAGGGCTTTTGTTTTTCAGAGTTGTGCACAGTAACTAAATGGACGCTTTTTGCAGGATGTGCTAAGAGCATGACATGAACATTTTACCATATACATAAGGTAATTTAGGCAATGGACAGTTTTAAGACCTTAATATTTCATGAATAAAAGGTGTGAATACTGCCAAAGACAGCTTACTCACACTTGATTGGGAGCTAATAAACAGCATCTCGTGTTCTTGAATTTTCACTTTGCCACCAAGAGTATGCCTAGAAACTACATTCCTTAAAAAAAAAAGTTTTACAGCATTGTCTATTGTTTGCAAAACTAGCAATGTAACACTACACCACTTCTTGCTTTGTGATCATTGTATTTTAGTGGTGCAGCCTCGAGAAAGTAACTGCCCTTCCTACAAATCTTCCGTGTCATAGGGGGATAATTGCTTTGTGTTTTTTCTTAAAAATGTCAGCAATACTTCATCAATCTACTTGTTTGTAATGGAAATAGCTTGCTTTTTTTTTTAATATAAATGATGGTTGCCGTAGGAGTTACTGTTGTGTTATGAGGTCATGCTGGTTCCTTTGAGATAACAATAAGAAAGGCACTGACACTCAAGCCTAGTTAATGGTTCACTGTGTGAAAACCAGAAATTATGGAAAAGATAATAGCAATCTTAGGACCCTTCTGGTACTGGAAACCTCATGTTTCAGCATGAAATGAGTCTCTCCTTTGAGGTCATGACAAACTACCCAGTCCCTACCTGGGATTAAGTATTCCAACCTTGTTCTTGACATCTTTATGGTATGTCCAAGTGAACAAAGTTACACATCTTGTACCTGTACAATGCTGAACTTTCTAGCTGGAACACCATGGTTCTCTCTCAGTAGAAATGAGTCCATACAGGTGTATTTTAAAGGCAAGTGTATCCTGACATTACAGCACAGGGTATGGAGTGGTCACTCAAGCTAATGAACAGGTCTGTACAGCCGAGGCCTCGGTTTAAACTCTGCTCAGGTTCTGTTTGGAATCATTATCTCCTGGTTACCATGTCTTCTGCTGTTGCTTGCCAGAGCTGCTCTGCATTTATAGTTGTGTCAGTGCTTTCTTGTGGAAAAACTAACATACAAATCTGTTCTTAAAGCTATATTTTCTTGAGAAAAAAATCCCCAACAAATAAGCAGATTTGGGCATAGGAAAAGAATATCCAAAATAGCTTTCAAAATCATTTCAGTAAGAAATAAAATTCTGAGGTTTAAAAGATTGTCCATGGTATTTTTCATGGCCTCAAATCTAGAGAAAGAATACATTTTAAAATTTCATACAAACAGCTCACCTCATCACCCACTAGCAGGGATGAAGGTGAAAACTTAAGACACTGAATACAGTGTTGGTGCACTTTACGAAATGTTTGTGTTCTTGCTCTGGCAGCAAACAACACAGCTTCTCTGGAGATTCCTTACTGCTTTTAGTAGCTACAAATGTCCTGATACACGGATTTTGTTTCTCCTAAAACCACATGTTCTGCAGAGCACTGCTAAAGGAGATACTTCTTGTTCAAAGTGCAAGGGCATGGAGAGTGGCAGAGATTGTTGATCAGCTCTACCAGAAGTTCACCATAAACCAGATTACTCCAGCATAGCTCTGATGGAGATTAATTTCTAAATCATCTATTTGTATCTCATTATAAACAGGTTGCTCCTTTTGCAAATATTTTTGCCTTGGTTTTTGGTAAAAATGCACTTAACCACATATCTGAGTTTCTTTCACTTTTGATTAACAAGACCTTGCCCTTGCCCACACTGAACCTTTATTGCCAAGGGGTCTGAAAGAAAAAATGCAACTAGCAATCAAACCAAGTTTGAGAAATACATTTCTCTCTGTTTCTGATTTTGGACAAAATGTTAATTCCTGCTTTTTCTTTGTTTCCTGCTTTCTCTTCCATTCATTTCTTCACTGGATTCAGAGCAACATCTCCAAAATGAAACACTTCTAATATTCTCCCTCTGCTTGCTCTTACCTGCAGATCTGACATCCCACTCAGAGGAGACTCCTTCTCCCAACAAACGCACTTGCAAGAGAGAGAAGGGTTTGACAGTGAGATGAGGTGACTTGTCTAAGCCTAGGCAGGCTCAGCATTCACATGTGCTTAGAGGATCCATGATATTCCTCCACCACTATTCCAGCCTGAGAGCTCCCACAGATATACATAGGGCAGACATATTTGACATATTTGTTCACAGTATAGCTAGAGGAATAATATACATATTATATGGCTAGAACATTTCTGTTTAATTGTGACCTCAGTGAAAACGATTATCCAAGAAAACAGAGTCATGAACATTAACAATAATTCTCATCTCAATTATTGAGAAATATAATTTTAAATGATTGGTGAAGAGTCCTAGAAAATTTATGATAATGTTCTTCATTATAATACTTAGTATTATAGATTGTACTATTTTTTCTCTTTATTACATTATATTAAAGTCTCTTTCATTTTCTATGTCACAAATAGTTAAAAATCTGTAAGAGAATTTAAGGGCCTTTCAGCAATTTGGCACGCCAGTTTTATCTCAACTATTATCTAGATGCATCCAGATATTAATGTAGTCATCTCTCTTTAGTCTCAGTGAATTACTATAAAAATGTCAAACTATTAGATTATATTGGCCAACATGGCCCTGTTTGATTGAGTACAGATGTAGGCCATGTCCCTTGAATCACACTGGTGAAGAAGCAGAAAGGTTTGTGGAATTCCAGTGCAAATTTATTTCAATGTACATCCCGCTTCAGATTCTAATGCCAGTACTTGCAATACTAATAACCAAAAAATGCTAAATAGGTATTTTCAGATGGAATAAAAGTCAGTGTCATTCAGGAGAATTACCAATGAACTCTGTTGGAGGAGAAAAAAATGAAAACTATAAAACCAGCACAGAAGCCAGTGTGCTGGTGCAAACACAGATGCTGCCCAAGGGCACAGATGTGACTATACCAAAGGATCAAAATAAACATTTCTTTTACTTATGAGAATAGTAGTGGTTAAATTCTGTCTCTACTGGACCAGAAAATGTAGTACATGCTTTTGTGTCAGGAAGACAACCAGCGTATAAATACTTGCTATCGATATCCGGTTACAAATATCTCAGTGTTGGCTTCTGTGCCATTCTGGTGGTCACTAGGACTGTGCCTTCCCTTTTTCGGCATACATAAACTGTGCAATCAGTTGCACATGCAGGCCTGTCATGGAGTGGCAAGGGACAAATCCTTACAGATGAAATACCTCTCAATTATCTGGTGCCCACAAAGATCACATGAAGTTATGCTATTCTAACTTAAAAGCTGGAAACAGCTTCTGTTCCATATATGATAAAAAATCACAAGGTGGTTATGTCATTCATATTTTGCTACAGTAGACATACCATAAGCAAAGCATACTGGCAGTGTATCTCCATGGTGAAGTCTGCCTCAGCTGAAGAAGTCTGTTCCCACTCCATGCCTGCACATCTGTATCCATGTGTATCTGAGCTTCTTGAGCAGCAGTGCAGGAGAAAGCATGCACCTGTGCTGTCAGTGACAGTGATAGGGTTACTTGCTAATCATCAGAAAAAAATAATGGCCCAGAGAGGCTCAGATTCAGAATGACAAGGTAGGAACTCTACGTTGGTAATATGCACAGTGATCTATGCAATTTAGCTGCTGCCTCACTGTCAGCATTAACCAAATTACAGGAGGTCATCTACATAGCTGCAGCATACTCCATCCTCAGTTTCTATTCTGAAACCTACTTCAAGAGTTACCAGCTCAGATAAATTCTGAGGACATGACAGAACTGCAAATATTTTTGAAACCCATTCTTTTTTCCATCAGGAAATCTTAGTTAATTCTCTCCACTGGTCTATTGACAGGTAATTAATACACATCAGTGGGAGAACAGACTGTTCTGGCTGCTTCTACAATGCTGAGAACTGCAGCAGACAAGCTCATTACTACCAGAATGAAGGTCAAGATGCCTGCTCTGAGCAGATTAAATGTTTTCATCACAAATGTTTTTCCCTACATTCCTCTTCCAGGATATTGCAAATTACAGCTCTTAATACTAATTCCACTGTCACCGTTCTCTCATCAAGCTCACTTTGTACTTAAGAGGCTGTACCCCAAGCCATTGCCTGCAGTTTTCCAAATGAACACTTCTGTCCTACAGTATGAAACTGTTCTCCCTTAATGATGGATTACGATCATGTCTTCATTGCACTAATCAAAACAAATTGGGAGCACTGATCTGGCTCTTAAAATTTTGGCATCAAAAAGAAAAAGAAGACAGAAGAGCAGTGTGGGCACTGTTGCTGTGATATAAATTGGATCTACTACCCAGTATCAATTCAGATCATAAAACAACCATAACACATAATATTTTCACACAGAAGCCAGTATAGTTTATGATTGTCAAGGGAAATTACCATCTGCACATTTGAAAAACTCGGGTTTGTTTTGGTTTTTTTGTTTGCTTTCTGGAACTCTCCCTGCAATGTATTGACTTCTTTCACAATTGACATACTTGGGCAAAATTAAGAAAAAAACCACTCAAAATTAAAAACAATTTTAGACAATAATGAATCTGATTCAGTTTACTTCAATGTTATCTGTAGCTTATTTCAGTGCACCTATAGCACAGAAAAGTTATGTCAACTCTTGGAACTGTTGATTGTTGATTATAGTTATGGTAGGCCACTAAAAACCAGATGTCTGAACCATCCACCTTGCTAAGAAACTTGTCTTATGACATTAACTTTACTTTCTTCAAGAAAATTAGGTCATCAAAAAGGCTAGAACATTATAAAAATATTTTTAGATGCCTTTTCAGGAAATAAACACAAATCCTAACTTAGTGCAGCCCTGACTTCTGGAAAAGCTGTACATCTTTGTAAACATCTAGTTTCTTCTAACAATTTCAAATGCTAAATGTCAAGTATGAGACCATCAATGACAGGTCGTGAACATTCGGTTACTGGAAAGGATGCTATACTCGAGCTCACTACTGACTCACTTTCAGTTTAATCTTGACAGTTTTCACCCTCTTCTGCCATAATGTGTGAAGCTGAAGCATTATATAAAACAAAGGGAAAATAAATCACAGTAGTTATTCAGGGACAAAGAAATACCTTCCTAGATATTTCCCAGAGTAATGGACATTGTCACAAAACACCCTTTTAATTTCTTGTACCTTCCTAGCCCAAAATACTGGCCTTTACTTCTGAAAGGGGTCTTTATTTTGTCGGTTTCAACTGTTTGAACTCAGCACTGACTTTGTGTACTCTTTCGGTAGAGGAAGAAAACATTTCTTCATAGATGGACTATTGTATTCACAATGTTTATTTTAATACACTTAGAAGTACACATACATATAATAACAGGTATGAAGATTCATATTTCAAGGAATATTACGATTGATATTTTATCCACCAGCAATATTGCTAACATTCCATACTGCATTTTTATAAAAATGAGATTAAGTGATCTAAAATTGTTCCTCATACTGTAAGTCTTAAGTAACAATCTGGAAAACTGCAGTACGTTAAATATATTCCCTCTCTTCTTATTCTGAAATAAAGACTATTGTGCTTGCTACTTTTGAAAATGCTACTACCATGCTCATGAAAGACCCCACACACTCTTCTACCACTGGCTGAGAAGTACTCCATCAGTTTATCACCTGAGTACCAATTTGGGTCTTCCACCAACCAGTAAATATTTCAGGGCACATAAGCTTGCCTTCAGTTTTAACTCAACCACATCCTTAAAACCCATGCTAATAACTATCTGTCACTATATCCACATGAAGACATGGCAGCTGGAGGCCTGAATTAATACCCAAGAGGGACTTTAAGAAGTTCTTCCTGGTGGCTTTACAGTGATGAGCTGGTCTTTCATCCACACGAAAAAGAAGAAAGGATTTGCACTCATATAGGATGGCTCGATTCCCTCTGATGCCCTATTTCGGGAGAGCTTTCAGGTCAGACAGTGCTGAAGCACAGGTTGGAAGGCTTAGAAGGTTGTAAAGTCACTAAATTAATCTTCAAACTCAAGATGAATGGTCTTAAATAATTATGGGAATGATCCATACACCAAGCGCAAATCTGCTCTAATTTCCCTGCCTACGAACACCTCCATCAAACACCTACAGCATCAGCTGCTCCATTTTGGCATCTGCTCCACCACATCCCTTTGCAGAGCAGGGACAGCAGCCTTGCGGACAGGACCAGCCATGACAGCTCTGGAGAGAGAGACGCATATGTGACATTAAATCCCTAAATGACTATTTATGGCAGTATAATTTTAAAGAGGTTACACCAGGGACTAATGACAGAGCTTCTCTTTTTGTTTGTTTTATCATTTTGTAGCAAACTGCTGCAGCTCTTTACTGCAGACCATTTAGAACCACACACTTTTCTTTGACAGCTATGTACAACTCCAATTATGTTCTTGTCCTAGAATATCATCAATAAATTCACCACGATTTTTTTCCTCTTCACATTTTTCAGATTACATAAATTTTAGCTGACCAATTCTTTTCATGCTAAAATGTATTATGAAATGTCATTTTTGTTATAAATGTTAATTGATAGTGTGATTTGTTATGTTGCTGAGACATAATTCAGAAGGTTATTTTAAAGCCCTTGATACATGGAATAGCACTAACTGCTTAATATTTCTCGTATGAATGAATGCAGTGCATGGGAATGATGTAGTGCTGTGTAGATGAAATATTTTCAGAAGCTCTTATTCTTGTTGTTTGGGCTTGTGCCAACGTCATTCGATGAGAGAGCTCATACGTCCTAAGGTGTATGTACTGTAATTTATTTCTGGGTCATTACTTGGTAGGATTTTTTTCCTCCAGGTTGCTGACCACTATATAATACTGTAAAAATTAAGAGCTCATAGTCAAATAAATGAATACTTTAGAATACTCAAAAAATCAGATATTTAATTTGAAAATATTTTAATTTCATCTTTTTATTTCATTAAAACCATTTACTGCTTAATATAATAAAAATAATTTCTCACTCTTGTGAAAGTCCAGATGGAGTACTGCGTCTAGTTCACGAGCCCCCAGTATGAGAGCGAGTCCAGAGGAGGCCACAGAGGTGTTCTGAGGGCTGGAGCTCCTCTGCCCTGGAGCCAGGCTGGGAGAGCTGGGGGTGCTCAGCAGGAGCAGAGAAGGCTCCAGGGAGAGCTCAGAGCCCCTTCTCGTGCCTAAAGGGGCTCCAGGAGAGCTGGACAGGGACTGTGGACAAGGGATGGAGGGACAGGACACAGGGAATGGCTTCCCACTGCCAGAGGGCAGGGATGGACGGGAGCTTGGGTAGGAATTGTTCCCTGGGAGGGTGGCAGGCCCTGGCACAGGGTGCCCAGAGCAGCTGTGGCTGCCCCTGGATCCCTGGCAGTGCCCAAGGCCAGGCTGGACACTGGGGCTTGGAGCAGCCTGGGACAGTGGGAGGTGTCCCTGCCATGGCAGGGGTGGCACTGGGTGGGCTTTAAAGTCCCTTCTAACTCAAACCATTACAGGATTCTATGACACTAGAACTTGACCTTCTGAACTTGCTATTCACACGTCCTTAATGAATGGTTTAAAATAATTCCAGCAGCATTTCATCACCACTCTTTCCACTGCAGTTATTAGCAACTACTCTTTCTATATAAAATCTTATATGAAATCAACATTATTAATTCCACTTTTGTATCTGCAGCTGAAAATTTTGGTTCACTCATTTCATATTCAGTTGTTAAAGAATGAAGACCTTCTGTATGGCACCTTGTATGACTATGCTGCTATTTACTTCTCCTAATAATTAAAAGCCAAGGGGCCTCTTGGGGATCTCATATATTAAAATGCTGCAAGATGAACATACCCTTCTGTGCTGCACAGACAATTCCTTTTGCTTTCACTGCCAGCATCAGCTGGCTCACTCTGTGGGGAGAAGGCTTGATATTGTTAGTCCAGGTAATTTGCTATGATGACATCTCATCTTGAAATGTGAGGAACATCGGAAAATTTTAAGTTTTTAGTTCCTTACTCAAAAGAGGTTCTGAAACAGCAATTTTTTACAGCACTTCTTCTCAGCCTTTCCTTGCTCAGTTCCATTCTTGTTTACTCTCTTGAACTGATAAGCATACTGCACCAGCTGAGCTTCTTCAGCACAAATAAGAAGCAGGTTCCTCTCCCTTATTAAATTGTCATCGTCATTTTAAAAGAAATATAGAAGGTGTTAACTATCTATGCTCTTTTTCTTTTGAAATCTTTCCAACTTCTACTATCTATCTTCTCCTGAAATGACTCTTTACTTTTGCATAATTGTGTCACTACACATCGCTACAAAAACATAATGGAAATGAGGACATTATTTCCAGTATCAATTCCTGAAGGAATGAACTAGACATCTTCTTATGTCACTGAATGCATATTCACTGTCACCTAAAGTACAGTTTATCACCTACTTATGTAGTCCTACTACTATTATTTTGCTGACTGGTATGTAGCACAGTAATATAGAGGGCTATAAAGAAGTTTTTGGTCATACCCAAGTCATCCTTCTGGCAGAGGTTGCTGCAATGTGGTTAGAGCTAAAGGATCAAATACAAAATGAGAATATTTTTTGAGAAAAACACTTCAGTAGATTAAGTTATTTCCATCGGTTCATAAATAAACCACAGTAATAAACCAGTGAATAAACCCATTGTACCTAGATATCAGTCATTTTTCTAATCTTTGAAATCTTGAAGTTTTTATCCTGGATTACTCTCAAAGAACAACCCTGCCATTTCTGAAGCATTGAAACTTTTCTGGACTTTATTGTTCATTAAATTTCTTCCTTCAAGAAGGTAGAAGTTAATACAAATCTGTAAGAACTGTCATGTAGCAAGGTAGTCAAGGCCTCAAGATTGCCAATGAATACACATTTTTCCAAAATCTTTTATGTTACAAAAAAAGAGACAGCACTAGAAAGATGGCATTCAAGATAAACAAGGCCATTCAGAGCAGGGATCTGCAGCTTCACAGCAATTAATGTGTTGGAGAATGATGTGAAAATTAATATTGTACATACCTAGAGAAATTAACAATATGTGTATATTTGCTATAGTGAACAACAAGTGTGAACATTTGCTTCCTTCAACAGAAATTGCTTCTTCAAACTCAGCAATACTTCAGCTTCCCAAACACCATTCGTGGGATGTAAAAAAAGCAGCTGTGTTACAGAAATACAATGAAAAGGCACCTTGCAAGACCTAAAAAAACCAAAACAACAAATGCCAGAACTTGAAGAAAGGGACTCATGCCAGTATCTGGCAAAACACGGCCAGTTCAGAGACTTGAAAATATCTTACACTGAATCCTTAATTTTCAGACTGGGTAACTTCAGTAACTTTTTTACTTAATTTGTATTGTATTAAAGGCCAAGATACATGCCATAAAAAATGTATGTCCTATGTCTAAATTAGGTTAAGAAGAGAATAAAAATCATGCATGTTATGGAACACAGTTTGACAGAGCAGCTGCTCTTTATGGAAGGTCATGTAATTAAATTGAGTGAAAGAGGGAAGGAAGCACAAATTTAAATTCTGTTACGTGCATAAAGTATTTTGCATCCTGTTATTTTGTAATATGGTCTATATAACCCTATAACCTTTACTAGGTTCTGACTGACTGTTACTCATCAGGTAGCCAAGGACAGTATCTTTTCAGTACCATTTTGATGCTCCATCAGACACAAAAAAAGTGTCACAGGAAACAGACATCACCATTTTACTGGGAAAAAATGACTCTTGAAATTACTTTAGTTGCAGTAACAACCAAAGCTTTATACTTTCCATAAATGCTAAATTATTTTACATCTACTTCTATTGCTAGAAGTTTTAAAGTGTGTAATTAAAAATGGATTGCTGTTAAACAGAGCATATTACACAATCCATACACATAATAATCTTATTTGGGATTTTGAAATAATTTAGTATCTATTCATATGTTACTAAGGAAGAACACAGGAAAATAAAGAAAGCAAAAATTATTAACCATTTTATTTAACACTAACTTGTTTTCTAATTAAACTACAACTACCTCTATATAAAAAGATCAGTTCGTTCAGAATAAGGTCACTTGGTAAAATTTTAGCTATGTTCCTGATGAATCGTCCATGTGAAAATAAAATACATCAAGGAAATGTTTTTCCAAATGGAAGCACTGACATTGATACATTCCAATTCCATTCATCCATCAAGGCTGAAAAATACTAGGCCACTTTTCTTTAAGATATGTTGGTACTTACCAAATTTTTAAAGGATTCACCAAGTTAAAAAAACCTTAGAGTACTAACTGAAATTTCTGAACTATATATCTTATATTCCTGACAGTTATTCTAATATCATAGTGTTTACATCTGAAACAGGAATCAGCAATATGTACATTTTCTCAATCTCGCCTCTCCTCAGACCAGTGCAGGTATTCGTAGCATGAAAAGATTGACACACATTACATTGGAATTATGTTGGGTAAACCATAGAGCACACAATTAAAAAATGATGGATGAGTTGCAGGATGATCTGAGGAAATGCAAACAGTCTGCTCTTCTATTTTGTCTCCAGGAGAGCTGCGAGAATCTGCTTCCACTGCAAAAATGTATTAAAAATCATTGTTATTTCTGAATATGACTAAATATAAGAGTGCTGTAAATGTCATCATTTAACACATCTTCTCTTTGATTAATACTTATGGTTCTTTTATATTCTTTAAAAAATATTAACAACTGTCACCATATTGAAGAAGCATTTTCTGGAAAAAAACCCAAACATAAAACTAGGGAATATTTCTGATCTGAGTTCTTTCTCTCTTCAATTCTATGACAGTGCAAGTTATAAATAAAATTTATTTTATTAAACCTTATTTTAAAAGGTAAGTCCTGTACATTGAAAAACAGCAGTACAATTTTATAGGCAGTATATTAGAAATTGTTTTACTCAGAAATTCTTCCCTGCTCTCCAAGAAGATGCCAGATATTTCTTTTACCTAGTATGCCCTGTACAATGCAGACTGTCTAAAATCACTGCAGATTGTGCTCCTGATGTACCTTGTTAGTAACACTAATTTATTTGTTCAGTGGAGAATAAATTTTAGCTTTTGGTCAGCTATGTCAAAGCCTCTCCAAAATTTTATTTGTATAAAATATAGCTACTCCAATTACGATATTGTATCAGTGGTCTTCCGACTCTCAATTCTTTTAAGAAGTTTCAGAGAAAATTGTAATAGCTCATCTGGAAGGTTTCATCTGTACCCGTGACCTATCTATCTAATGGTTCTAGTTAGAGTTTAAAGCGAGTCTTTCATACTAAGCCTTTTAATTCTTACTTTTAATGGAATCCCTTTTACTGTGACTTCGACTTTTTTGAAGAATATGAACTGTCTGCCCAGTCGTTTTACCAAAGCTCAGCAAATCTGAAAAGAAATGTTAGTTTCTGTGAGATTTTAACGAAAGTTTTGAAAAACAAGAAAATATCAACCATATAGCCTGGTGCTTTCACATTTAAAACTTAATGAAAAAGGATACTTTTACAGGTTTAAGTTATGTATCTGTGCGGATGTAAGTTAAATCCAGGGGCTTTTTCCCCCATAGTTTATATAACTACAGATGGCCATGTCCTAGGACACTGCTTCTCACCATATGACCATAAACAAACACCCCACCAAATCTGTTTTAAGTAGGTTACTGTCCTATATGAAAGATCAACCTGTCAACCACATGGTGGTTCCTGCATGCAGTTCACCTCCTACAGAAACTGCAGGCAGAATTTGGTAAGGAGCAAAGAAAGAAGAGACAGGAGACAGGTAGATACACACGGTCCATGAGCACACACACAAGTGTCTGAAGCAATGCACACACAAGCTAAGACAAACACAAACTCTTACTCTCAAACAAGGTCTCCAGTCTTTCTGCATTCTCTTGCAAGGTCGTGTACCACTGGGTGGCTATTACAGAACCAACACCTGTAAGGCTTAGAAGCATTGCTGTCTCTGTTGGTCTCTCTAGAGCAATACGTAGACAACTAAAGATGATCAGAATTATGAGATCAATAAAAGAAAAATGTACATAATTCATAAAAAATATAACCAAATATACAACGCTTTTTAATAGAAGGAGAAAGAATGCCAGAGTGCATTTTCTTGTATGCTGAGCATCAAGTGTTTTCTAACATTCATACAGCACTTTGATTTTAATACAATGAATTCAGGTAACTTTCTCTCTACATTTTTTCATGATGCAATTTTACCATAGGGTTTACTCTCCGTCATATTACTGTAGTTCTGGACATCTCCGGAAATGTGAAAGGAGGAGTAACACCCTAGCTTTTACAAAACACCGCAGAATACCTTTTATAAGACAGTCAAAATACTGGGAATCAAGTGTGAAAAGACATGTTCAGACATGAAATATTGCAGGAACTAAAACCTTGTTCTTTGTTTTAAGTGTGGTTTTGATTTGGAGGCTTAAAAGCAAATCACTGGCAACGTGGGATTTGAGTTTTTACCACTGAATATTTCAGTAAGTATCTTTGGTATTACTGTTTAAGTCCTAAAACAGGAGTGATACTGTAAGTGAAACTGCAGCAAATAGAAGGTTGCATTTTGGTTTTATTTGGATCTGCTTTTCATAGTAACTTTATCAAAAGATGCTGATTAAAGTTTTCTGTAATCTGGGGGGATGCTGTCTGATTGTCTATGGAGTTTACATGACTCATTTTTAGATGAATGTTATTCTAAATTTTCAGGAAGTTTTTGGACTTAAACATGTAAGTCTTATTGATAAATTCACCAAACTATTAAGCTGAGACTTCAAAATTTTTGAGTTTCAAAAACTAGTTTAAGGAACTATGTTTTGGTTTACGTTAGGAAATGGCTGCTTGGGATCGAAAAAGGTATCAAAAAATACCAGGAGGTTGTTTATACACTCAGACATCTGCATATTTACACGTGTAGATGTGTGTTTAACCTCATACACAACTGGATTTAACTTATGCACTGTTGCACTAATTAAACAGTATTTTTAGAGAACTTTTTTTCTATTTCTTCTTCATGGAATGAATAAGATGGAAAGTCAAGAGATATTTATGTCCCCAGGTGCTTTGCTCATTTGCTGCCCAGGCACACTGTTGGCTCAGCCACAAGTGCCTTTCTGCAGGGCTGCTCTCCAGCCACCTCTCTCCAAGTTTACACTTGTGCCCAGCATTACTCTGTCACCAGTGAAGAGTCTGTCATTTGTTCCTGTTAAATTTCATGTCACTGTCGATTGCCCAATGCTACATCCCTCTGCAAGGCATCTCATCCCTCAAGAGTATGATAAGGTTATCTGAAAATTCAGCATGGACTAAATAATTAATGAATAAAATTAGGACACTGTGGCATCTGTCAAGAATTCATAATGGACATGCAATAAAGAATGTAAACCCTACCAGCTGTCAACTTAAAAACAACGAAAACACTGAGATGCTTTTAAAGGTAAAAAAGCTGTGATTAATACTAAAAATTCTGAACAGGTTATTTAACATGCCATCACAATTTATTTAAATAAAAATCTGTCTGATTGTTAAACTTTTCCATGTATGAAACCTCAGAGGGACTCTTAGCAGCTTATCTGTTAAAGGAAAATTTTATATATTCAATTAGAACATTTTGAGAATCTTGATCTCAGACTTGTGAGGTATGTGTAATGTAGCAAAGTTTCTGTGTCATACTTTCTTATCATTGCCTTGTAACAGAGCTTTCATCCTATTTAGTTCTATAAAGAAGCTCTTCTACTTGTAGAAGTAAAGGAGAATATTCGTAAGTCAAAATTTTAACTTTGCTTTGAAATTATCTGCCTTATTGTGGACTTTACTGAAATTAACTTTACCTACCTTTTGTGGATATCGGAGTTTGTAATTCTTTGGTAACTTTGTTGTGATCGTACCAGATCCAGAAGAATCACCAAACGGCATTCTGGAAAAAAAATATAGCAATGGTATTTGCACTAATAATAACATCCAGCATAATAATTAAAGTAAATCACGCCTTTTGGAAGTTAATTACTTTCTTGAACACAGTCTAAACCACTAGTATAAAATCTACTTATTTCAGCTGCAACTGTCAAGTATTATGTAAATGTACACTAATAAGGTCATCCTAGCACTATTTCATGTAATTTTGCTACACTCCTTCATAGCATTTGGCAGGGTGTTTTCCCTATGCCACATTAGTGTAACTGGTAATGAAGTCCACATAGCGTCTTATTACAGCCAATGACCCATATGACCCAACTCTGTAGTTATGTACTCTTCGAAGAGTTTATAGAATGCAGGTATTAAAATTTTTTTATACCACAACTCCTCTTCACAATTCACAACCAAGTTACATCCCTAACATGCGTTACTTTCCTTAAAGGTCTTCAATGAAATAACTCAGAATACCCTCAGACTTAAAACGTTTTGCCTACTGTTTGGTTTGCTGTAGCTTAAATCTGTTACTTAATTCTCCTAACCCAAGCAGATGAGAAGTAAATTACTTTTCTGCTTGGAAAGTCTTTGACACATTAAAAACTTTTATCACGTCTCCTCTCAATATTTCAATCTTTCCTCTAAAAGTATGCTTTAAATGCATATAAACGTATCAATGCACAAACCTATTTATTAATAAAACTAAGCACACAAGCTGTGGTACAGCCTTCTGACCACTCCTAAGGTTCTCCAGCAATAACTTACTCTTTGTGGTTCAATATTCTTCTCCAGTTGAGACCTTGCAATACTACGTAGAGTGGAAAATTATTTCATACAGCTTGCACGTGACACTCCTGTATAGTTACCCCTATACAGACCTCAGGGGTTTTTTAACACTAGCAAGGGTACGTTGTTTAATTTGTGATCCATCTCTTGACTCTGTTCTGTAACTCTGCCCCTTAAGCAGTCATACCTTAACTTATCAATGATTAACTGATTATTTTCCCTTAAGTATAATATCTCCCACTAGAGTTTCCCAAATTACACGCCGCATAAAGCAAGGTTAATCTGTATCACAATCTTGCTTTTCGGGATTTGCTAAACCACTGCATTCTCTTTGTCAGCCTGGTCTCATGCTGAGATTTAGCAATGATATATTTTATTTCATCATGTAAATGACCAAATCGAATACTTAATAATATTTGGTCTAGGTTAGAGCTTTCAGATATCTCAGACAGAATCAATCCTGGCATATTTTAAGAGTAGGACAAAGGGCAAGATTTAACAACTTTCCAAAAGTTGCCAGACCTGTAACTATCTGGTCTATGGATATCTGAAACATCATCTTCAGACATGACCCATGCATATAGAAAACATATTTTCTTATTTCTTGTAACATTTACATATAGCTATTTAAATCACTTTTAAAATCAAAGCTTCATGAAGAAGCTTCCTGTTTCTCTACAGGGCTTCACAATCTGATGTGTACTCTCCTTCTCACTTTCACATGTCAACACAATATAGCTACCCTGACAAATACAGCACACCTCCGAAGTCAAGCTTCTTCCAGATGCGCAAGGAAAACAGGAGGAGAAAGGAAGATTGTGAATCAAAAAAACCAGTCCTGAATCTAAGCCTTATGCTACATCAGAAACATTAATTAGTTGTGAAGAAACAGAGAAAAAACACCTTTTCAGAGTCTACAAATGCTCTTTAATACCAGAGTAATCCTTCAGCATTAACCCAGCCTTGATGGACAATTCTTGTTTGCCTCGGCAGAGACTTACGAATTTTGAAGTGGCACTGCAGGGATTGTTCTTACCATCAAAAAATATCTTGCAACCAAATACTAAATTCCAAAGAAAAGGATATAGTTTACTGAGAAAACCATTAGATGATGACTTAATTTTTGAAACCTAAGAAATTCCAACACATGGAAGTGAAGAAGGACTAAGCTTATTTCTGAGGATTAACAAGAAAGCTGTGCAACAGAATAAAACCTACATAATACAAAGCTTTTCTGACTAAAACCCCTGGATCTAGAAAAAAGCCCTTAATTGCCAACATCAATACTGTGATAATGATACAATAGGACACATCTAGGAATAAAAGTTCGTGTAATTAAAAATATTTTTCAATTTGCTTATCTTACTTGGGATGTTCATAGCGACCAACCAATTAACCAATACATGAGACGTGAATCTCTCCATCCCATAGAACAGAAATGCACTACAGTTTGTCAGCAGCTGCTCCCATTCAGCTTGGCTGAAAGGAAGGAAGAAGAAAGAAAGGAAGTTACTTTCACATTACTGTTTTACAAGAATACTTTTCAGAAATTATCCACAGCAAACACTTAAGTGCTATTTACTCCAGAAATAATTATAACAAAGGTCAGCATGCAAAGCAAGGAGACAAACACGGCTGCAGAATTCTGTGAAAAATGTAATAATGCACATGGATTATTAATACTATACTCTTGTATTAAAATGATTACTGAGTAACATCTCATAGTGAGCAAGAGTCATGGTGTATTTTTAGAGAAATATCAGCATCTCCACCAAAAAAACAAAGTTAAAAAAAATCATTGCTCTATGCATTGTACAGCTTTAAAATACAGTCTTTGTCTAACATTCAAAGGGAGCAGTCATGTATATACCCACCAGGACATGAGCAATTACTTTTTGAAAAGAGATATGGATCATCACGCTAGCTGGCAGCAAAAACTGCAATTTGATAACGATCTTTGCAATTGTTATGAAAAAATACTAGAGTACCTACTCAGTAGTATTAGCTAAGTAGAGAAAATTCCAAAGGACTGATTACGAAACTAGCAGTTAGGAGGGAAGGTCCAGTAACAGCCATGTTGACTCACAGGCGTGTCACTGTTTGACCTCTTCAGATCCCTTTTATTCCTCTATGGCTGCGATCTTAAAAGTAAAGTGTTTCTATAAAGAATAAAGTGTGTTTATGAGGAGACTCCATAAAATAGTATTAGCTTCATGATCAATGTTTGAAATTGGAAACTGTGTGATGTACCTTCACTATTCTGCTTCTGAAATCTGCGCTCCCATTTACAGTTGCCTGAAGGTGCGTGGAGATGCTATGGTTTTAACACTTGGATTTAAAAAAATTTATGCGCAAAGCCAGAAATTACACTTATGCTCACATACGTGTATTCAACAAAGACTGCACCAGAAGACTTTCTATCAAAATTGGATTATTTACATATACAGCAACTCTGACAAAATCAACCTGGCTAAATCACTTTGTGGCACTTTATTTCAGGTCCCTAAAATATTCTGTCTACAAACCTAGATCTGAGTTTAACACAACAACGGTTTGCTATGTGTTTATCAGCTCAGCAAAATGTGACTCTGTTTTATGACCAAAGTCTGTGAAAATAGGCACAATTTTAAACAAGAAATATGGATAAAACAAGAAAGCAGATAGAATATTCCACACCTTGGAACACACGTATTGCCAATGACACCTTCCCACTGCAGTGTAAAGAGGTCATGGTATTTTTCTAGTATTTCCTTTATTTTTTGGCAAGGACTTGAAGCTTCTGTAACAACAGAATTTCATCATTGTGAATGTAACATACTACAAACTACGTTGGGCAATCTCAATCTCAATAACTTTAAAATGCCACTATCATATTTAGGGCGTTTTAGGTCATTATTAGATTTCATGCTTTTTGAAACCTAAGTCTGGCTTTTCAAACTGAAGCAATTGTGACATTTTCAGAGTAAAATTGGGATGCCCATTTGAAAGGTGTCTTTTATAATGAATAAGGATTATTTGGTAGACAGGTTAAAGACACAAAGAAAAAATTTTAGATACCCTTAAAAAAGAACTGAAAACCAGTACCGCTCACATGGTTCTGGTCCAGAGGCTCAGAGAAGATTTAAGTAGGTGGATAAACTGAGTTTCCAGAGTCCTGATTTCAGAAAACAAGACTCCAAACCCACCTCTTCTCTCCAGTGACATCATACATTTAATGATAAACAATTTTCTCCTTTTGACTACATTTTCATACTAGTATAAGTTAAAAGATACACTCCAGAGTCAGATACTGAGCACATAAAGTGTTTTATATTGATCTGTTGTGAAAGAGAACTGCAAATGCATAGAGACACACTCTGTTATGCTACTGATTGTTCTGTGGCTTCTTTTGCATTGTGTTTAGACTTAATAACGATTTCAACATCTGAAGGGAGCCAACAAGAGACTATTTACAAGAGCATGGAATGACAGGACAAGGGCAAATGGCTTCGCACTGAAACACAATTGGTTTAGGTTAATTCTTCCCTGGGAGGGTGGGCAGGCCCTGACACAGGGTGCCCAGAGCAGCTGTGGCTGCCCCTGGATCCCTGGCAGTGCCCCAGGCCAGGCTGGACAGTGGGGCTTGGAGCAGCCTGGGACAGTGGGAGGTGTCCCTGCCACGGCAGAGGGTAGAATGAAATGAGCTTATAGGTTCCTTCCAACCCAAATCAGTCTGTCTTTCTGTGATTTAACTAAAAACCTCCATTAACTGTTACACTGTTTCACAGATGCACCATTTACAGGTGATAAGCTGTGCTGTTCTGATAAAAATGAATGCTTTTTTGCCAACATCTTGATGTCATGACTTCATTTTCTGGTACAAAACAATTCTAAATTCCAAGGGTAGATTGTGTATTTAATATACATTACCTGCTTCTCTTCCTTCATTATAGGGGTCCACAATATCTAATAAACAGTTAATCACAAACAATACTATTTAAACAACAAAAGAAGGAAATTTAGCTGATACACTTGGCTAACAGGTTGTGAAAGGATACATTTAAAATTACGTGTATCAACAGACAAGCATTTAGAGGGTAGATCACGATTAACTGGTGCCTACAATTAAAAAAAATACATATTCACTTGCATGTTAAAGTTTCAATCAAGTACTACCAGTATTGCATGTGTCAAACAACTACGAGAAAGACACATCAAACAACTAACAAAGTTTTGAATCTAGGTTTAAAAGCATCATGGTACTCAGTTGTCAGTGGAAACTGATAAACTATTCTGCATTAGCTACAATGCATATACATATGCATTGTATATATATATACATACACACATGTATGTATATATATACATATATATACACACACATGTATGTATATATATACATATATATATACACACACACATGTAAGCACATACAAAGATATATATGCAAATATAAATATAGATTTATAAAAACATATGTATGCACTATATAAAATACAATATATTGTTGCAGAAATTATTTTCAGTAACTTTAAGCAGCTTCCTTTGTGGGTTATTAAATATGTCCCATTTACAAAACATGATTTTTCAAAGAAAAACTCCTTGCAAAATCAACAGGAAGCAAGATTCTTATGGAATTATGTGACATTTATTTCACTTCATTATTCTAGCACATATAATGAGCTTCTATGCAACCCATTTTCACACTTTTCTATGCAAGTTCCCTGGTTATTTACAAAAAATGTGGAAAGTTCACCATTTGCAAGTTCTTTTTCTGATGAGTTTTTGTGTTTTTTTCTTTAGCTACTTCAACTTTTTTTTTAAATTCAGTTTCTGTGAAAATGAAAAGAAAAACAATTTTTTAATATATAGGCAGTTTTAGCAAATAAATGTCCTTGAAGGACTGCGTATATTTAATATGATGCAGTAGTAGTAATAGCAGTGATAATAAAAACAACAACAAGAGATTGAAATAGAAAAATAAAAATTCATTTCAAAACACAGCACGGCAAGGACATTACCGAAACCTTCTTGCCTAAAAATAAAGGCTTTGACGTGGGGAAACAAGGAGGAGATGTGATCCCTTAGACATGAAAATGCCTCATTAGACTGACAATTTTGGATAGAGTTGAACAGTGATCATCAAAGCACTTTCTAAGTAATTTACCGTATCTATTAATTATTGATGTTAATGTAGTAACTGAAGTTTCTGTGAGACACACAGAGATCTAAAGGAAAAAATGAAGTTTCATATTTGAATTTGATTTTCTATTTCTTTGAGGGAATTTTTAAAAGGACAGAAAACTCTTATATTTCTCACTGTATGTATGATTATCATCCAGAGTACATCTCAGTCACTTATCACTGAGTGCCCTGGAAGTTTGTGGAAGCTTGAGACAACCATTAATATCATATTGCTCCTGTTTTCTCATTCAGTGGCCACTGTCATAATTGCAAGAACAGAGACTTTTCAACTATGCTTCCTCTCATTTATCCACTTCTAAAATTATGCAACTGTAAGAAGTTCCACTCTGCAAAAGGGAAAAACAGAAACAGAAAAAACCCTACATGTTCTAAAACTTGTATTTCTGAAAGACCTGTAACAGTATGTAAACTGAAAATATTCTAATCTCAGATTACTTACAATTCTTTCCCTTTAGAAAGAAGGAGTGAAATGGAAAACAGACAACAGGTTATACTGGGGGCTAAATATTACAGACATGGACACAATACAAGAACCTCTCTGGAACAGCATACTTTTATGGTACAGAGTGAGATTTTCTACACTTGGTCTATTTTTTGTCTTGGACCAATTAGTTTTAATAATTTTATGTGGTTTTCTCTACGTATGAGAAAAATGCTGCTTTAAATTTTTAACTTTATTAATAGAAGGCATCTTTGATTCATATAAAAATGGCTTAGTGCCTGCATTTATTACTCACATCTAGATCTAAGAAATGAATTTTAAGATGCCATAAGGAGAAGTTTACCAACTGTCCAACCACCTTACGTAACCTCATTTTGCTGAAGAGTTTATGTAGGGTGTAAGTCTCTGCAGTAGGGACAGTTCATAAAGCTTGTGGGGATTCAATTTTGCCCAGGTCTAGCACAAGAATGGAGAGGAAAGTATTTCAGAGACTAGGATTTTATATTTGGTATTTTGAACAAAGTCATATAGTAATGATAAAGAAAAATTAACAGAAGAGTAAATTCTTACTTCTTTTTTTTTATTGCAGCTGAAAATAGCTTTACTGTTTTAACAACATGCTTGCAAATTTGTTTACAAGTTTAGATTCTACTGAGTTTTACATAATTCTTTAATGTGTCAAGATTATTTTAAATTAGGTACCACTGTACCTATAATCAGCCTGTACATTATTGAAGTAAGTCTACTGCACTATCTTGTCCACCTAAAATACTGGAAACCTATTGCATGTGCTTGTCTTCCCGTAAAATATACACCACCATTCACGTTTAAATTTTTAAGTATCTTTTTTATGCATCATTATGATAAAGGAAAAAATGTTTATCTAATAGTACCTGACTCAGTCCAATGGAGTCGATTGTGGAGAAATTGTAGAGAAAAATCTCTGGAAACGGAACTTATTCCTTCCTCTTTAAATATACTCAGAGCTTCCAAAGGCAATTCCATAAATAAGGTATCCCCTAGTAACACCACACACAACCCTAAATCCACAGGTGTATCTAAACAGATGTGACAGAACATGATTGAGTTCTCAGTTTGTGTACAAATATTTGCAGTTAGATGTAAAACCTAAGTTTCCTCCATCATATGACATATGAACTTCTTTGTAATGTGGATTAAGTGCACTAAGAAAAAAATATTTCTTATGATACCATTACTCTTAAGATGTTCTCAAATTTCTATGCACTTCTTAGCACCAATTCTTCAGAAGGAAAAATATCCCCACATTAATAACAAACCATCTCAGGTCCAAGTCCAGGTGTTTGCAATACATTCAGGAAAACAATGATTAGAAATGCAAAATTGCCAGAGAGTGATTGGCTAAACAGCAGAGAGTTGTAAAGGAACTCCTATCCAATACTTACTTTGTTCTGTAGAAAGTTTTCATTTCTCTTATTTAGGAAAAAAAGTACTAAATATTATTACAACAACATTTCTGTTCTACAGACAAAGAGCAGATGCATGGGAGGAAACTTATCTAGTTTTTGCAGAACTACTCTTGAGATGTGTTTAGGGATATACTATGGCATTAGGCTTGTATGCAATCTAACAACCTGTGAGAGGCCATAAAGCTAAAAGCAAAAAAAAAGACAAAACAGATCTACAGACTTAAGAAAGTTCTTTATTCTAGCTTTCCTCCTGAAAAACTGGTTTGTGATAAAGTAATTTCATTTAGGTATCTACAGACTGTACAGTTTGGAAGACTCTAAATAAATGCAGAGCCATGGCTCCACCCAGCATCTAAATTTGTCTTTGAAAGTATACTGAAATATTTGATTTGACATAGAAAATAAAACAGACAAAACCAATGCTAAAGCCTTTGTCGTCTCCCTGTTTTAAATAAAATTCAAATTGAAATGACTGGATTTTGGTATCTGTCCATACACACACACACGCAGAGTACTCAAGAGAGCACATACCCTGCATTCCAACTTGTTTGGTGTCCTCATCTTTCACTTTCCTTTTTCCTGTTTCAGCTGCTGAAACTGATATGCACTGGGATGCTCTGGGAAGAGGAATTTCATGGAAAATATTACTAGCTTCAATTTCAGTGAAATTTTACACAAAGGACATGCTCCCTTTGGAGTTTCTGTCCTTTAGAAATCCCATTTTTGAATAGTTTAATTATAATTATAATGTTGCATCTTGAGCTTCAACTTAAGTATAACTTAAGCTGGAGAACAGTGCTTGTCAGAAATGGCCATTAGTCTGTCATGTTGTTCAGTCTTGCAGTTTGACGCATCCTGAATATACTCTCTCTCAAGACACAAAACGTTCATTCAACAGGGTATCCTTGCTAAAACCATTCCTTTGTTTGAGGGACTTGAATCACCGTTCTCTTTTCACAAATGATAATCAAAGTCAATATGTCTTACCTGATAGCAGAAAAATCAAACTGTGACAGTGTTGGTTTCAGATAGTCTTCCATAATTTCTATTATTTCAGAGAAATCTGATGTTAAATCAAGCTCACTATCATCTCTTTCCTCTGTTAGAGTCTATCACGCACATTGAAACAAAAATTAAAATACTTTCAATATCCATCCTTGTTACATACCATTATATAAATAAATTTTGTAATATGTTAAATCAGAGACTAAATAAAACAATGTGAAAGGTCATAACATGGAAAATATAAATACAAAAAGTCAGTTTCAAAACTACTTTATTTCAAAATTTTGTACCAGCATTTTGCAAAATACTCTTAACATAAGAATCACTAGAAGGTGTCAGTACTTATTATTTAAACAATTAATATACTTCAGCAATTTCAATAGAGAATCGCAGAAAAGTACAGCAGAAGGAAATTATAATATGTTCCTCAAAATAATGAGAAGAAATTGTGTAAGAACAACTTTGAGAAGTGAACAGAAACTGCACGATAAACACAGAAGAAGCAAATGAAAGCATATGGAGAGATCAGTGGAGCCAATTTAGGGAAAAAAAACCTAATCAGAACGAAGAAAATAGATAAGGAGAAAATAGAATCATGTAGGAGAGAAAGACACTAAAAACAGGTTTGTATGCCCCAGCAGAAAACTTTTCTGTGTTGGAAATCAGTAATAAATCTCTAAGATAATTTTATTTTAACTGAAGGGCTACAATTGATTATCTTGGTTTTTTCCTTGGAACAGCAAGGACTTTCATGTGATATGAGAGGCAGTGTACATTTGCAAACGCAAATCTCAGAAATACAGCACATTTTCAAGTAAACTGATCTCAACTGCATCATTTCAATCCTGATAAACTACTGAACATTTCAAAGCTCCTGAATGACAAATACAGCAACAACAGCACAGTAAGATTAAATTTTGAAGCAGAGTACAAAGCATTTAGTAACTGTGAAGACTAGGGATGCCACACTTGGAATGAACTGAAAAATTCTGCATAAAGAATGTCTATCATATTTTCAGTACATGTTTTTCATCAAATTTTAAATATAAGGTAATAAAAGATATTACCACATTTGTTTTGGAGATGCACTCTTGCAAGTTCTGAATAACAGTTTGTTTAAGATAACTCTTCATCTTTTGCTGCTTGTAAAGACGCATTTTTTCCAACAAAATATGAAACGCATCAGGATTCACAGGAAATCGAGAAACTTTCGCTCGCACTATTAAAAGGAGGATAACACTCTCTTAAGAGTCTTTTTGAGACATATTTGTACTTGAAGAAATGATTGTACAAAGATCATCAGTTTCTAGCCATGGTATTCTTTGAAAATAAAATCTAGATAGATATATATAGATAAACACAAAATATATACAGAAATGTACAATGAAAAAAACTATTATTTATTTATAACAACTTCAGCCTTCAAATATAAACAAAAATTATATAAATTGTGACTAGATACATTACATCTGATAATGAAACATATATTCATGCATTTATGTTCCTTGGTAATTAAGAAGAGTTAAAATTTTTTTTAAAAGTATTTTAAAATTTTACTAACTGCAACAGTGAAAGATATGACATAACATATTCTCATAACATCAGTGCAATGATGTTTCTCTTAAAAGTAAGAGGTACTTACCCAGCCGCTGCGTGAGTTTTCCTTTTTGCTGTGCAGAACTTACTTCAGGCATTTCAATCAATGAACTGTACAAATGTGATCTGTGGAAAGCAGAAAAGTGCTGAATAAATTATTTGACTGTCTGGCCTTGTTTATATGACTTGAATTTATTAGATGAGTAATTATTACCCTCTAAATTAATGTGCTCACAAATACTGTCATAATGCAGTAACTACCCCCACCTCGGGTGCAAAAACCTGCAAATTCTACCGGGAACAAACTGAGAGTGGTAAGGTAAATTCTTTTACTACTGTATAACCAATAACATAGATTTCTATTTGTTCCATGACAAGTTTTTAAGACTTTTTAAATTGGTGAATGCTCTCACAGTCACTTGCTATAGCTGAATTTATGAGCTAATTTATTGCAGCTAATTAGGCTGCAATAATCAGATAATTGGTGGCTTTATAAAGCTAAATATGACCCCTCCTAACATTTCCAAGAGCATAAGCCATAAAAGCAGGAAACACTTAACAGAATTTAGGAAATGTCAAGAATGGCCTGAAACCTTTCAAGTGACCTCTGGAGATTTAAGAGAGAATTAGGGACATTGAAAGAACAGAAAACATACAACTGAGCTGCAGGCAGTTTTATTTATATATTTATTAGTTCATTATCCTAAAATTCAAGACCATCAAAATTCCAAGTGAAAGGCAATAATCAACCAGATTAAAAAATATTACATTTGTAACAAACAGTACTAAATCAAAATGATGAAATTTTATACCTGTCTTCTGAATGCTGGAGAATAACTATGTAGAAACTGGATGGCAATTTGTCCACTATATTAAAATGTTCTACAGGAATACAGAGGTTTCTCCACGCCTGTACAGTAGTTCGAAAGTAGTATTATTTTCAGAGACTTTATAAACCCCATTCTCAGTTCTTTCATTAGAAAATTGATAGTAATTCTAGGAAAGAACGTACGTAAAGGCCCAAATGCTCAGCAGATGTGCCAGGACAGTAGGCTCTGTCCAAACAACAGCAAATACTGCTTCCTTGTGAGGGAAGCAAGCACTGGCACAAGTTGTCCAAGGAGGCTGTAGAGCCTCCATTCGTGCAGATGATTCAGAAGCCATCTGGACATGCTTGTGGACAATAAGCTCTAGGTGGTCCTTGCTTGAGCAGGGAGGGTTTACAAGATGACCTTCAGAGATTTTTCTCTAACCTCAAGCATTCTGTGATCATGTAATTTTTGTGCAGTGCAGAGGAATGTATAAATATTATTTGAAACAAATTACAAATACTGTATCTTAGCCCACTCTTCATAACAACATGACTTTTATGGCCGCTACACAATTTCTGAAGTTTAAATGCTATCAAATACTAGCAGAATGTTAGCAAAGGAAGTGAGTAGAATAATTCATAGTAACATTTATATTTGAAAAAAATTTTTCTAAAGACACTTCACCAACAAGTACTATACAAAATTGTATTTGGTTTATGTGGCAGAATTATGGTAGCAGGGGAAGGTGCAGGGGTGGCTCTTAGAATCTCAGAATTGTTTGGCTTGGAAAAGCCCTCGGAGACCATCGAGTCCAACCATTCTCTCAGCACGGCCAACCCACCACCAACCTGTGTCCTGTATACACACATATCTCTCTGTGTGCATTCATAGAACAGATATACAAATCCCTAATAAGTAGTTCAGAAAGTTACCATAGAATTAGCAGTCAGTTGCTGTTCCACACATTTTAGAAGCTCACTTGTGTTTCTGTTTTGTTTTAAGTGATTCTGAAGATGGAGCAATGCTGCCAGCTGAGAACTGGTGGTGTTGGATGTAGTGGTTAGAAGGATACTCTTCATCATCACAGACACTGAACAACTCTGTAAAGTTTTTACATCTATTTATTTTCCTTCACAAAAATAAAACAATTAAATATATATACTATGTTTGTTATAATATACATCAATGTTGAAGAAAAGTTCTCTTGGTTGAAAGGTGAGACGAACTAGCAGAAGACTGCTGTTTGTTCTTACAGGTTAATGTAAACAGTCTGACAATAACTAAGAAAGATTTCTTAAATACAAATAGCTGGAATTTATTTCTTTGTCTACATTTATCATCAAGGTTCCTGCATCTAGTCATCTAAGGTCTACACGGAATGGTAAATACTGTGTTCTTAGCTTAGCCTTTCAAGTAAGCTGAGTCTTTTCTTTTTCTGTACTTTAATGGACACCCATCACATCATACAACAGACTTCTACAAAGGGCAAAATAATGGGTAAGAATATATAAACTTTTCTTTCAGTAAACATACTAATCCTGTCCTTTGAACTAGGAACTATGGGTTATTTGCTCCTGGTGCAGGGAATAGAAGCCCTACAGCCATTCTGCATCTTCTCTTTGATGGAGGCACATATTCACGTGCATACACCTTCAAGCCATCTATGGGACTATGCTGTGCAGGTATCAATCTGATAAACTGAATGTAAACCGAATTATCCACTTCAAAATAATGATTGAACAAATCCAGAGAAATATTTAAAAACTGTTTGTTACGGAGGGATGAAACTGTATTTTGTGGTAATGTCTTATCTTTGCTAATTACAATATAGTAATTTATTAGTATTAAAATTCTTTCGTGTATGCAATCATCAATTACAATGTCAGGTCAAACACAAAAGATAACAGAATTGTTTAAAAAACCACTGATCAAATGTTCTGAACTTAGCAAATATATCATATATGTGATGACCTGTATTACACACTGGTTCTTACATGGAACCCTACATGTGTTCTATACGACCAATTTTCAGGCTATGAAAATACAGTTTAGTTCATGCAACTTCAAACATCCTCCCACTGAAAAGCAGCACAAACATTAGCTGCCTTACCTGATGAAGTGCTAAAAATTGGCTAGTTGAAATTGGATCAAACTGTTGAAAGCATTCAGCCATTTCCAAACTAGTAAGAGCCAGTACATCGGTAACATTATGACCAAATGCAATAGCCATAGATTGTAGCAAAGCCTCACTGCATTGAGAAAGATACTTCTGAGCCATCCTATGTTCTGTCTAGATGACAAAAATAAAAATATTTATATTAAAATTGCCGAATATTAAGTATTTGTTATAAATACACCAATTACAGCATGTTAGAGAAGATAAATATTGCTTTTTAATGAGTAATTTTAATGCACTTTCTTTTTAAGGCACTTAATGTATGATCAAAATATGCAAATACTGATTAATTTTTTAGCAGACACCAGCATCTGTTATACAATACTAAAAAATATTTGGTTTAACACAGAAATTTCTTTTAATATAAACTGTGTGCTTAGCAGAACAGACTTTAAATTCCAGGCAATAGGAGCAGTTCAGAACCAAGGATCAACACAACTGTTTCTGTGGGCAGTTCACTACATTTAGTCCAAATTAACCCACAAATCTCTTACCTTAGGTATTTATTGATTTTACTAGCAACACAAACTGTACAGTCCCAATTCCTAGTGTGCTTTCAACTGCAGTAATTAACAGAAATCAGCTCACCGAGTTTTACAAATGTTTTGTGATAGAAGAAATTTCTTTCTTTGTTCCTAGTCTGCAAAATGTTATGCTCCCTTAAATTGTCCTATCTGTGAGGCAGAAAGAAACTGCCTGCTCACCTAGTCCTAGTTGCTACATGCTCCATCAGTGGGAAACCACTGAAGGAGAAATTATTTCTTTCTGAGAGCAACTGGGTAAGCTCATTCAGGAGCTCCCAAACAATCTATTGAGGAGTAGGACAGAGCTACACAGTACAGAGTGATGGAAAGCTGTTTGCTGGAAGGTGTTTTGTAGATTTTTTTCTTTTGTAAGATCAAGTTCATGTTACAACATTTCCATTATTAGTTTAAACAGAACCAATAAGGTAAGTTGACTATTATTCCATAAAAAGAAAGCACTCAAATTCTAAAGCAACCTCATAAAGTAATATACCTTTAATTCCTGTATTTTCCTCCTATACTTATCATTGTGACATTTATTAGTTGATAAACCGCTCTCTGTCATGTCCTGTTCACTGCATTCTGCTGAAGTCAGCGAAGACTTTCTGATGTCTGATTTAGCATCTTCCTACCCATCACAGTATTAAAAAAAAAAACCAAACAATTAATGACTCCATTAAGGCAGACTTTATTTCTTTTGTGAAAGTTAATGTGAAAATGGAATTAATCTTAAAAGAAATCACTACCTTAATTCCTTCATGGTGAGAGATTTAGTAATACTACCAACCATCACATTTTCTTAGTATGTTATGAAGGCAATATGACCAACATGAACTAAAAAGACCCCCCCCATACCACCTCTAAGAGTTTGACTTTCTTGTATTTGTCCTCCACTCATTTCTTCTGAAAACTTTAATTCATCATTGAATTTATAATGCCTCCATCAACTCTCCTTTTTTTACAAGGGGTTCTCACTACAACACAAAAGGAACTTACAAACCCAAGCTTTTAACCTACAAGTCAATACTTCTTGATTGCATAGATTCAGAGACTGTATCTTGCTCATCCTTTAAAGCATTCAAGGAATTTCTCTCTCTTTCTTTTGAAAATATTGTAATTAGCATATCTCACAAGCGAATCAAAAATTAGCTACATGAGGATAGGATGTAGGCAGAAGCATGTTTTTGAAATTACTCATTTTGCCATCCATTTTTATTATGGCTTGCATGCAGTATATAAAACCTAGGTCGACATAAAGAACAGCTTTTATACAAATGTATATAGAAAAAATATTAGAGCAGATAAATCTTACAAAGAAAAATAAATTTAACTGCAGAAAAGAATGCATACCATAACATTTGGCTTCCAGTAAATCTCTGAATATACAGGATCTGCATCAATGGCAAGCAAATGAAGAGTTTTTCCAGTTAGATACAGGCATTTGGATTTGATGTTGGGACAGCTTCTACAAAGATTCTGTATGTTTGCTAACTGAGCCAGTGTAATATGAGCCACGGTGCGCTTCATATACTTCCAGTCCTGGTAAAATATATATTTACGTTTATTTGCTCATATATCCCCACAGACAGAAATATGTATTTTTTAAAAATGTAACACATACATATTCATATAAAAACACATATGTTAAATGTGATTATACTTTCAACTACAAATGACCTGTCTTTAATAGATACACAAATTCATTAACAACTGATTTAGAAAAGAAGTTCAATGCAATATCCATAAGCGAAGTTCAACCAGTGCCAGGGAAAACATGGGATAAGGGGAAGGTGCTCAGTGAACCACCGCCAAGACTAAAACCACACACTTCAACCTCCATTGCTATAAAACTACATGACTGGTCTGGGAACCCATTTCCTCAGTAGCGGAAGAAGCTGTGCTACGGAAAATCTTGTTATACCTTTTATGCAAATCACAGAACTAAATATTTTGTATTACCTGTTCTGTTGCATCATCTTCAATGATGAATTCCTCCACAAATTCATTAAATGATGCTTCTCCCACATGTTTAAGCTTTTTCTCAGTAATGACAAGATGAAAAATATCCAAAAGAATTTCTGTAAGATTTATTTTTCTAAGAGCTAGTTGTCTCATTAATGGTATACTAACATTTTTATTCTGAAATACAAAAGAAAGTTGAATTTTAATTTCAAGTATTTTTGCAAATTTACCTGATAAGAAGTTAGAATGTTGTATTTCTTTTAACCAAAGAAGCAAACATTTTAGTATTCTCATCTCAATAGAGCAGAAATATTGCAATGAAGATATTTAAGTAATTTAAAAGAAAAACTTCAATTTCAAATATATTACAAGGCAATCAAAGTAGCTCCATAGAAGAAGAGCAGCTGGGTTTTTGCTTTTCACGTTTTATGTACCTGATACAAATATGTAATATCTAATAATGCTACATACACACTAGCAAAGTAGGCTGCAGGCTTTCATTACCCAAAATACAATATTTTGAAGACAGACATTCGTTATTTATAATAATGTTATGTGAAGACTTTTTGTTTCTCCTGAGAAGAAACACATTTTGAAGAATTTTAAACTTTCGAGGTATTTAGAGAATCAAAAATACCTCCAAGTTTATACTTTTTCCTCTTGTAGCTATTAGATAAACGTCAGAATTAAATAAACCTGACAAAGACCAAACAAATCCTCTTTTCATCCCTTTTTCAACTGTAAATTCTTTTGGCACACAGTATTTCCTTCTATATACAAAGAATGTTTATCATTACAAGAAGATGATTCCTGGAAGCCCCAAATGAGACTATCCAAGAATGAGTGAATATTACAACTAAACTAGGTTTCTTTTCCACAACTAAGGAAAAAAAAGTCAATACCTCATTAAATGCAAGTAAACTACAAATGCTATGAAATACTTCCTCTGTTTTGGATACTGCTCTCTGAGCTAAGTTATAAGCATCTAGATAGTGACTATGTTTGTCTTTCTTCTTCCTTTCCTGCTTGGCAATCATCCTGAAAAAAAGAACCAAAACAACACCATAAACTCAGAAGAACTAACGTAAGAAAGTGCTTACTTTTTTGGTATCAATGCTGTTGAACATATATTAAAAAATAATGACTCAATTAATAAATAGATTAATTACAGATTTTTTTTAAAAATTGTGTATGTGTTTCTGAAATGTACAAATAGGAGAAATGAATGCTTACAAGTTATTTTTCCAAGGCCTTATTCTTAGAACTGTACTGCTGCAACGCAAGAAGATGCCAAGACTCAGAGAAGAAAGGCAGATCATATTCTAGAGTATGTATTTAGCAGGAACACAATGGCAGTATACCAGGTACAAAATATATCTCAGTTGTTTTAAGGGGTATCTTGCAATCAGCTGGGATTCCAAGCAGACCATGTTTTGCACTTTTACTACTGCAGCAGTTTCTAGAGAAACATTTCAACAGTAAGAACTGTAAAAGCCTGTAAGTACTAGAGAATGACTGGTGTGGTGATGCTCAAATGCATCTACAAAAGAGAAGTCAAAAAGCTGACTTAAGAGAGCCTGACCCTTTGGTTTGACCTCAAAAGAGAACAAAAGAGAACTCTGCCTTGAGTGAAAACAATTTTTGATTGTACAGTACTTTTTTTGAATACAGAACATATGAAGAATGCAAATAGACATGTAACACCAATATATAAAACCTAACAATGTTATCTGCTCTTTTCCATCTTGATTAGACTATAAAAAGTAAACAATACACTTCATGGACAAGTTTAACCTAAATAAAATTTTTCAATAAAGGAACAGTGGTATAGTCTTACCTATGAATATTTGCACATTCCAGAAGTATTTCAGCGCTGGAATTTTTATGCCCATGCTGAGAAAAGTCCTTCTCAACTTGAACTAATTTATTGTAGGATTCCTGTAGCACATGTGGCAACTGAGCAGAATTGGCCTTAACTGTCATATGATCCTGGGCAAAATGTATCTGTATAAGTGTTTTTCTAGAAATAAAAATTAAATACAAGATAGCAGTCAGAAAGCACAGGCTATTTTTGAGAACAGACACATTTCTCTCTTCTTTCCTTTAAATTCTAAGAAATCTACAAAATGCATCATAAATGTGTGTTTTACAAATCATAGTAATTCCGAAAAAATCCAAATACTGTATTTTCAGATTAGAGATGAGGTGTCACTTGTTCCATGTATCTAATTATTCCCCTCTTACTAGGTCTAATCAGTCTTCTAAATACAGATGAACTGAGAAAACTGGTATTAGTCTTCCTTTTCTAATTGAAAAGCTTCCCATTTATGGAAAGAGACAGGAGTGTAAGTGTTGCATACTTCTCTCCCTCTACCAACACATTTTAAGGTCTCTGTGCTTGGATTTCAGTCCGAAATCATTGTTTAGTCTCACCATGAGCAGGCTTCTTGGTTCGTGGTGAGAATAGCAGTCAATGCTGTAGACTGCAGTAGAGTTGTGGGAGTGTTCAAACAGGTACCTCGACACAGGCAAATACACACTGCACCTTAAGGCAACCTACAGTGCAAACTGTGCACAATAGGTTGTGGTATCTAGTTTACCAACATAACAGGTAGTAGGGCTACACATAAGCATTTGGGAAGGAAATACAGAAATTGGGAGAAAAATTGAAAATTTTAAAAAACCAAACCACCACATAAATGACTTAGAACAAAAATATTTGAGAATCCACAGAATTTGCCATACTAAAGTAAGACAGCATTGTAAAAATTACATATGTGTGCGATGTAGCTGCATATTAGAAGCTGGGCATATTTTAGAGAAAAGACAGTTACCTGGCTTCAAGGGATGCAATCATAAAACTCAATTCTGACTGCCTGCTGGGTCTCGTCAGTAAAGTAGATCGAAGCACATTTACAGTATGATCCAGTACCTCACAAGCCTGCAGGTAACACCAGAATTTTCACAATCCTATTTTAGATGTCTATGGATAATAATAAACATTCATTTAAAAAGGTAAAATTTTGTACAGAACATTTTGATTTTAATCCCCAAGATGGCTGGCTCTTGATAACTGTAAGTAAAGTCTAGAAAGTTTGAGTTATGATCATACTTAGATACTTTGATGATTACATGAACGGTGCACATACATACAAAGAGAGAAGATGGAGCTAGATTCATCTTGGAGGTTCATACCAGAAGACAGTAAATATGAGTTCAGTCAAAATCAAAATAATCCCTCTACACAACACAGCCTTGCACAGTTTATCAAGACAGGTTAGATCAGCACAGACAAAAGACTGTATTTGTGCTGAAACTCATGAAAGTTAAGGGTTTAACAGTAAATGGATATTTTGATGTAGTATCTTCCAGAACCTAGAAGTAGTATTTGTAAAACTATTTTAAATACTTGGGAAGGAAAAGCATAATAGAAAATAATACTGAAAGGTGTGATTTTTATTGAATATGGAAAATTAACACACCAGTGTTAACAGGACTGTCTGAATACAAAAGAATTCTAATCAAGAGAATCAGATCTCCAGGATTTAGTCATACATACTAGATTATAACTGGTTTTATTCCAATCGAAGAATAGACAGCTTATCATAAAAACATCCTAAACTTCTTTGGGTAGAATCTCATTCCTAGTGGCCTTCATGTGTTTGGAATCTGTAATTAATGTCTGTTAAATGCTCAAAGAAAACAACATTAACTGCACTTAACACCTAATTTTGCTTTTACTGAAATGTAAAGGCTATAATATTTCACTGAGAGAGACCACTGCTGAAAAAAACACCAAACCACAACCTCCAAACCCAAAACATTTCCTTACCATGCTCTGTTTTCCTTCCCCCTCTTCCTCTAGAATTGCTTCCATTAGACTAAGAGTACTGTTATACCAAAACTGTTCATTTCCTCCCAGAAGCTGTGCTTTCTCAAGGAGTGCTTGAGCTTGTCTGTGGTTTTTTTCCAGGTTAGCCAACACAGCAAGTAAGTACAAGCACCTTGACATATCAGATAGGGCCCTCAATTCCTAGAAAGAAAGAGATGTGATCTATACACCAAAAATCCACTATGGCTATTCGTATTTGTCAGTTCGTATTTTAGATTAACCTTACAGAAATAAAAAGTGAATGCTATTCCCCCAAGTATCTGCTGAAGTTCTTAGTTACTCCTTATAGTACATCTACTTTGTATTTCTTTCTGTTCCTGTACCTTCTATCTCACCAGTCAAATAAGATATTTTTCTGCTATTATTTAATATGTATATATCTGCTAGTGTTTGTCAGTGTCTGATGAAGAAATGTGGTGACGAAAGATTTTTTGTGAACTGTACAGATAAACTAGAGATCCACTGAACTCACAATGCTGCTTTACACTAGTTATAAGCTATATAACTAGTCCTGTATAAGGGACGAATATAGTATAACATTCGTATACTAGCATACAGACATACAGGATACTAGTGACAAATTACATAACTAAAAATACTGTCCTCCCTAATGTATTTTGAACTTTCCTCAATATACAATGCTTAATTAATACTTTATAAAGGTGCACGTATTATTCATGAATATCATTCATATATTATCATTCAAAGTATTCATGATTATACTAATTTACATAGGCAGTTTTTACATACATGAGAAAAATAATTACACAAAATAACAGGATATCAATTACATTTTTTTAAAGTAAAGGTTTTACTGCAAAAATTATATTTCAAAAACTTTTATAATGAAGCACAGAGCTATAGTGCAAAATGGTAGATATAGGGAAAATATCTGTAATGTATAACCCTTCATAATAATTAGATGATTGAGATCTGTTTGGTGGAACATATGGACACTGATTTCAGATCTGCCAGAATTCTAAGACATAATTTCAGTTTTATCAAAACATTGCAGTAAATCCATAATGAAACTCAAAATGAAATAACCAGACTTTCAAAGGATCAAAATATTGAGAGGATGGAGCTACATGTTCTCTCTCTCTTCTGAAAAACCTTGCATGTTTCCCATCTATTTAAACAAACAAGGTTGAAATATACCTGTATCTGCAAAGCAGACAGAGATGCTGAGACTACTTCAGAAATTTTTATTACCTTCAGACAAGTCCCATTAAGTTGGACTGAAATGCCATATATTTAAATGTACATACTATATAGGTGGAAACTTAATATGAAATCGGTTTGGGGTGATGGCAGAAGGCTTGGCTTAGCAGTGTGATTATTATTATTCTGAGGAATAACTGCATCAAAATGAACACTTTCCCCACACACTTTATTAGTGTTTCTATTTAGTTTTTATTGTACCTGAGCTGCAGCATGGGCCTCTGAAAGCAGAAGCCTTGCTGGTTGATACAAGCCTAGCTGAATTAGTACTTCAGCTTTTTCAATCCACAAGTGAGGGAAAGAAAGTGCACTCAGTCCTTTTCCTGTTACTGCATTTAACTCAAAACCCTGAAAAATTAAAAAAGTATTACACCTTCATAAATTTCAAAACAAACTAGACAGAATACGAGTTGTTATCAACTACGATATCCCACATCTCAGCTGTATTTTCTAACTTGAAAATTTAACTTCATATTACAAGAACAACAGGCAGTTTATGAGATTCGGATTTTACAATCCTCAAAAGGCATTGAACTAGTACATATATACTATTCAAACTAACTGTATGACAGATTAACTACTTCAGATATGCTGCTGTCACAAAGTTGATTTTTGGTAATAACTAAAACTCAAAGAGGTTAACTCAATAACTCAAACTCTATTTACAAGAGCTAAAAGAGGTGACTTGAGAGGAATTAGTAATTAGAAAAACAAAGTATGTTATATGCACAAGTATGGAAAAAATATACAAAGAGAGAAAAATGGTGTGATGACAATCCAGACAGCATTTGCCATAATAAAGAGCAAAGTGGAGGTAAGCGTTAAAAAAAAATCAGTAAGGCAATTATCTTCCTAAAGAATAGACAGCAAAGACAGAACTGAAATACTGGCATGCCCTTTAACAGTATGTTAGAGGAAGCAAAACAGTACATGCTAATGTAATGGAGAGAGAAAGAAGAGAAAAAACGAGACCGAGAGTGAATACAGTCTCTCTTTCGCGTCTCAGTCTTTTTAATCTATTTGCATTAGTCCCCAAATCCATTTGTAGGAAAGTAGCTTTACACTGTATGAATCAAGATTCCAATCTTGTTCTTCCTCAATATAAAAAATATGCCAAGCAAACCCAGCTCAGCTTCAGCTGATGCTTGCTAGCAGAATTAGGTAGCATGCATTTTTAATGATGTTTGTGTTCATGTATTTCTCAAGCATTATCTAAAAACAAACTAGCAAGTGTATTTAAAAAAAGGGAAGAGTAATTTAGTACAGAAACTAAATTAGAAATAAAAACCTTTTCACTTGAAGTAAGGATATTGTCATTACTACCATCATTAAGCTGAGCATTTTCAAAAGGTATTTTTCTTTTTTCTGTCTTCACACATACAGTTTTTTCTTTTTTCAGTGCAATCTCTTGCCTACACCTAAATCACAAGAAAGAAAAAGCAAACTCAAGTATGTTTTAAAAAGCATTTCATAATAAAGTATTAGTGTGTTAGGAATCTTTACCATACACTACTCTGTAAATAGACACTAACCAAACATGCACAGAATTTTAGGGCTTAGCTGATACACCAAAGGTGTGTTCTGAGATCATGGTTTTTTCACTATTTCCCCCCAATAACACTTATCAGCTGTAGGGAAAACAAAATATTGCCTCAGCAGTGAAAATACATACATTGCTTGTTCTAATTCACTAATGTATACTTCTCCAGCAGCTTTCTCATGATACACAGATGCCTGACTCAGTTTTAAATCCGAGCATATCAGGGCAATTCTAAAAATAAAAAGAAGAAATGTTTAAGAAACAATCCAAATCCTTCATGTTGCTTCATATAAGCACATTCTATATGAATAGAACATACTCCACATTTGTCAATCCTACCTTCTCGTGTCTTGATTAATACTGGCAATAACAAAGATTAATAAATAAAATTAAATAAAAACAGGGGAAATTACCCATTGATAGAGGTCACAGAATCAAAGAATGGTTTGGGCTGGAAGGAACTTCTAAAGGTATCTAAAGGTATGGGCAAGGGCATTTTTCACAAGACCAGGTTGCTCCGAACTCCATCCAATCTGACCTTGAGCACTTCCAGGGATGGGACATCCACCAGTAGCCCCAGTCTTGTCCATCAAACGTGTATCTCTCCAACTTAATAGCAAAAATTATGTACTAAAAGTATGAAAATATTTACATGGTCTCACGACAGCATGCAACCACCACCCCTCACTACCCCCCCACTTTCTGTATGTGCTAACCTACTTTTCTGTCCTGAGTAAAGGGAAATATATTCCTACACATCTATCTAATCATACAGAGACATCAGGGCATAGACATAAATAAAATACCATGAAATAAATAAAAGTCTTGAGGAATCAACAAAAAAAATACGTCTGGCAAATCTTGGCTGAAAAGAATTTTCTATCAGAAAGTCCCTTTTAGTCTTGTAAGAAAGCAACTCAGTAATCAATTGGCAAAGAAACACATATATTTGTATACAGGAATATCTATTCTGCTCGGTGGGATCAGTTTCAGGCATTTTAAGATTCGTTATGTGGTATTTCACAAACTATCAGAAAGTAAGCAAACAATTATTGCTTATGACTGTTACTTATTCAACAAACATTATTTAATACCTGTCAAAAATACCTGTCAAAATATTTTAACTAATACAGCAAGAAGTTTCCATTGCATGCATATTAAGTATTTTAAAACCAAAACTTTTAGGGGTTATCATCCATAAAAAATAACATAATTTTGGTCACAAAGACAAATCTCTCTAAAAATGCATTTACCAGGGCAACTTCTTCATGCCCTTAAGGTGGAGAAAACATTTTTGATGCAAGTAGGGAGTCTGCCTTTTGAATACTTAATAGATAAAACTTTCATAGAAACTTTTTTTGACTTTGCTTTTTTCAGTTAGATGACAATACGGCATTTCAAATATTTTTCACATGAAAGTGCAGATCATGTTTAGTAACAAATAAACTTAGTGGCTTTAATTCCACAAACTTATTCATCAAAATTCTATTAAAATGCATTAAAAAAAATAATTGAAAATAAATAAAAAGCCATTACAAATATAAAACAGTAAGTCACAAAAAGGTCTTGTTACTCCTTGGTGAAATATTAATGGATGGTCCACTGCATTCAGTTTCTCTTTTATTTAAAATAAATAAAGGATACAAACCGAAGGTGATAGAGATCAGACAGACTTCTACATTCCAGAACTTCACTAGCAATAATTTCAGCTAGCTGAAAGATTGGAAGAATCAAGTGGGGGCAAAAAATTTTCTGTAGTTCTTTAGATAAAAGGTCCATAAAATACAAAGTGCAAGTCTGAAAAGAAATTTTTTAAAATTCAGTCAGTATAAACATAATTTTGTATAAAATAAATTTTAAATTAATTACTGTATCTTCAGTTCCAAAATAAACCTCAAAAAAGACACAAAGAAGCTTTCTAGCTGAAAGAGAATCAAGGTACACAGAAAGCTGGTAAATATCTTCTCTAAGTTAACTTCATTTCAGCATGCAGAGGACAGGCTAACACCTCTCGAAGTATTAATGAATAGTACAACACAAAAGTATTTGAGACAGCTGACTGAAAATATAGAGACAGAAAAACTAAAATACAACCGTTTTCTGGTATTGATTTTCTCCTAAACAGTAAATGCCCTAGAATTTTGAGGAGTATACTTACAGGTTTTGGGAAATTATCCCAGTTAATACTGTAACTATTTGTTTTCTGTTTAAAAGTATCTCTGATTTCACTGGGACAGTCATACTGGGCCCATTCTTCCACATTTGCTGGTAAGGTATCAACTGACTCTTTCCCTTTAGGCTCCTCTTTTGTAACAGAAACTTCAACCTATAATAAAAACAAGGACACTTATGAGATTAAATTTAAAATCCTATTGGTATTTAATATTCAGCTAAAAAAATTAACACATTTGCTTAATATCCTCTGAAGTTTTGTCAGATTTGGGGTGTTTCTTGGATCTCTAGACTGTGGCTTTTACAAAACAGCAGTTATCTTGACCAACGCAACAAACAAAAGAAGAAGTATTTGTAAATTCATGATCTGTCAAGACTATGTGATCAAGAGTTAAGGTACGATCCACAGATTCAGAGAAATCCTTCCCAGGTTATGAGAGTCGGTACAGGAAAGCATCTGAACTATTTACCAAGTGAGCCCAGGCAAACATCTCTTAGAAAGAGAGGGTTGTTTTAATTCCAAAGGAAAGTGGGTCTTACTTGTTTCTCTTTCTTTTTGTCCTTGTCTTTTTTAGGAGTTTTTGACTGCACTTGCTGAGGACTTGTAGGCTGTGAAGTCTTTGAGAATGCTTTTGTAGTAGTCCCTGATGCTGACAATGACAACTAGACAATAAAATAATTACAGTTTATTATTTCCTATTTGCAATAATAATAATGTCAGTTTCTAGTAATAGTTATTATCCACTGCAAGTCACTATCTACAGCTATTAACATTTGTCACATATCATATTCTGCTTGTATAATAGTTTTCTTCAGAACTGGATGCTTGCATTATTTGTACAAGCATTTAGGACAATCACGGCAATGCAACTGTCAAAAGATAAGATCATCCCTGTGATAAATACTACTGCTATCTTTTTTTAACCTATATGGTTGCAAAAGCAATTATTTTTTTTTCAAACAACTAGTCTATATAGCTCCATTTTCTACAAGGGATTAATTTTATAAGGAAGTAATCTGCAAGATGGCAGAGTCACTCTGTCCTCTTTCTGAGTTAGTCTTTTACAATGCTACTAATGAATATTATATAAAAGAAATTTCTAAATATTTAAGCATACAAAAGAATTAATTGAAACTTTCTCTGTACAAGCAAGAGCACAGATTCTGATCTTACATAAAATTAAAAAACAAAAAAACCCAAAAAACCCAAAACCCAACAACAAACAAAACCAAACAAAAAACCCCTACCAACCAACCTGTTGTGGGTTGGATGCTGGCCAAAGGCCTGTGCACTTACAAAAAATTATTTATTCATTTTCCTCTGTTATAGTTGAGCAGAGGAGGGGAAAGAACAATTTTTAAAAAAACTTCATGGGGTGAGATAAGGATTAGGAGAAAACACCTTAAGGGGCAAAACAGGCTCAAGACTTTAAGAAAGTATAAAGAAAAATTTATTAACAGAATTAAACGAGGGTAATGAGAACGAATATAAACCTTTAGAACATCTCCCTCCCCCTCCCCCACCAACACCTTTCCGACCCTTTTTCCCATCGACAGTGCAGGGACACAAAACATGAGGGTTGTTTTGGTCAGTTTGTCACCTTTAAAAAAAAGTATATTTTCTTTCAGGTCATTTAGGGAGAGGAGTCTCTTTTGTTATGCCATGGGGTCCTTCCTACGGGGGACAGTTCTTTGTGAACTTTTCCCAGCGTGGTTCAAATTCTCGAAAGAGCAGTCCCACCCGAAAAACCTGCTGCAATGTGAGAACGCTCCCACAAGCAAAAGCAGTCCGCTCACAACTGCTTTTTCTCCTCGTGGGCCAACAAGTTCATGGGGTACAGTCTTTTAAGGATGCGCTGCTTAAATACAAAAGCAAAAGTCTACTTCTTCTTTCTCTGTAGGCAAGGGTTCTCTCTCTCTCTCTCTATCCAAGCCTTTCACCAGTTCATAGCTTCTCAGCATCTAAACGCTCCGGTGTGAGAACCATTCTTCTCGCAGGCTGCGGATGAATTTTGCATCCCCCCATGCACATCATAAACTATAGGGAAAATAGTTTGTTGCATTACTAGTCCTCACCACGGCTTACAGAAGAATCTCAGCTCCGACGCTCGGAGCACCTTGTCCTTCTCCCTTTGTACTGACCTTGATGTTACCATGTTGTTCTCTTCGCGTTTCTACCTTTTTCTTTCTCTGACTCGGGAGAGCATTGGTGTTCGTAGGTTTATTTGTTCTGAAGTTTTATCAGTTGGAAAGTTTTATAGAGTTCTGTAACATTGAAAAGTGAATTCCGTCCGGGCTCATCATCGAACAGCTACACACCATGCCGTTCGCTGCTGCTCACATGGTCTCCGCCGGCACGGCGCCGGCCGCGGCGGCGTCGGCTCCATTTGGTGCCTCTCTTCATGCGAGGCGCCGGAAAGGAGAAGCTGCTGCCGCTGCTTTTGTCCCTCTGCCTGCGGTGCGGCAGGTTAGAAACAGCCAGGCAGGCAAAGTCCATCGCTGGCCGTGCCAAGGTGCCGGGGGCCGCATGGCTGCTGTGGCCCCGGCCGCTCTCAAGCGTGGACCGTGAAGCTGCCCCCGGCAGCAGGATCTTGGCGGCTGCGCCGGGAAGGGCCCGGCCGGGCCGGCCACTACCTCACCTTCCGAGAGGGGCAGGAAGAAAGAGGGCTTCCCATCTTTTTCCCTTCCTTAAATATGTTTTCATAGAGGCGTTATCAGTTGTCTAATCGGTTTAGTAGAATGTCTATCCCCTGAGCCAGCCAGCGATTGGCTTTTCCAGGCACGGAGGAAGTTTCCAGTAGCTCCTCACAGAGAATCACTGCCGTGGCTGCCCTTTTCCCCTCCTCACCAAAAGTCAACCCATCCAAAACCAGCACACAACCACAACAAAAAACCAAAAACAAAAGCCACGTTAATTTGAGAAGATTAATATGTTTTGCTGGAGGAATCAAGAGTAGAATTCAAAATATGAATCAAAAAATAATGCTGGATACTCACAACAAATGAAAATTTCAAATTAAAGGTAACACATCTTTTAAAAAGTCAGAGGCAGCTGATTTTTTCAGAGAATGTTTTAGGATCTTCTACTGAGTTATTTACGGAGTCCTAACACTAAAGAGCCTGCTTTGAAGCAGATGTCTTCAGTCAGGTCTGCTTTACTTTGTACACCAAAACAAGGTGTCCTGTAGTACTTTAATTTCTTTCATACCGGATGGTTAATCCTTTTCTCACAACACTGTTCAGCTGTAAATATGATTCTTAGAATTACTATCATTATCCTACAACTGGCATTGACAGCAGCATCAATTCTTTAAGTAGTTTAGTTTTAATAGCTTATTCAAACATTAGTACTCTCTTCAGGTAGTTTTTTCTCTAGTAAGACACTCAGTCAAGTGTTGGATATTAAACGTTATGCTTGTGTAAATCTGAAAATATCAATATTCAATTTTTATTTTGCAAATTCCTCTCACATCACATGTTGAACTGATTTCACAATGAATTCTTTATCATAATTACCAGAATTAAGTGGTAACAAATTGCAGGCTTTTACTTCTAATTGGAATAAAGTTATACACAAGCTGTAGCTTACCAATGTAGTTGGTGCCTCCCAACCGAGACTGTTCCTATAACGATTTGTTGCATTACTATTACCAAGTACATATTTAGTCCCTTCAAATATTTACTTTACTTAACATATAATTGTTTTCATATGATCATTGCTGTGATTCTGAATAGCCATTTCAATTGGGCATATCTACAAGAAATGAAGATTTGATTGATTTGAAATGCTCTAACCACGAAAAAATAATTAGAGGAATCAATCACTGCCAGCCTATATAATTCCTTTCAGTTAAATGACAGCCCTTTAGATTCAATTTCATGAAGGTCCACCTGAAATTAACATTCCTCAGAACTGCCAGAAATGTCTCCAGTATGTATTCTACCACTACTGAGATTCCTTAACAAATTAAAAAATTTGAGAACTATTGTACTAAACATGGGAATGGACTCCAGAGAAACAATGGCCCACTGCTTTTATCCTTAGTGTCTCTCTTCCATTTTCCTGAGAGAAACAATTTTCTTGTTTAATCCTTAAACCTGAGAAAACATACTAACTGCACCACAAAACAGGAAACTCTAAGGACAAAGTTAAACACCAAATGAATAGCTGCTGCCATAATTACACAAGAAAATGTGAAATATACTGGCCACATGACAGTAACACAACACAACATATAATCTCATATGATCTCACCTGCCAGATACGGATGATACACGCATATGCCATCAAACAGTGCTGCTGATGAAAAGAAGAACTATGACCAGAAAATAAAGCCATTAATGTCTGTGTTCTAAACAAAGCTTCCAGCTGTTTAATATTACTCAAATCTTCCAAATTAATTTGGGGCACGGTACCATTTGCTCCATTGTCCATCTTAGCATTTTCTGTAGGCAACAATTGTGGTATAGTATTTTTTTCTGTTAAAAAAAAAGCGAACACATGCTCACAGTGACAGCATTGTAAAAATGTATTTAAAAGTTAAAATTTCTGAATTGAAAATGAAAATGTTTAGGGGAAAAAAAGAAAAATGGAACTCTATCTACTAAAGATGTTCTTGTTAAAATTATGCAATGCTACTTGTACCATGTTTTTAATCAATAATGTAACAGTTCTGTATAATAAATGATGTAAGCCCGATAGAGAAATGAAATCCACAAAAGGCTGGACCAGATGACCTTTTGAGGTTCCTTCCAACCTGGGCTGTTTTATATTAGAATCTAATTTTCCTTATTATATTATTTGAGTTTCCAGTAAGAGCTTTGCAAAAATTTTCTTGAAACTTAAGAGGTGCAAGAAGGACAGTAATCATAAGCCGCTGGGTGAAACTGGGTGGGAGGATCATTACAGAACTAATACAAAACTTAAATCGCCATAGGACTGTAAAAAACCCCCAACAAAACCACTAACAGAAAAGTATGAACAGAATATTGCTACTGTTACTAATCAACTCTGTGATAGTAGAGACACTGCACGCGTATCTTTCTCAATGAAAACACCAGAAGTACTCATCTGACCCATGTCGTCTATCCACACAAAAAAGAACAGCAGAACAGATGTTCATTAATGACACACAGGACAGTATGATTCCAGAAATCAGATACTTTTTTTCCCAAATTAATATTGGGGTATCCTGTCAGAACAGGTCACTGAGGTCATATCAGTACAAGTGGATATTTTTGTAAAAGGAGCTAAGAATTTTTACAGTTACAGAAGTAATTGAAAGCATGCATCCCTTTGAAAGTCATTTTTGAAAAACTAATGCTAAGATAAAGCCAAGGAAAGGGCAATGGACTTAGGTTTCCAGATCTTGGCACAGAAAATATTTCCTTCAGTTTCATCTGTCCCTCCATGAGACCTCACTTGAAACAAACTGTCCAGCACTGCTTTCTGGTAGCATCTCACAACTCAGGAATCCCTATGTCAGAGGGGAGCAGTATCTTACTATATCGAAAGACTGAGGATAAGTTTCCACAGCATAACACAGAATTCACAGATAAACTGAACTTGCATTGAATAAATGACAGTAAATGCACAAGAAAATACAGGCAAGCTTGTGCCATTCTTTTTGATAACTAAGCTGCAAATTTAAAATCTCGCTTTTGTTTCCTGCTGAGAAATTCCTCTGAAGGAGAAACACCTATTACATACCTTCCTCTTGTGAGGGTTGCATAGGGAATTTCATACTTAGCAGGAGACTCACTGCCCACTCCAGAGGTTTAATAACATCATTGAGGGGAAACTGATTACAATATAAGCATTCGGCAAATTCCATCAGGTAATCAACTCTCTGCCATTCATCTTCTCGTTTCTATAAAAGTAATAATGGAGGAGTTAATTTGTATTTGTTTATGTAAACCATCAAAATTATATTCTAAAGTTTCATGTAGTCTTAACAGAAGCAAAAAATAATAATTTGACATCAAGCAGTTTTATTGGCATCACATAATCAGAATTATGATAAACGGAACATAACAGAAAACTCCACCATCAGTTAAATCGCCATTTTATTAAAACCGCTTGCTACTCTTAGACATTTTTCTTTGGCAGGACTCAACTAAAATTTTACTGGATATAAAGATTCAACCATACAGAGCTCCTACTGAAGAGTAATCTCAAAGTTATAAAAAGTAATGGTCAAGTATATGGCCTCCGTACCCATTCAGGAACCTGCAGTCCTATGAATCACTCAAGAAACATCATTCTATCAGCATGATAACAAACAGGATGAACTGACAAACCTGGAAAGCAATGATCGCATTTTGAAAACAGCTTAACTGTCCAACAATACTTCTGGAGACTGTTACCAAGTGACGCCACATATGTGACAAATAATCTTCACTTTCATGACTGATTTTCTGAATGGCCATCTTAAAATTGCATCCCAATCCTGCCCTCACTGTAGCCATAAGTTTGAAAATCAGGCTAGAAAAAGATCAAACAAATTACAAATTACTTGCATCTGCACCTGTAATGTAACTTCGTAAGACACATATACTAGTTCATATCAGTATAGTATGAAGATGCAAAGCTTTTGAACTGGCATAAAAGGGCATGAAACCTTTAACTCAGACAAGAATATGTAAACAGTACTTTACATAATTTAGTTTCCATTTAATGAAGATGGGTTTGCAGTTAGGAAAACTAAAGCTTCTGCTATATAGCCACATTTCATGCATCTATTTGCTTGGGAAGTAAGACACTACTTGTATACAAGTTTTTTTAAAATTAAATTTACAAATATTGTTAACAGACTAATGATAGGAAGCACTGCCTATGTGTGTCTTTTTCAGGGAAAAGACACAACAGTGTTTTGTGTTGTAAGGACAGGCTGCTAAAAAGTAATCATAATACTTTTCCAATGCAAAATAAAAAAATACTCAAGAGTTTTATACTTCTCAAGAACCAAAATGCTTATTTTAATAAAAATAAGTCAACCAACTTACAGTTTGTGTCTTGTCTGAGGCAAAACTTGAATAGCTTCATCCAGGAGTTTTAGTGCTGTCTCCCAGTCAGCTTTATCAGCATAGATATGGAATAATAGACCATATAAGGAGGATCTTAATGTCAGATCTTCCTCAGCACCTTTGAAGTATATTCAAATGATTTATTAGTATACTGCAGAATTAGAGAATGATTACAAAATACTGGGGGTTTCTTTTATTACCAGATCAACAGAAGGAAGAACATGCCTGAGAGAAAGCATCCAACTGATAACCCAGTATTTTGAAAATCCTTTGTAATCCACTGATGCAAAGGACATGTATCTTTCTTTTCCTAAATAAAAAAAAAAATTTAAAAAAGTCCTTTATCTTTCAGTTAACATATATCTCGAAGTATTACTGAACTTTTGTTTCATCTGTGAACCAATCCATATCATTAATATGAATAGTAACCTGCAACTTAAATAGCTTCTGAACCAGATGAAAACCACAGGCATTTCTCCAGAGTGAGTCCTATAATACAAACCCAATACAAAAATAACCAGACTTAGTAATATTAAATTGCTTATACTCATTAAATAACATGAAATCCTGAAGTACTCTCCAAGAGTCACAGAGTAGCTGAGGCTAGCAGAGACCCTACAGAGCTCTCTTTCTACACCCCTGCCTAAAGCAGGCTCCACTCTTTACCTGTGAAAATTTGACTATCACAATTCTCACCCAAAGGTCAGAGACTTGCTAACTGTTTCTGACTCCTCTACAGCACAGTTCTTCATCTTCAAAGATAAATTCACTATCTTGCTTCTCAAATAGAACCATGTATGACACACTAACCATTGAATGGATGATGCTAAGAAGTTAACTAAGCTATAGCCACAACTTTTGGGGAAGTATTACATTAGCATCATCAAAGATTTATCAGATTTGGTCTAATCAGGATTTAGTTCCATGAAGGCACAAAGTTTGTCTAATTTAGTGGCCTTCTACAATGGAGTGGCTGCATCAATGGACAAGAACTACGGATGTCATCCACTTGGATTTCTGTAAGGCCTTTGATATGGTGGCCTGTAACCTTGCTGCTACTGAGTTGGACAGGTGGAAGTTTGATGGATGGACCGTTGGATGGATAAGAGTTACATGGCTCAATGTCCAAATGGCTCAATATCCAGTGGAAACCAGTAACAAGTGATATATCTCAAGAGATACCAAGACCAGGGATACTGGAACCAATATTGTTCACTATCTTGATTGCTGACACAATCAAGGGGATTGAGTGCACTCCCAGCAAATCTGCTGATGGCACCGAGGTGAATGGTATGGTTGATTGACAAGAGGGAAGGGATGTCACCCAGAGGCACCTTGACAGGCTCGAGGAGTGGGCCCAAGGCAACCTTGAGAAGTTCAACAAGATCAAGTGCAAGGTCCTCCACCTGTGTCAGAGCAAACCCCAGTATCAGTGCAGCCCAGGGGATGAAATGAGCGCAGTCCTGCGGTGAAGGATTTGGGAGTACTGGTAGATGAAAATCTGGACATCTGCTAGTATATCCTTCTCCAGATGTGACTGCATTTAAAAATTGACTAGTTATCTTGGTCAGGGATCACTGGAGACCAGTTCCTGCCTCTCACAATGGTTACTACAGTGTGTATCTATTTTTAAAACTCAGTAACTCCAGAAATAATCAAATATAGAGCACCCTGTTAACAGGACATTTTTTTCCTAACTACTATCAGAAGCTACTCTCTTCTAACTCATAAGAATTACTAACATTTGTAGACATAAAAATACCTATGCTACCTATAACTGTAAATTTTCATTATCTACATTAAAGTCTTGCTTTTTAATACCACTTATTAAGGATTCACTCTGAAATTATTCTGTGGCGATGAGTTAGCTATATATATATAATGAAGTATTCCTTTTTATTGGTTTTCAATATATCTCTACAAATAACAATCTTTAGGACTGTGTCTATGGGCAATTACTGTTATGTATCTAAACACTGTCAAAGTTCCATTAAATTTACAATTATAACTGTGCTTCGAAGTACACATTGTACTCATCAGTTCCTACACACCCAGAATAAGCGGACCAGTCACCATCTCTGATTATTTGCGATTTATACATGGCTTGATGAGAAATCAAAATAAAGGTTTCTATTTTTGTACTATTCTGCTTGGTGATGTGAGATGCAGACTCGTATTTGTACCACTGAGCTTGGATGCAGAAGTCATCAACAATCCCTTCAAATGCTCATTGAAATTGTGCCCATGGAAATGTCCAGGAAAATTCACAGCAGCTTCACTGACATGTAAATCAAATCTAGAAAGAGAAATGGATCAGCTCCATGGAGTTTTGAAGTAAGAAAAGTTGTAAATGCGGATGGAATTTTTAGTGTGCAGAAGAAATTCCACATGGTGAGATGTGTTATATGACACACGTCACCTGCATACTGTTTCAAGGGGACGACTTCTTTGAATTACACATCCTGTTCATAATCAACAAGTATTTAATTTTATCACAAACTCCCAGCACAGTCTAAATTTTAACTTCTTCCTAGTGCCAAAGTCCTAAACAGTCTGCTAAAAACCTGAATATATGCAAAGTAAAACTTTCCTTTTGCAGGTAGGAGAAATTTGAGTCTGCAGGTGGGAGAAACCTTAACTTAGTAACATTTTTTTTCAGAGTTACTGTTGTAGGATCTATTGTCGTATTTTCCAGATCTATTATCATACTTGCCGGAAGTGGCTTTTTTTCTGGATTTTGAATATTTTCTAAACATTCTTTTTTGTAAGCTTCACGAAGTGAAACACTACAGTGAAAATCAGACAGCAAATTACTTTGCAGAAAACTGTGAATTGCCTAAAAACCAAAAGAATCACCAAATGGAATAAAAGAGTATGTGACTGCAGGTAAGAAACCAGAAATGTGCTTATGGCAAATAAGTAAATTTTGCCTCTTAGGAAAGGTATCTTGAAGTTTCTTTAACACCAGCACCAATCACTAAAACCAAGCAATACCTATTAGAAATTCTTACCTGTTTGTTTTTAGATTCTGCTTTAATTATATTCTTAAGAATTATTTCAGTAGGTTCTTTAAACTGTTCCCTGTCATGTGGTGAGCCTAGCAAAGGTAAACATGCATTCCAAAAGTGCCTAGCTGCAAGCATTACAAGGGAATAACTTCCAGCTTCACCTGCATACCTGAAGAAAGGGAAGTGAACTTAATAAGGAAAATCAACCACACTTTAGCTATAATAAAGAATTTTACTTCTAGGAACATTTGGGTTTAGCTGATCTATGGATCACCTCAGTAATGAGGACTTAGCGTAAGAGCTTCATGGAAAAGCTATTTTCCATTTTCATATACCAAACAACTTCACACACTCAGCAGAACTAGGAATAAATAAGTAGCATATTAATGATTTTACTGTATTTCTGCATAATGTTAGCTCAAGAGCATTCATTTAAAAAATAGCAAAAACCTCCTCAAGATATTTTCATTGGAACAACATACTTTTTTTGGCTTCCTCTTATGTTAATTTCTCATTCTAAAAAACATTTTAAAATAGAACACAATAATTATTACCATACTATGGATTTTGCTTAGTAAAGTACCACTATAACACAAGAATATGCCCCAAACGGCTCTAGCTGCATTCAAATTGTTTGGAGCATATTTCATGCAAACGATACTTGGAATTAACAAAATTTAATAATCCTCCAGACTGTGACGCAACACAGTACTCATCTGAGTGAGAAAAAGCTTGGAATTTTAGTGAAAAATTATAAATTGGTGTAATGTAATCACCAATTGAATAGTGTTACTGTTTTTAAATAATCAGTTTTTTTGGCAATCTCATCACCCTCTAGACAGCACTCTTTAGATCACATTTGGACTGCTGCATCCAGTTCTAGGCCACCCAATACATGCCAGACATGGACAAACCACAAGGAGCTCAGTGAAGGGCCACCGAGATGATTGAGGGACTGGACTGTACTTGCCTTGAGAAGAGGGCTAGTTGAAGAGGTGGCTTTGGGAGACCTAACAAGAAGTTTCTTAATAACCCAACAGAGTTATTGAGAAGCAACAGTCAGGCTCTTCCCAGTGAATGGCAGGACAAGCAAGAACAGGTATAAGTTAAAACGAGAAAGCTTCAGAAATGTCCCCCATGGGTATAGCCACGCAGTAGAGCAGGTTACTCACAGAGGCTGCGTGTCTCCATTCCTTGAGGTTTTCACAGCCAGATTGGATAAAGCCCTGGGCTGGCCCTGCTTTGAGCAGGAGTCTGAACTAGATCCCTTCTGAGGATGGGATGATCCTATGACACTACAAGGTCAGCTATGTGGAAAGTAGTTGATAAATTTACTGAAGTGCAAAAATCTGTCAAATCCTTTGTTAAACATTTCACCTCACAACTATCTTGATTTCTATCAGTCTTGGGAGAAAATATGATGATCCCCGAAACTGTAATAAAATTTTAGATCTGTTTTATAATAATTTTTTCTTAACATAAAACATACCTGGCACTCCGAACAAAGGCTTTTGATGCTGCTACACGCAGACATTTTCTTCCAGACAAACTTTCCATGATGCTCTTTCCTTGTATACAGGCTGTAGTGCTTAACATTTCTTGCCTCACCCTGTTACCAAGCCTGCATTAAGACAAATACTTCAAGAAGCGCTAAGTCTTACAGGCTAAGACCATACCAATTCCTACTAATAATGTATTCAAGTTGCTACTATATACATGTCTCTTGCTTTGGAAGTTACAAATCCTTCTACTGAGTTTTCTTTTAAAATTGGAAATCATTTCAAAAACTGAGTATTTTGTGAAAAGGTAGACTAAAATATCTTTTTCACACCTCTAATGAAAATAACTGTGAAATCAGATTTTAAAAAACCATTATCTAGATTTAGCAAGGAAAGAAAATAGATTTGTAATTTTCTCCCTATTTTTCACTATGGTGCATAAAAAAAAATATTAGGCCAAAGTCAAACTTACACACCAACCAATTAAAAACGGAAATCAGGAAAATTAGACAATTTTTGATACTCTCTTTTGGGACTTGTCATGCTTGTGCCCGGTAAAGTATGCCCAGGGCTCTGGAGAAATTGATATGGATCCTATTCTACTACATGTAGAAGAAAACAATGTAGATTTCAGTCCCAGAGTTAACCAGTTAAAAGTTAATACACAAATAAATTGATACCATTGGTTAACACCATCGATTAATAGCAACTTAGTAAGAAAAGAATAAATACAATTGGCAGCAGTTTGCAGTGTCTTAGTTACAAACTGGCACCCCGTTCGCAGTGCGGAGACTTGTTCTGCTCCGCCGAGAGAGCCACGTGCAGTTATGACTTGTGTCCACACGAGGGCACCGCTGCCCGCAGCATAAACTAACAAGTTAAAATTAAGTATTTAACCTCCCTGTCCCCAACTTGTGCTTTACCATGGAAAGACTGTCTTCCATCCTCTGGAAATAGCATTGACAATTCATGACTACATCATCAAAAATTTTATCTTTCATTAGTTTGCAGATTGCTAGATGTGCAGCAAGTGTTCTCTGTAATTTCTGTGACATTCTGAAACTATCTATTTAATATTAAGATTACTTACTTGGTTTTACAAGTTTTTAAACCCATGTAGAAAACAACTACGAGTTTGAAGGAAGAGAATACTGTTTTTATAAGTTCCATTATTTTTCAGAGAAAAAAAAAATGAACAATATATTGTATCTGAAATCTTTCACATGTTTATGTCAAACTTCCTACATTCCAAAAAACTGCTATTAAATTGAGTTGATTCTTTTGAATGAAAATAAATTCTGCTTGTGGAGGAAATTATTTTAAAAAATAGAGGGCTCAAAGGTTTTCACGTTTTTTATAATAAAGTACTCCACCAATAGATCCATTTATATATGTTTTTGGTTTTTTTTTAAATCCAAGTTTCAAAATATCAGTTAAGTAAGAGACTGGTCTTTTAAAGGAATTAGTTACATTCCTATTGCACCCATATGCATGGGTGGCAATAAAGGCTATAAAGACTACCTGACAGCAGAGCCTGGAATACAGGAGCTGCTCATATCTTTCATCACCCCCAGCTCCAACGTGGTCCATAAACTATGCAGGGCTTTGGTGTGTTAGACCCAGATGAGTACTGAAAGCAATTTGCACCAGCAAAAGAAGTAGAATCAGCTATTTTCTGCTTGGAGATTATAAAAGTGTCAAAATACTATGATGGCCAGAGATTATTTCAGAACAGCAATGTTCCCAGGAAGACACCCAAACACAGAGCTGTACAGGCTGCTGACTCGCTTGGATAGCAAGCTTCATCTGTCTTTCTGAATGGGGTCCAGAGCCAACAATATGGATCTCCCACTGCCTTTCACTTTCATTTTCATCTCTAACTGCACAATTTCTTTGTAAAAAAGATTCTTTAATTTTTGATTATGTGACCAGACACATTTACCCTCTTTACTTTCTTCAAAACTTAGTTCAAGTACATTACCATGTCATGCAAAATTCTATGTACTTACATGCCATATTTCTTAATATTTTTGTTGTGGACAAAATTCTCATCTGATTCCAAGATCCTTTTGGAACAAGTCATCACTCTTTCATAGTCTTGTGATGCATACGCAAAATACGTAAGTCGTGTCAGTGTCTGCAATTCCACTAAGGAATCTGACCAACTGCATTCTAAAGCAAATTTCACTAACTAGGATTAAAAAAAAATTAAAAAAGAAAAGGAAAAAAGGACGAAAAAAGAGTTGAAATTCCAGGTTTTTATATGCTTTTTTTTCTACAGCAGTTACATGCTTATGCCTGTATCCTCCTCACAACCCACCTGGGCATGGAAGAAGTATGTGATAAAGCCATCTAGAAAATGAAAGAGCTACAAGTACAATCAAAATACACAATAGAGAGGCCTCATTGACCGTGTAGTAAGTATTACCACAGTGTGTGCAAATCCAGCTGTAATTGTGCATGCCTTTTGGCCAGAAGTATCAGCCAGGACTTAGTCTATATCCTCAGTCATCTTTCAAAAATCAGAGCCCATTTTAGTTAAGCCAAAAGTAAGAATGGGACATAGAACTGGTTTTGCAACAACCAGTAATTGTAATAAATAGTTGCTATGTATGCTGTTATATATATGGCAGCTTTGGAGAACTTGGGTTCCATAATCTTAGAGGTCTTTGCAACCTAAACATACATACATAGATATAGATAGTTTCATATATTGTTTCATTATAGGATCTAAATGTTTTAATGTCATTTCTTTTGTACAAGTCAAAGTTCCACCTTATTAGGATAGTGGTAATTGTTAATGAATTGGTCCAAATGAAGATATTACAACACTGCTATACAAAATGAAGCCAGTGAAGAGATAGCTAAAGTTAACTCATAATATTTGACATAAATCTGTAGACCAACTAGAATTAGTTACCTATATATTTATAAGGACCCAGATCCTAGTTGTCAGCAGTTGTTTCATGTGCTTGCTTTGTTTCACACAGTCAATAAATAGTAACCAAGTGTAGTTGTGCTCTACCTTGCAACTGTCAAAAGTAAATTCACTATAATGTGAAGTTTTCTGTTGAAATCTTGAATGCTTCTAGTACAAACCCAAACCACCCTATAACTACCTGAAATGAGGCCGGAGCCAGGGAGGGGTCAGTCTCTCCTCCCATGTAACAAGCAACAGGACAAGAGAACAGCCTCAAGTTGCACCAGGGGAGGTTTAGATTGGGTATTGGGAAAATTCCTTCACTGAAAGGGCTGTCCAGCCCTGGCACAACTGCCCAGGGCAGTGGTGGAATCCCCATCCCTGGATGAATTTAAAAGTCGTGTGGATGTGGCACTTGGTGGCCTTGGCAGTGCTGGGGGAACAGTTGGTTAGAAAGGGGGAACAGAAAGGTTAGAAGTATGGTGCTGTACAGAATTCACCTGAACCCATTATGCTCATCTGATGGTTACTGGAACAATCCATTAGAGCAACACAAGCATAAAGCTAATATTTATATTCTAATGCTACCTGGTCTTTGGATAAATAAAATTATTCTGTCACAAACATCTCCTTCCTGTCATAAATACTTAATCTCTTGGTTAAAGAAAATAATGGTACAATAAACATTTCAAAAATAATTTAACCTCCATTTAAAATTGAATCTGAAATCAAATTAATAGTATGCAATTTCTTAAAACTCAAGAGCTTATTTTAAAAAACCTAAAATACCTGAGATAAGCTAGGAACAGTGAAATCCATGAGACCCAAGCCATTACATGAATACATTTCCAGACCAACAAGAATTCTTGCCAGAGGATTTTGTGCTTCATCATTATTCTAAGCAGAAATTAAAAAATCTCATTAAGAGGTTTTTTTTTGCAAGTTAATATTATTAAGGACATTAATTGAGATGACAAGATAGTAACAATAATAGCAGCAGCAGCAGCAACAACAATAATAATAATAATAATGATGTTTGAAAGTTTCAATTCGCTCTATGCAATTCCTGCTCTTTACTGTGTTCTTAAAACGGTTGGTTTTTTGTATTTCTATATTTTTAATTAACATTGTGAACTCTGAACTACTACAGTTTAAACACTAAAAGCCCACATCAACAATACAATGAAGGCAAATTTCATATGCCACTGAGGGTTTTCAGTTTTATAGACACTATAAAATAAAAATATAAGAATAAAATATTTCTCTCCCGCTTACTAGGTCTATAATCTATATATATGAAGAAGCCATAGTAAATGTTGACATAAATATAGCTGTTTTTTCTTAACACTGTTAATGCAGCCATGTTATTTTACATTTGTGAATTCAAAATCAATTTTTCATCATATGACAAACATCACCATGGCAGCTACCAACAGAAGGAAGAGTTAAGAAATGTAGACTCACTGCTATATTTATTTTTCATATAAATGTGAAAAATTTGCTGTGTTCTATAAGGAACTACAGCCAAAACCTGTTTTTACATTCTAATCAAATGTGCAGAAGAAAATATACCTTGATAATTTCAGCCATTATTAAATGAATTTATGAATTTAACTTTTCTTTGTAAAGTTTCAACATTATGCACGATTTCAGGGAAATCATACCTCCTCCTGAGTCCCAAGTTGATGTCTGATCTGCTGCTGATTTAACTGCTTTGCCTTCACCCAGGTAGCAATGATCTGTTGTTGTGCAGCAATGGAGACGTTTTCCTCAGCTATGGTTCCAGTCATTGCATTTAGGGCAAATTCACAAATCTAAACATCAAGAAGAGAAAAACTAAATGTGAAACACAGGAGAAATGTGGAAAGTTTCTTGTATGGAACATGCTATCCATTAGTTATTTTTAAATTATTGCACATGCATCTCTAAGCCTAGCAACAGCTCCTTTAAGTCAACCCAAAAGGCAAACAGAAGTTACAGTCCTCAACCCCAAGCCACTAAGGAGCTCCAGTGTGCATGTGGGGAGGATCTGTGGTGGCAGAAACTGTAAAAGAAGGTAGCCTGTTTTTAAAAAAAAAAATTCTACTATTGAATTTATAGGAATTATAATATATGACAGTAGAATGAAAGAGACTACAAAAAATCAGGGGTTTGTACCTCTAAGGCAGCTTTGATGTCAGAAAGTCCACTTGGATCTACTGAAAAAGACTGGATGACATTTGCTTTTTCCTGTTTCTTTGCTGCAGCTTTTCTGCTACTGTCTATTGCTGTATCTTCTTTCTTCTCAGCAGGTTTTGGCTTTGGAATCCAAGAAATAATTAGGCCTCGAGCCAAAGCATTACATAATATCAGTAAAATTTCAGTACTTCTGTAGAAGAAAACAAAAATCAGAAGTGCATACTGCATCAAATCAAAATAAAAGGCAAGAATAAAGTTATTGATTTCAAGAAGTAAGCATTACTTGAAAATCTAGTTTTTTCTTCCAAAGCAAAATTATGGATATTACCCCAAAAAATCTGCCCATTAGTAAAGCAGTTTAATGATTAAAACTACAAAACCTAGAATCAGTTTTCAGTTAACATCAATTTTTTTCACTCTTTCTGTAACTGAAGCTTCCTTTTCATCACAGAAAAAAAAATTTATATGTCAGACCAACACTTAAAACAACTTTATATTGATGGGTATATATGAAAAGAGTAACTATTTTCTAAAAAATTACCCTAAACCAAGCCCTTCATATTTTTTTATGGTTATCATGCCAATCCACTGTCAAGCTGGATTTTTTTTTTTTTTTTGAGAAAACATGAACCTAATTGCATCTAAGAGATTATTGCTAGTATATACTGATGTAAGTATCAAAATTAGTAAGTAGGTATTACCAGTCTTCATCTCTGCACAAATTGAAATTTAGATTTTATTCCCCAGTGCTGTTCAAAGAAACTTCTTTGCTGCTGGTCCTTACTCTACCTACTGATGAGGTCACTGTCAATGAAGTGCCAAAATATCTAGGATTTTGTCCCATAGTCAGACTTAGACTAGAGTATCTACTCCACAGTGGTCAACCATTCTCCCACTGCATTTACTGCAGAACAGAATTTCTCTAAATCACTGTGGAATCTATGTTCCCATTTTCATGGTCTACTAATGAGCACATTCCCTTTATTTACTTTGTTTTCTATTTTGTCTTATTTCAGAACCAGTAGTAATCACCTTACGCTGGTTAGAAATATTTGCAATGAACCATATTTACTAAATAATTCAAGTGCAGAGAACTGACACCAAGCAAATGAATTTTGAGCTGTTGTGCAAATTCAGAGCCTAAGAGAATTTTCCCAATTTTCTGACTAACTTAACAAAATGCTATTTTGCATGCACATGTTGCTATTCCACACTGAAGAGAAAGTAATATTGATTGGTCTAAAGTTAGCATGGCTTACGGAGTATAGTAACAAAGAACAAACAGAAAGGATTAACATTTAATTTTCACAATTTACCCCCTGAGCTATTCCATATATACCAATGCTCTTTTACTACCAATGAAACCCAACAATAAATATTTCACAGCACAAAGTGACTTTCAATGTTTGCAATAATATTTTTTATGTTTTAGGAAAAAAGAGTATGTTCATATCCAAACATCTAAATTTACCCGTCATGCCCGACAGCCTTGATGGCTCCAAGAAGAGTCTGCAGATACTCAATAATGTCCCTCTGTCTTCCTGAAGAAATCAGATGTCTGTTATAATTTAAGATATACACCACAGCATTGTGAACAATCCAGGCTTCATTCAATTCTTCTCCTATTACAGCTGCACGTTGGAAGTTTTCCATAGCATACCGAGATAAGTCATCTATCCATAAACTATAAAATTAGTATAAGGAAGTTGTTATTCCAAAGCTTCAACACTAGAAGGAATGCTATCAAAAGGTTAAATATGCAGTACTACATCTTGACCAACAACATAAACAAAAATTTAATTACTTTTCAGTTGCATTTATTAAGCCCTCATCCACTGACTTACATTTTACTTGGATGAGAAGATGGTTCAGAAAATGAAGTAGTATCAACATAAAATGAGTAGGCTCTGACATTCAAATGCTATTGGCTTCAAAAGCAGTGTCTGTGGTTCATGTTTTATCCACATGAAATCGAGTTTTTTAAATGCATGTGTGAATACACCCATCAGTGCCAGAAATCATTAAATAACCATGTCAAGGCTCTACTTGAAGGTACATAAAAGTGAGGCATGCCATCTGAGAGTTAAGGACGTGTCTTTTTTACTTAAAACTGCATGTGTTCTTGCACTCAAAGACATTTCCAGGTGCTCTGAAACGCTGTATTAATTTTAAATAGAATAACATTTTTTCATCGTCTAAGTGGTAACTTTCTTTCAATAAATTTATTTTCTTAATTATCAAAATGTACTATTACTTAGAAAAAACAACACTAAAAATACAGTCTTGAATGATCATACAGAATGGCCATGGTTACAAAGTCATCAAGTCAAAAGGACAAACTGACACTGGGTATTACTATGTCAACAATGGTACAGGGCACAGTAGACCAAAGTCCTTTTTTTCCTATGGGTTTGTAATCGAATTAGGTAAACTCAAAAATAGCTAGTAGCAAATTTTGGAACAGAATTCTCATCTTCTTTGCCCCTTGGCTCTGATCAGCTTATAATTTTTCCCGTGAACATTTGCAAGCACACAGTGTGAGAAACTTTACTTAATTTTCAGACTTAATGAACAGACCTAGGGACACAACTCTGCCACCCTTCTCTCTCAGGACATGACCACTGTAACAGTAAGGCTGGTATTACTATTAATGGGAACAGCAGAGAGCCTAAGCATCATCTTCAGAAATCTCTCTCCCTCCTCTTCTCCTTCACAAGAAATAATGGTGTAGGATCAGTAAAAACCAGTACTTGCTATATTCTACTCTCTCAAATTCATTTCAGTTAATTGGATGGAACACACTAGATTTGCAAGCTGCAAAATTCACCATATGCAAACAGTACTACGAAATCATTACGTGCATAGGAGCTACAAAGCAAGACAAAAAGAGCTTTTTGATTTGAGGAAACATATTTTTAAATACAGAATTTAATGATCTAAGTGTCAATATACAATGATTTAATTGTTTTTCAGCTTGGAATACTAGCTTCTAGTTTCAGAGAAATAAATGTTAAATGAAAAATAAAATCCTCATTCCAGAATGAGAGGAAACCTAAGAAAAAATATTTCAAACTATTTTTTAGATCCTTTTCCCATGACTATCTACAAAAATGAAGAACCTGGTGACAACGAATTTTACTAAGGAGAAATAGCTTTTGCAATTAGCATCGTTGTCTGATAATCATGATCTGTTAAGAGTTCCTAGGTCTTGATATGTATTATGGAAAAGCACCTGTACGTTTTCCATTCTGGATCATCTTCAGGTAGATATGAAACACATCCTGAATGACACTGGTTTGTAGCTTCTGGAGGTACAGCATGATCATTCAGTTCGATTCCCTGCAATCTTAATAAATGAACGGTTGCCTGAAAAGACACAGAGAAATAAATTATATACCCAGGTTATCACTGTAACAACAGATTATGACTTCATATTAGTGCTGTTACCTCTTCAAAAATTTAAAAATACAAAATGCTTTTTCAAATGATGTAGAGGAGTGTACAAGTATATGAAATACAATGCTTAGTACTTCATAATCATAATTGTCTACAGCTAATTTTACTAAACAATTATGTGGAGGAAAAAAACCGTAACTTATATATGTAAGTTTTAAATCATACTGGAACTTTAAGGATCCAGAAATTTAATGTTGGATGTCAAAAATTTACAGCAGAATCTCTTGTAAAGAAGTGTTATCAGCACCTGCAGTAAAACTATTGCTATAGTTACTTTCATACAGTATTTTGATAAGGTTGCTTCATGAAACCACTTCTTCCTTTACTTCCTGGGGAGATAGAAAATAACTGAACTCAAAATTCCAGTGCTTCAAGATTTGTATATAAAACAAAACTAAACAAACATGAATGACAGTTGTGTAATTTATTTACCTCTGCATTAATAAATCTTATTTCTGCTAGTATTCTGAGTAAATCTGCTTCAAAAGAGAAGGATTTAGCAGGTAGTAATGATTCTCCTGATGAGCTGTCACCCTGACCATCAACCATCATAGTTGCATTAGCTTTGTTCTTCTGTGCTATAAATAAATAAACCCGTTGTTATTTCCATGCAAATCATCTTCATTTTTAAATTTGTAAAACCCTACATATTCTTAAATTCACAAGGAATAGTTAGCAAGAAAAGATTTTTAACTATTTCAAGCAACTATTTTTTTCATTAGTACCATTTCTTGCACTCAAAATCGGTTCTCAAGCAGTGGTGAGGCATTTTTTACCTGTGATTTTGTTGCATTTGTGCATAACCGTCAATATGTTCAGCAAATAACTTGCTTCAGTCACAGTATGCATACTGAAATTGCTGTATGAATTGACTCCATGGCCTCTAGTTCAATTTTATTGCATTAACGGAAGTGGAGCATAGAACTGAATTATGCACAGGCTAAAGTCTTTTTGTGTTTGAATCAGGGACTGGGTTGACTTTCTGGTAACGCACACATCAGTAAAGAGAAAAAATAGCATTCTTTTTCTTTGGTTTAATGACAAAGAGAAAGGACTAATATTAAACATAAAGTTTGTAAGAACACAGCGGTTTCTATTCATGACACTTTTGGTGCATGGTTGCCTTCAGCTTCTGGTAAGTGTACTTATTTTTCCTTTTAGTTTGGAAAGAAGACAAAAGATTAAACACGACTAGTCTGAAGATGCAAAACTTTTGAAAGAAAACCGGCAAATTGATGTCCTATTTTAAGTGGACCTTGGAAACAATATGGAATAGGTTCAATTAACTTCGGCTAGCGAAAAGAAAAACTGTTTCATCTATTCTTAAATGTGAGTTTTACTAACCCCCCTGACAAAACCCGCTTTAAAAGCCAGCAAGCAGAGAGTGATTTGAAAGTGCTTTTTCCCCAAGTTAAAAACTTTTAATGTGTGCAAGGTTTCCAGCAGACCCTCAAGGAACAAGGTACAATGTTGGATACCTCAGAGAAATCACTCACTAATAGGGGATTAAAGATGACCATGAGGGAATTTGCCTGTGCTCTTAGGACAGGTAGATGTATGTCATAAACCTGCTTCTCTACAGCTCTGGTGAAACGCTTCTGATGGCAGAGTATGGCTTCTACAAAACAACGTAATGACTGATTTCTAGATTTGGAAGTAGAAAGAATATTCCGTGTATGCCGACATGCAGTGCCAGAAAAGACACTCAAGCAACTTTGGGAATGGGAGGAAAGAAAACAGTATTGTCTGACTCCTTTTAGTAACTTTAATAAACTATGAAAAAGTTCCTTACAACATTCAAAATAATTTGTCACTTACTTTTTTTATGCTTTGTTGCCTCCCTAAACAAAATATCATCATATAAGAGGCAAAATCTACATGCTGCACGACAGACATCCCACACTTCCTGTTTACATGCAACTTTTGCCAAATCTGCCCAAAGTATAATTCTACCAAAGAAAAAGCATAAATAAAATGAGTTAATAAGCAGGATTAGGTTCCACAGTTCAGGATCGACAAAAACAATCATGCCAATAATGACGGCCATCAGGAAAAAAAATTACTTCTAATAAAAATTAATAAATGGAAGACTTCTTGTCAGCAGCAAAAGTAACATTATTACTTTATTAGTTTAAAAGAATCTCCTCAGCATATTAAGAGACAAAATTCTTGTCTTGGATGATAATTATACTGAAGTTTCAAAATGTATGTGACAACTCTCATTTTCTATCTCATAAAGTAAATGAAATATTTCAAAACTAATGGTGAGAATTTAAAAATAAGTCTTGAAAACAAGTTTGGATTTAGAATCTTTTAGAAAACAACTGCCTTTAAATTTCAGCACAGGAATTTTTAGTGCAGCAAAAAAGTAGACACATCCTTTTAAATAAAGAATAACAAAATTATATATAAATAGTCAAAATTAACCTGTCATTTTTCTACAGATTAATCTTTCTGACTCTCAGAATGAGCTACTTAGTTTTTTTACCAAAAAAGTTGCAGCACACGATGTTGTACAAGGACCTAAAAAGACACTTGCAAGTTTCAATTCTACATCAAGTACAAGCCTTAATCCACTCCTCTCTCTGTATGTTTGGCTCATATCAATAGAACAGGTGAGTTGAAGTGTGCATGTGAGAGAGCAGATTAGAAACAGGGAAAGAATAAAATTCTGCATAGCATGGAAATGTAACAAAGCTTTTTGGACAAGAAATTATACGCATGCTTCAATACTTTGCCAGAGGCTGAAATATTCAGCCTCTTACAAGGTACCATCCAGTAACAACCTCTGAGACAGAACCTTTTCTCTTAGAGACTACTACAAAAGATGAAAGAGACACTTCTGGTCTGTAGCAATTACCTCTCTCTGCCATTTTCATTTCTTAAGTGTTTCAAATGTTCATCAACTTTCTCCACACTTTTAGTATGATGTTGGGCTTTTGCACAGAGGTAGCTTATTTGACTATTACTTTTACCTGAGGAAACTTGGCAAAGAAATAAAAATTAAAGGTAGTTTTTATATATTAGAAATTTAAAAATCCACAAGAATAGCAAGCAATTTGATTCATAATTCCTTGCTGAAACACTCAAAATCCAGCCCTTTTCTTATTTCTTCAAGCTTTCCCCAAACCAACAAACCAACATGAAAAAAAAGTACCCCACCAGCATCTGTTTCGTTTTTTCCCTGTATCTGGAGATACAATTGTACCATCCAAAACTGATCTATGCTTGTTTAGTATGCAAATACCTCAAGTACACCTCTTTTCTGACAGGACATGTAGTGCTCTAGTCAGGTTCATTCAAGAGCAAGTGAACCAATGTAATATGTAAAGTACACATTCATGCTAAATTTTAAGGGTATTTATCTAATCAAACACATTTTCGATCAGCTTGTTTTGTTTTGAGAATACTGACTTTCATTTTATTTAGTCAACAAGGTATTAGGCAGAAATATTAATAAAGAAATAAGCAGCACAGAAATGATGCAAGGGAGAAAGAAGCTGGATGCCTGAGGAAAAAATTACTCCCCCAGTATAAATACATCAAAAAGAGATTTTTTTTTTTTTTGTAGACTAATGACAGAGAAGACATGCTTTGCATTAGAATACAAGTAAGTTGACATGATTGGAAAGTCCAATGAGTTTATACATTCACTTGAATCTAAGCAAGGATCCCTGACTTAATGCATACAGAACAGGTTTTAACCCAATCCTCAAAAGAGCCGCCAAACAATATCAGCAAATACATATAAAGTACTTCTGACTTTAAAATATACATCTAAGCAGGTTCACTTACAACACAAAGAAGGTGGCACAACATCTTATCATTCTTGCTAAATATATTTTGCAATGCATTGTCCAGCATATGATACCTCTGTGTAACTATACACATAGAGCAACTAACAGAAATTGCCCAGTCTGATGTCCAATGACAGCTGTATCATGTAAGGATGAAAAGAATTGTAGATTAAAGGAGGACATTGTTTATTGGATCTATGGCTACAGCTCTCACTAAATAAGGTAAGCATGTACATCAAAATAGAATGAAAGTTTTCTATCCAACTGAAACAAAAAAATAACCCTATAAATCTGATGTTCTGTCCTATGTACATTTTATATAATAAATTTGCATATCTATTTTCTTACTCCTTCAATACATATGTGTAAGCTTGTGGCAACTTAAGTCATAGAACAAGCAAAAAGCTCACTGCTTGGATGACAGCCTCAGAAACAACTGAAGTTTTTCAGAACAAAATTTTATAAAATATTGTGTCAAATGAAGTCTTGTAATAGTTTCAATGTTGTAATCTCACTCATTTTAACGACTCAGCCTGGAAGGCTAATGTGTGCTAAGATTTATTCTGAGGAACTTCGAAAGTAATTGTACAGTTGTCAAGTAAAAATTTAAAAGCAAGGAGATGTCCATGATTTTAATTCTCTTAATTTCACAAATACAATGCATTTTATCACTTTAAATAATGTATGAAAATGTTTTCCAACAACATAGTTTTCACATTCTTAAAAGGACTGCACAGAGTGGAATAGTTGATTTGCAATTAGGGCTCTGGCTTGTAAGTGATTACTTGATCAAGTTTGAAATGGGGATATGCAAGGCAAGCTTTGTGGCCTGGCTGAACAGATGGCATGAGGGAACTGCATGGTCTTCCACAGCACAAACAGGCTGCTCTGCAAGCAACGGGACTCCTTCTGTAGCACTCCCTTCCTCCAGCATAATCTCTACTGCAGGAGTACACTGGGTCTACCCAAAGTTAGTCATATTAGTCACATACATGCTTCTCTTATTGCCAAGATAATACGAAACAGTTTAAGCAATCTGGAAAGTCTGTTCCCTGCCCACTTTTCCTCAACCAGAGGCTGTATAATCACAAACTGAAGCTGTTTGGGGCATAAGGAATGTGCCCATTTATGTTACATGTTTTAGAAAGTAAATAATGAATTCACACCTAAATCTCTGTGCAAAACTAGAGTGCTCAAAAGCAAGATCTTAGAAGAGAAAGACAATTACAATATAGAAAGAACACCCAATGTAATTAATGCAGGGTGTTATTGGGTGAAATTTCTGGAAACACCACTTAAAAATGACCTTGGTTAAAAACATTCAGGAGCTGTACCTAGCGAAAATAGAACTACTTACAGCTCACTACAGCACAACAGTAAGGTTCAGAGGAATTTGGAGGGGAAATCGACACCTTTTCTAGTATCACCATACAACTTTTAGATCCCTAATGAAAATGATAGGAAGTCTGTCACAGAATTCAGCAGAACTATCACTTCATCTGTATTGCAATATTCCTTGTACGTTGCCACTAGATGCTATGTCCAGCCTTTAAGAGTGTGCAAAGCAAAGTGTAGTAACTTTTAGTCACACGCACATACTTTACCTTTAGCTTCATTTTCACTGTCAAGGACTATTTGAAATGTGTCAGGAGCTAATGCAAGACCTGCATTTACCAGAAGGGATCTCTTTTTTCTCTCATTATCTTTTTGTTTTCCCCTTTTAGCCTGCATAAAGAACTCATTGTTATAAGGTTCATTTTATATTCCAACTAGATCTTATTTACTAAACATGACAGAATACATATCATACAACTTGCTACTACCAAAAAAATACCTATAGGAATTGTGTATCTTTAGGTATCTTACACATCATTCTACAGTATTACTGTCATTGAAAGTGACTGTGAAACTTCTGTTGATATTCACATGATTACACCATAGATAATTTAATATGTTCCTGCTTCTCATGAATCTTTACAGTATATTCCTCAATATATAACCTGACATTATGTTATACCTTCTCAAACAAAGAACGGTATTTATTTACAACCAACAGTAACATATCCAGTGTGCAGTAACTAGGAATTGCTATAAAATACAAAAAAAATCCTGGTCTGCTAAGAACTAGACAAAGTCAGAGAAGGTGTGGGTTTTTTTAAAGCAACATTTAAACAGAGTAAGCTTGCATGGAAAAGCATTTAAACCAAAAAACCAATCAGTTGCCAGTATGATTTTTGTTCAGGTGCTAAGGCAGCAAAACAGAATTAGATGCAGTAACTCTTGACAGTGCCTACACTGTGACTGTAGAGTGTATTATTTAATGGCATTTGTAAGTGTCACATAATATTGACTTATCTCATAGCCAGCTAGGATGTTTAGCAATTTGGACACTGTGCCTCTCATTAAATAAAACACTTTCGTGCAATGAAATCCTAATTATTGACAACTGCTTTTCTTTTTTGGCTGATATTTCTGCAAATTGGCAACTCCCTGCCTTCTCCCAAGAAATAAGCTTTGAAATAACTGCAAAAAAAATTTTCTCTATTAACAATTTTCAGACTGTGAAGCAGCACCACTTCAAGACAACAAAGCAAAGACAGTGTGCTGAAAACAAGCTGATGCTGGCTCTACTAATATGCAGTTCTACTAAACAGCTGTCTCTCCTCTGCTGAAATTTAAAAAGCAAGCCTATTCCAGCTACAGACTTTATCCTTCATGCTTACCTGTTCAATCAACATTACTGCCTGATCTTCTAGATGCTCGGGTGACTCATACAGCATAGCACTCAAACGAAGGCGGTTAAAACTCAGTCTTAGATGTTCTTGATACTGCCCACTGTTGTTCAGGTGCATAGCTTTTTGCAAATGTTCCAGAGCAGCCTCTAGTCTATCCCCATCTTCTTCAATACGAGCTACTTCCATATGAACTTGGCAACGCAACAAAATCAACATGCTAAGGACAATAAATTTAAGTGTAAACTGTTAAAATAAGGCACACTAAAATTCTTAGACCTATAACTCACCTGAAGGTGAAACTCGATAATTAAAAGTGACTCTAGTATTAAAATTGATACTCTCTTTTTAACTGACTTGTTTCTTTAATTTTCATTATCATGCCTTTTAAATTGAAATTAATAAGAAAATTTAACTGCATATTACTTTCATTGACCCTGCAGGAGAAAGCAACACATCTTGTGGACTAACTGATCTTTATAGATTTGTAGAACTCTTTTTCAGTACTGCTTAGGTGTGCAAATCAAGTGAAGAGGTTTTCGAAAGTAGTTAACTGCCAGAGAAATGATAATGTACTGAATAAAGACTTTTGATGAAGTTCACTCTCTGTTCCTAACATTTAAGTAGAAGCTAATACTCCTGAAAATCTAGCCCTTGTGGTATTAGCTCAGCTCTTTTAAAGATTTGGCTCACCTTAGGCATACACATTCACTCTAAGTACTATCTCTACCCAGGTGATGTTGACACCACTCTTGGGAGCCAGCATGTTTTCACCAAAAACTGCATGTTCTCCAGTCTCAGCAATGCTCGGCTCCCTATCCATCACCTGACCCAGGAAGCTGTTCATGACAGCTCAGAGCTCTACATGCTACTTCAGATTATTTTCAGGAAGAAAACAAAAGGTCACACAAATTAAAAGAGAAAGAGAGAGAAGAAAGGTTTTCAAGCCTATCAAATACCGTGCCATAGAACTAATGTATGTCCACATCAGAGCCAGCCTGACTGAGCAAGCATCACCCTTCTCCTGTGGACCAAAGTAGCCACAATTAATGCTGCAATCAAAACAAAATTAAGACAGGAAAACTGATAGAGACAAGTGACTTAATTCAATCTCTAGAGACAGTACCACATCAGAGCTGAGGCTGAGTCTACTGGATTGTTAAGAATATACATGTGACAAACCCTAATCTCCCCAAAATCTCACTGTGGGCTTCCAAGCAGGGGTGCAGAGATGCAGCGAGGCAGGAGTCCAGAGCGAGGAATGAATTCTATATTAAGTTTACAATACCATTTATATATTCTAGTTCCGTAAAGCAATTGAACAGTGTTCACACTTCTCCTAGGGTGATTGGTCAAAGTCTCAGACACCCACTTAGAAATGTTTTTTCCTAATAGAACGTACACAAGGTCAGAAGATACCAGATATGAATGCTATTTACAAAAACCCTATCTATTGTTTACATAGCTTACACAGCAAAAGAAAAGTTCTCACAAAATGAATGCAAGAAGAGAAACTTTCCCTGCTAACAGCATTTCAGCATCCACATCTCACCTGGCAGCTTTTAGAGAAAAATTGTCATTACTAACACTTTGTACAAATTTCAAAGTTGCCTATGCTGATCTTGCACTCTCTATATGGAAAGCATAAGAAATGCTTGAATAACAGTACAGTAATACAATATAGTGCTTTCATGCATGTGTATATCCACTCTTTTTGCAACTAAAAAAAGAAATATTTTAAAAACACTGCAACTAGATTCCTCACCTTTCTCTGCAATATTTGCAGCAGGAACCACCTACTGTCGTGCTCAAATGGCAGATTGTGTCGATTGCCACTTACTCTACTGCAAAAGTTCTGACTTCTGTTCTGAACAGTCAGACAGTGCATAGGTCCAAACTCAATCAAGTACCAAATAGTAATGTTTACTTGTCTGACTCAAATTAACAAAAAAGGTGAAAATATTTAGGTGCTTAAATACAGCATAATAGCAAATAGAAGAATATACCTCAAAAAAGAATAAATTTTCTCAATACAGTAGGTTTTTCAATTAAAAAGAAGTATCACCAAAGATACAAAAATATTATCTTGCAAGAAGTGTCTTATTTGACATATAATATAGAAGCCATGATGTTTTTTCAAAAGTAGTTTTTTGAATTTTATGTTTTTAAACAACAAAAGTGATGTTAACACAAGAACCTAGACCACAGTCCAACACATATACTGCAGCTTTGGAATTTTCTGACATAATTTTGATTAACTAGAGTATTTTGAAATTCCTAAAATATTTCAATATTTGTTACAGGTCATTAAACAGTGTAAGATTTTGCCTGAAAGGAACCTATATTTAAATGATTAACAGGGAAATGTATGCAACATGCAGACATGCATTTATTACAAACTAGTGGAAAATTCCCAAAGACACTTAATATCACAGAACTTGAGCTTTTAAATGAGTTTGATGCTTTGAGACCTTTCAAAAAAGTACACAGCACTGAAAATTACCTGTCAATCTCTTCAAGGACATCAGCAACTGAGATCAATGGCTTTCGCACATGTCGATGCAAATTGTGTTGTAGTAGTGGTAAGCACAAATTCCACTGGGTTGCACAAACAACCTGAATCACACCAGGATCTCCCAACTGAACTGCACGTTTTAACGTTAATTCAAGATTTTTTATCAATTTCAGCTGAGCCTACATACATGAAAAATTAATTAGCACTACTGCATTTAATAAATGGAATTTCTTACATGCTCCTCCAAATTTTAATCTTAGAATTGTTTTGAGTAGAAACCAGTCTCTTAGCCAGCAGACTTTGGAAACTTTTTTCTTAGTAATTCCTTTAATAAATTTTTTTTTTTGCAAACAGGCATCAATAAGTAATGAATATTTCTTTTAGGTACTCCAAGCTGCTATCACATATTTCTGGCAGAAGTCTGTCAGCCATTCCCCATTCTTATGATAAAAAAAATTGATAATTATGAATACTTGTGAATTCAGACGGTTTAGCCGTTTGGGGTTTTTTCACATTCAGCTACAGATGCAGTACAGAAGAGGAACAAAAGAAATATTATGAATAGAATTTGCCATACTGTCAATTAAACTTGGTTCTTATTATTAAATCTAAAAGCCAATGTTACCTACAGTAACAGATATGCCATTTATTACGCTATTTTTAGAGGTTATGCAAGTTTTAAAAAAAAAAAACCTCAGAAAAAAAATCAAACAAAAACCCCCTCCAGCTACATACACTGTAGACCTAAAGTTTAGAAATACCTAAATAACCTGTTTTACATTTTGGTATTAGTAGTGTTTCACATTATGGGGAATTCATTAATAAGGTTTTTTTTTTCAAAAGGTGAGTGGAATTTCTGAACCCCAGAATGAGAATAGCCCTAGATAGGAGTAAGTCTTTCCACTACCAATGTCCATTAAACATATTCCTACTTCCCATGGTAGGAACTTTCGGTGACTCTAATAGCTGGTCTAAACTGCTCATTGTAGGCATCTCTATTCCCATTGATAATATTGATATTTAGGCTTCTAACTTTGATGGACTGAATTATAACTGAGCCAACCAACCACAGAAATTCAAGAAAATCCTCTCTAGTGTGACAATTTATCAGGAACAATCTGCATTTCTCTGACATGATTGACCATAACATGCAATCACAGTTGAGATGGACTCAATGATCCCTAGTGGTCCTTTCTAACCCAAGATATTCCATGAAAAGAGCTCCCATAAAGGCAAACTAAGAAAACATGAGAGTGTTGCCCTGTCATGCCTCAATGCTACCATCTTCGCTCTTGGAAAGTAATATATTATGAACCTTTATGGTCAAATGGAAGACTTAAGGGAGCAACACACAACTATGGTTTATTTTTCTCTGTTTCCTTCTTGGAAGTCCAATTTAAAAGAGTTTGAAGGTTAAAAGAATTCCTGATCAGTGTAATGTAATTAAGACACAATCAAACACAATTTTCCACATTTAACAAATTATAACTTTTACTTTTCTCTCAAAGTTAAAGAACATACCTCAACAACTGCTTTGGTATAAATTGCAATTTCAGTGCCATTTTTCTTCATTTCACATTCACATTCCAGACATTCTATCTCAATAAGTTTTCCTTGCTCCTATGAGGTATTAATACACAAAATGCTAATTTCAATAATTAAAAAGAAATACAATAAAGATTAAACCCATGTAATTACAGCAACACCGCACTGTACTTTCCTACTGAAAATCCCACTATACAGCCACTTAACTGAAATGATACAAAGGGAATAGAATTTCCAGGGATGGAGCAGCCACAGCTTTTCCGGGCAACCTGTGCCAGGGCCTCATCACTCTCAAAAGGAAGAATATTTTCACAACATTTGATTTAAATCTGCCCTCTTCCATTTACTCATTAACGTTATAAAAAAGGTACATGCTTGGAATAAACAAGCCCTAGTGAAGCCAGAAAGGATTTGGCTTGGTGGGCAGTGAAACTTTTAAGTGAAAAATGAGGTTAAGCTTTTAATAGCTTAGGACAGAGTTGACTATTTAATCATATAAATCATATGTCTGGATCATAGAAACATCTAAGATACGCTGTATGTGGGTTAAATTGGTGTAGTAAGGAAATTCAGACAGCCTCTCCATTCCTAATTTATTATGAGCTATTATCAAATCACTCAGCATGACCTTTAGTAATTTAACATCCCCATGACTGGAAAAGAGAAGAGATTGTAAAAAACCTAATGACAAATACACACAGAGATGGAATTCATGTTACAGTTGACAAATTTGTCAGTACTTGGCAAAAGCCAAGGAACTGAAATTTTGACACAGATTTCTCTTACTCTACTATGAAGAAATCACTGTCAAATGATGCTGGGCAATCAGAAGATGGTCAGTTAAAAACACATTAATTCCACCTGAGAAGGCTGAAATAGAAGCAAAGTTTCTCTATTTTGCTGCCACACAAAAGATACTTCCTACTACTGTCTACGCAAATACTCAGATTAAATCCTTGTGAATCTTTGATCTAGGGGACTTAAACACATCTTCCAGTGGAATGCTATGGATTTGTATATGATTTTAGACTTTCAGGAAATGTTCAGAATAATGGGCCTGAATCAGACACTCAGAATAAAAAAAAATTCTGTGAGGATAAGTTAAATTTTATAAGTAACTCAAAGTGAGATCATTATAATAGAAATTGGAATTTAACTTCTAATCAAACTCTTGCACAGGTCACATTTTAAAAACATAAGCAAAAATTTACAGTTAATATTTATTTGCCAAAACAAACTGCACTGCTAATCACCCTAGTCTACTCACACCCAACTTTCTCACCTTGCATCTGCTTCTCTAGTTTAGGAGTAGATCAAGTATCCAAATAATTATTTGTATCACTGAATATATAAACAATACACAGATGGACACAATACTGTAGAACCATTAGTACTATTTTTTAAATATAAACACAAAAGGGGAGTGAGAGCATGGGGCTGTGTGTAAAAAGAATCCAAACCCACATCATTAAAACTTACAGTAATCGGAGCGCGCTTCAAATCAAGTATACAATGAGCTGTGAGCTCAGTGCAGTTCACTTTCAGAGAAAAACGAGCTAATTCCAGAATCAAAGGAATCCTTCAAAAATACAAAAACATCACTCAGAAAATTTGATATTGCTCTTCCATAGAATTAAAAACCACAATTTGAAAGTAACTGTGCAATGTATCTGAAAACCTTGAAGTCATATGAATATTAGAAGAATTACTATTCTAATGCTAAATATTATAATAATAATTATTATTATAATTATACTAGTAATGCTCACAGTTAACAAGGAAAAAGGAAAAGTTCAAAGTTGGCTACATGAAAAATACAAAAGTTAATCAGTTTATGGAAAATAATTAGCATACTCCTATGCAGTCTGCACAAACAGTTCCTGAAGAAGACAAAAAATACAGAATGAAATGCATGAAGCACAGACACGGTGAAGTAAGAAACTTCAGATTGCAGAAAGATTGCAGAAAATTTTGGAAATACAATTCAGTGAACTGGCACTCAAAACAGTTAAATCCATCAGTCTGCTACCTAGGAACTAAGAAGACAGACACAGAGAGTCTGTTCTAACTGTTTGGATGTCTGTAAATACTAAATGAGCATACTGTACTGTCTGAAACAGGAGAAGTGAAAAGATACCTGAATATCATCAAAGAGGGTTTACCTTACCAAGTAAAAATGTAGTATTACTTCCGTATGTAACAGCTGTGATATAACTACTAGAATAGTGGTCAGTTTAGTCTTTCAAACTTATGCTGAAGAGCTGGGAAGGGCTCCAGGAAAAGTTAAAAAATTAACTACAGTCTAAAAAGTACATGTCAATTTTAAGACCTTTTAGAAATCTCGTTTTATCAAGAAGAAATTATTATGGAAAGATTTATTCATGTTATATGAACAGCTGTATGGAAGAAGATACTTATCTTGGGTTCTGTCATAAAGCCTAATAGGATTTTGTCCTTTTTTAAGATGACCTATCTGTTAACACAACACAAGCTGTGTTAACTAAGTGCAAGTTCAATCTCTGCGAGGTCATCAGAAATTTTGACAGACTTCAATGGAAGCAGGATCAGCTTCATCGTCAATTTCCACGGGGCTGTGACAAACAAAACTCACTTCACACTGAGAACAGATGCTGGAGGTACATCATATTGTTTCAAAAGCACATATAAAGAATTCAGATTTGCGGTGGCATCACTTGGAAATACATTTGTGTCCCATTGCCTGCAACATATAGGAATTGGGTCATAATTTTTCATGAGAAATATTATTGCATTAAAATTTTGAAATAACTCTCCTAACTTCAGAATGGATGGCTCTTTTTCCAAGGTATCAGTGGGCTACCTGGATTTTGAAATATCAAGAAAAAAAAAAACCAATGAAATCTAACTTCAGTATGTGAATTAATATTTCAGACAGTAAATTTTATTCCAGATCAAAAAAAAAAGGTGTGCAAGACTCCTTTCCCCTAATGTCAGTATGAATTAATCCACTGTTACTAAGAAAAGAATGAGTATTTTTAAAATGGGGAAATCTTGAGATACTGAGAAAAGAACTACATGAGATTTTGCTACAAAGTCTAATTTTCAGAATTTTTTTATCCCTTTAAAATTTAAAGAGTTTAAAAAGCATTATGCTCCATGGTTTTTACATTGTATTTTAGGTCATTTCCCCACTTCACCTTTACTTTCTTGTACACAGCTTGGGGATGGAACTGGAGTCCATTTGATATTAAAATGTCTTTCAGACTCTTAAATTCTTTCTCCTGACAGTATCTGTACAACACACTAACCCCTACATTCTCAAAGAGCTAGCTCACTTTTTAGATGAGGCTGTTTTCTAGACAGACCTGACAGTTACTACTCAGACTGTCATCATAATTTTCCTTTTGAGGAATTAATCTCTGCAGTAGATTTTTCTACAAGCATATGGGATCCCAGAACCTCTTCCTACCTCTGTAACATGCAGCATCAAAGTACAAGTGGAAGGATACATTTTCATACTTACAATTTTAACACCTGCATTTTATAAATAACTGAAAGATGGATGGAATTTTGTATTTCTTTCTCTACCTGCGAAGTATCCATTAGTTCATGATACACCTATAAAATAACAATTTAATTATTATTTGATTAAGTAAGCAAAGGACAAACACTCAACAGGGCTAAAATAAAGCAGGTATGTTGACTGTTTCTAGAGACTTTAAGGGCAATGTGGCTACTATGATAATCTATGTTGTTTTGCATAGATAATACAAAGATCACCCAGTAGACCCATACTGACCTTCTGAAAGTCAGGATCAGAACTATATGCAGAAATATAAATGTGGAACTAACTCATGATTTAGAATCCTAATTAATGCATCTTTAACATCTTTTGAGAGAACTCATTCTGAAATCATACACCTGTGAGAAATAAGCCAAATTAAGTTTTATCTGTACCTATTGACTATAGGCACGAAAAAAAATATTATGAAGACATTACAATAAACTGCAGTTACTTCAATTTAACTGTAGAGTTACACATTAATAGCGTGCAGATCATTTCTTCTGACTCTCACACTGGCTGCCCACAACTACCCATACTGATTACTTAAGCTGTACTGGAACACTAAGTTTTGCAGGACTTCAGTATGCTACTACTAAAGCACTCAGTAGTTTGGATCATACTTCTATAGCCCAAGTACAGTTTTAGAACTACTTCATTCTTCTCTTTAAGGACATTGTCAAACAGCTTTGCTCAACAATTCTTCTAAAAAATACAAAAGCAATTTCAAGCTTGCCCCAGTATGATTACTTCATTATTATCACACCTCTGGAACGATGCATATTAGTTCTCATAATTCAAATGTTAGAGAAATCTGTAATATAAATATACACTTTTGAAATGCACTGATCGGGGGGTGGACAGAAAAAGACAACAGACAGTGTAGTATAATGAAAGAAAATAGGCCTGCACACAACTTCCGAGTTTTATTTGCCTCTTTCTTCTTTTGCCGCATTTGTCTTCATCCTCTTATTTCTCAAATTAAGGGCATGCAAGAAATGTGAACTATTGTCATATCCTCCAATTTCCAGAATTATTTATAGGGTTCAAGCTGGATCACTTAAGTATTTATCAGCATGAGAAAAGTCAGCAGATACTAAATACGCCCTCAGTGGCATAAGTCAGGTTAAATTGCTCTCACTACACCTTCTCTTTCAACAGCAATTAATTCTAAACATAATTTTTAGGGTTAGCCACAGTTATTCCCATTATATTATGATGTGTTAAAAGAACATGGAGCGGTAGGGAGCTCTTTAGCTTACAGCATCAAAAATCTACAATATGTGAAAATCTCTGCATATCTACTGAATTGTTTAGTAGCTCACAAAATTTAAATGAAGAAAACAGCTTATCTACCAATTCGAACTATGATCTTATGAAATGTAGACAGAACTCCTGTCTTAATGGGAGTTTAAAATATTTTTTCAGCATTACCATCAAAGAAAACATTTGAGAGTATTTGTCTGGAACATTTTCCTTAATAAAGACTGCTGCAGTAGATGAAAACTCTTTTGCTTCTTCCAGTTTTGAAGCATCAAGGAAGCACTCAAGTAAATTTCTGCAGATGAAATAAATGTTTGTATTAAATATTTATTAACACTTCCCAAAATAATTCTTATTTATATTTTTTTAACACTCTTTGTATTCAAGGTACCACTTCTAAATGCAGTACAAGTGGTTAGCGCTATAAAGTATTGACTCAACACAGAAGAGATCCTCTAATTTCTACATTTTTGCTTCTTCCAGATATATACAGCCGTAAACACATATTTAGTGCAGATCACAATAAGAATCTTGGAAAATTTGGAAGTTTTTTGTGAAAACTTTTCTCAACAAGATACCTGGAATTAAAAAGATTAATTATTTAAAAGTGTATGAGAAAAACATTTCTGTGAGATGTATTCTAAGATTCTCCCTTAACTACTAGAAAGGCTAGTATTTCAAAGCCATTTAGCAAAAGAAAACTATTCATATTGGAAAGTGCAATATACTGGATTTTCTATACTTTATCTGATTTGACTGAAAAAGAGCCATTTACTCCATGACATAAATTAACAACAACGATAATCATAATAAAAAGAAAATTTAAAAATAAATACAACTTTTAAAAAATAAATTGAACCATTAGTTTTGTAACACAAACACTGTGCGCATTTGTTTCTTTTCATCAATATCTCAGCAGGAGAATGTTTGGTACCAAGAAACTGCATGCATGGTATTCTAGATAATCCTTAGCATAGCCCCTGGAAGGTTTGGTTACTTCCCTCCAATTTCAGTTTATAGAAAAAATGCTACATAGCAATAAATCATAGTCATAGACCAAAGAAACAGAAAAATTCACATAGAGAAAGGGAAAAACTATGGTAGAAGCGCAAGAGGAACTGGAATCAGTCTGCAGAATAGCAGATCAAAACATCTCTGCGAAGATGTTGTGGGACCTTGAAAAATTACATGGACACTGCTCCTTTTGAACATAAAACTATTTCTCTCAGTACAGTTATCTCAAGGTTTGTGCTCCAGCTTTGCTCAGGAAATGTGAGAATGGTAATACCTTGATATTTATACACCATTTATTTCCAATTACTATCAATGACTCAAACACTACATCCAAAATAACTGCAAAACTTCAGATCCCATCTAGGGCACAGCTGTCTCTGTCACGTCAAGCTTAAAGTAAATATTGAAATGAAGCACCTTTTATGTTCAGTACATTTATGTCTCTTTAAAAAGTTATGAATTAGGCTTTTCACAATACATATATCTACAACATTACCAGTGAAATATACCTTCTTAAAGACTACCTCAGGTAGCAGTCCCAAAAGGACTACAGAATGCCCATATGAAAAAATACAATTAAACTTACATCATGAGTTCTGCTCGCCATTCATTGTCTTGCTCTCCAATTTGGTTTAATGCTGTAACAATCTGTGAAAGGCTGGGAATAAGGTAATAGCGGAATCCAGGCTTAAGAAATGGCCTCACAAGTTGCCAATAAAGAACTGAGGCATTATATATCAAAAAAAAATACCTGAAAAATAAGAATCAAAAAAAATTTGATTATTTCACGAAGTTATTTAATTAACTTGAATAAACAAAAAATTACAGCCTGAGTATTGTAAGACTCTTCTAAGAAGTTAAAAAGTGCAACTTTTACTTTTCATTGGATGCAATCCTGACAAAGAACTGAGAACACAAGTACAGCATCAGAAGAAAATGGCAACTCTTGCGACTATACTCTACTCAATAATTAACCCCTTAATAAATAAGCTAACATGGTGCTCGCATTCTATAGATCATAACTATAAAAGGGTAAGAAATGCTTAGATATCTACCAGCTTTAAACAGGATTGTTCATCCTGTCAATGTAAGACTGCCGTATCCTTATGTTGTTACAGCACACACAGCAGTAACAGAAGTTACGAAATGGAAGGAAAAATCAAAAGGAAAAAACCCAAACAACGCAAGTCCATGCTACCTAATGAAAATCAAGACAAACAACTGAAAAGGCAGATCAGTAGCATTTCCTGGGATTTAGAGTTAATCCTGTCAGTAGGGCCTACCTTCTGTCATGGGTTGCAAAATCTATTGCCTTCATAAAAAACAGCACAAACTTTTCAAACTCTTCCTGGAATAGAACAAAGAAAAGCTAGTGCAATTTGAATATAGCTTTTATAAATCAGTACATTATTTTCCTATTTCAATACGTTCATATTTCATAAATTTTATTTTCAGACCAATCTCAGCTAAAACATACTGCCATAGTAAGTTGTTGCTATAGAAACAGAATAACTAAAACCTGATTGATAGCCTATTAATATGTTTTCCTGATTTCAAATTTTAAGACTGTATTTTCAGCTTATTTCATTTCTGCCAATTATTAATTATCAGGACTGAAATTTTCCAAAACTACAAAGCTGCATACTTTTTAAGCATTCAGCAAAGAAACTTCGGAAATATCCAAGAGCAAATCCAGGGGGAAAAAAAGTTATATTTGCTTGCTCCATTTAAAATCTTGAGGAATTATTTTCTTCAGAAAAGCTCCAACAGGAATTTGTCAACTGAACAGTGTGTCACCGGCACAGTCACGCATGCCCTTTTTATCATTAAAGGAGCTGGGAACCAGCTCTTCAGAGGAGGAATTAGGCATCCCAGTGGACACAAAGTTGAAGAATACCAGCCAGCAGCATGCCCTTGCTGCAAAGGTGGCTGACAGAGTCCAGGGATGCCTTAGGAGGAGTGTGGCCAGCAGGTTGAGGGATGTGATCCTTCCCTTCTACTCAGCATTGGTGAGGCCACACTAGGAGCACTGTTTGCAGTTCTGGGCTCTTCAGTAAGAGAAACATGGATAACGTGGACAGTCCAACAGAGGGCTGCAAAGGTCAAGAAAGAACTGAAGTACCTCTCCTATGGGGAAGGACAGAGAGCTGAGACTGTTGAGCCTGAAGAAGGCAGCTCAGGGAAGATCTCATCAGTGTGTACAAATTCCTGAAGGCAGGGTGTAAAGATGTGTGAGATAGTAAAAAGGGATTTTTGAAAGTGCAGGAGAAGGATGCAATGCAAATAGCAAAGCCAAGGTGGAGCTGGATGAACAGGAATGGGATGACACAAGATGGGGTCTCTACTGTACACTAGAAAAGAGAAACTAAAATCTCCAAGAGATTTGGGACTGACTTACTGAGCTCTGGGATGGCATAAGAAAGGTACTGAGCAATAAATGGGAACTGCCTAGATAAAGAGAAAACCAGAGATGAAATATGTACTAAAGTAGAGAAGTTGCACTTGACCCTTAAGAACACAAGCATCTTAACCAATTAAGAAGGATTCCTTAGGATGGAAACCAAAATAAGGACAAATTTATCTTTTCTAAATGAACGATGATTACTTAGTCACACAGCATGAGATGTTGCGCCATCTGTGTTTTCATAAATTATCTAGGAACACAGCAGAGGAAAAACTTTACAACTGATGCGAAGTGTTTCTTAAAAGACCATTACAACACATGGCACATGGAACCAAGCCAGGACTGTACAATCTGGCATCATTCTTAACTTCCAAGAAGTAAGCAAGAGTCAAGAAGAAAACAGCAAATTTTGATTGAGATTCACAAAACATCCCAGAATAGTTTGCTAATTTAGAAACATAACTGGACTTTGGACACTTCAAACATGCATGAAGTTTTAAAGTGACCATTGACCAGTTATTCTGAGCATGTGTGTTCATAGAAGACAGAAAGTGCAGAAAATGTAACAGGGAAAAGATTCTAGCTTGAAAGTTAATTCAAACACATTATTCAAAGAAACAACTGAAACATCTCTCAGGTATATTAGTGAACACAAATAACACAAACTATGAGTTACAAAGATTGTGAAGGCCTAGTGGGGAAGCCACATGAGGACTGGCTGAGGTCCCTTGGTTTGTTCAGCCTGGAGGAGTCTGAGGGGAGACCTCATTGAAATCTGCAGCTTCCTCCCGAGGGGCAGTGGAGGGGCAGGCAATGATGTCTGCTCTCCGTGACCACGGACAGGATCCAAGGGAACTCCTGGAGCTGTGTCAGGGAAAGTTTAGGCTGGACATCAGGAAAAGGTTCTTCCCCCAGAGGGTGGTTGGGTACTGAACAGGCTCCCCAGAGCAATGGTCATGGCCCCAAGGCTGCCAGAGCTCAAGGAGCATTTGGACAACTCTCTCAGGAACAGGGTGGGATTTCTGGGGTTGTCCTGTGCAGGGCCAGGAGTTGGACTTTGATGATCCTTGTGGGTCCCCTCCAACTTAGAATACTCTGTGATTCTAAACATCTGTTATGGCTATTTAGGGGGCTAGATACCATTAACAGATGATCAAAGCTGACCGATCACAGTACAAGGACAAGTGAAATACTGAAGACAGAAAACAGATCCCACTCCATTTTAAAATCAGCAGGAGATAAAAACTACTTTTCATATATAGGGAATTGTAACATCTCAAAGCAACACACAGAAGCGGAAGTATCCTGCTGAGTTGCTACCATCTCTCATTACAAAAAGCCACATCCAAGTACTACATGGAAATGTTACTGATGAGTGCTGGAAGTACACTGCAACAGAAATGAACTGTACAGCCTCTCTGAGGGCTTCTTCAGTCCTCCACTTAGCACAAGCCTATGAAATGCTTCCCAAATAAAATTGGTAATTATTTTAACAGTTACAGCTAATTTGGTCTGAAAGTATCATATTTGAGTAAAACATTAAAAGGGTGACTTAAAACAATCAACCACCTGAAAATTTTTTCAAGCGTTCTTTTTTATTGTCTTCTCCAAAATATTTGAAATATTAGCCTGATTCAGATGGTAAGGTTTGTTTACTCACAAATCACTTGTTAATATATTTTCCTTTGATTTTTCCCTCAGTCCTGATTATCCTTGTGTATTTTAAATTACTGAAAGCAACACAAAAAAACTTAGGAATAAATACTTGTAAAACCAGGCTTAATATAAAGCAACCTTCATAATTTCTCACCAAATTATCTGTAGAGTGTGGAGCATGCAACTGGCCTTGGCACAAATATGCTCTGCCAAGAAACTGGTTCACAGGATATCTTCCTTTAAAATACATCTGTAGACAATCACTGCTAATTTCCAGATATCCCAGCTAAAACCCAAAAAAAGCATTTTAATATTTTAAAAAATGCAACAAATAATTAGGAATTGTTAGCTTTTAAAAATGCATGCATAATCAAGGGGAACATCTAACTCCATACCAGTATGAAAGCAATATTCCACAGAGATGCATACCAGTTGTGGTATAAGCTCATTACAATTTATTAAAGGGATAGTTTTGTCACTCCAAATGTATGTAAAAAAAAAACTTCTTTCTTTAACAAAACTCCTCAGTCAGTCATAGAACTGCTTACAGCATCCAAAAAATGTTTCCTTTTAAAACACAGTTGTTAACATAAAGACAAAAATTTTAACAGAATTGTGGGGGTTTTTTTAAGGAGGGGTATTAGCTGGCAGGATTTGTCAGTGCTACACTTCAACTCTCAGACCACAGACAGATTTTGACTGGATTGCAGCTTGGAAGAAAAAAATGTTTTACTACAAACCCTGTCCGCTTAAGACCCAATCACTTATGATCGTAGATTGAAAATTAGCAAATACTTCAAAATTAAAAATCTCTACCACATTTTATAGAAGTCATTTCAATTAGCAACAGCCTTTCATAAATAGAATGGTTATTATTATTTTTATTAGGGTTCTTTTGCCTGGTACAGACTGTTCACAAACATATTTTCTTCAGTCATAATCAAATTGCTTTATGCTAAGTTTTCCATAACAAGAAAAAACAGGCATGGCAAACTTTTTTTTATATATTATGGTACACCTTGCTAATTTGGGTCCAATTACAAACTTCACAAACCACACTTTGCTGACTGTCTACAAAGAAGTGAGGATTTAGGGGTGGAGTTTTAACAGAAAATGCAAGTTTAAACAATTGCTCTCCGAAACCAGAAAGCTGTAATACTTTCCTCAGGTACTTCTAAGGTTTTTAAAGTAGTAACTGTAACAGCTGTAAATACAGTGTATCATATATGTGTTTTTATTTAATACAGATAAAAGACCTAAATTACAAACCTGAAGCGCTTGTTCAGCACATAAAACATATAAGTCGGTGCTGATGTTGTCTGATGAGTCAAGTGCAGATGGTCCTTGACTGGCTGATTTGAGTAACTCGTAAGCATTCTTCAAAGCCTGAACATCTGAAATAAAAAAAAAAATAAAGAATTTTTGCTTCCAGGTGTACTGACATGATTGCGTTCAAATAAGCTACATGACATCCAGTCTCTCCTCTACAGAAATAAATTAAGAATGTTTAAGGAAAATAATGTCACACACACGTTGTTGGAAGTTAGGCAGAGTTCTAAGATGAAACATTGACAACTCCCTTGCTATTTAAAATCACTAACGTGAGCACACTAGAAAGTGAATTAAGAAAACAGATAAGGATCAAGCTGTTTTCCTGTTTGCCGTCGGATTTTAATTGCACTTCTTTTTAAAGACGGGCACAAGGTCGCAGTCGCCGGCCGCCCGCTCACCTCGTCCGCTCTCTGCGGCGAGCAGCCGCTCCCGCACCGCCAGCTCCATCCCGCCGCTGGACGAGGCTTCACCGCGAGGGGCGTGGGGCAGCTCTAAGCCGCGAGCGCGAGGCCTTTCCGAAGGTCCCGAACGCTTTCCCGGACAGCCGAGGGATGCAGCTGCCAGAGGTGCCCGTCAAAAACCCGCAGGCGGCCTCTCTGCCGCTCGCGGTTCCCACAACACAGGCGCGTATCCTAGCAGCGTTCCCGCAACACGCGTGGACCTTCCCTCCCTCTCGTCCCTCCCTCCGTCTCGTCCCTCGGCCTCCGGCCTCCCTCGAGGGGCCGGGCGAGCCGGGAGCGAACCGCACCCGCGGCCCCGGCTGCGGTCGCGGGAGCTGTTAGGAAACCGCCGCGGCAACGGGCGGCACCGGAGCGGGCACGGGCTCAAGGGCTAACATAGGCAACGATTGATGCCTTCCTGCAGATGAAAGTAGTGCTAAGAAATGCTGTCACCAATAATTTTTGTCCCGTCCTGAGAGCTTCTAAGGTGAAACATTTTGAAACAAAGCATACACCACCGGTGGCTGAACCTTTGGACCAAAGCAGAACAAAATGCCGAAGAACATTTGGATCATATCTGCCAGTCCAGGACGAAGTTACAGGTGAGGGTAAATAAATCTCCAGGAAACAAAAGAGAAAAAGAAAAAGAAAAAGAAAAAGAAAAAGAAAAAGAAAACAAGAAAAAGAAGGAAGAGGAAAATCTGCCTGACTGCACTGACGTCAACACATACCAAATTAAATGTTTAGAGCCTCACCACTGCTCCTCAGCTACTGAGTCATACCAGATTCTGTGAGGGAAATCTTTGTGGTCATGAAGACAATTTAAGGGCTTACATACATAAATTCAATTTTAAACCTAAACCTTTTGCACTTTGAGCTAGACTGCAACTCTGTACCAGTAGGCTGTTGCAGTACAAGGGTCTGTAAAGAATTCAGGAGCAGACTCAGTCCCTACCTGTACTACACACAACCCTCCCTAGCTATAGCGCTCATTTATATCAAGTAAAACTGTCTTGCTTCTATGAATATCGATGAACAAAAATAAAACTAATCTGAAATTAGGTGGGCAAGGAAAAAACCCCTATAGGGAACCCGTGTCGATTTCTGAAGCAGAAAGCAATACATTGGTCTTCTGTAATCATGTAAGATACTAGACCTGGGGCTGTGGTCTCCACCCTGAAGGTGTTAAACTTGGGCTTTGTGAATGTCCCCAGCCCTGAGTAGTCACTTTATCTTACCAGGGATCGGTGTAAGGCCTCAGTCAGGGCCCCATTCAGGGTGTGGTGGTCTTCTCTGAAGCTTTTGTAATATAGTTCTGCTATAATAGGTAAAAGTCTTTCATGAAAATATTTAAGTCATAAAGTATAATATTTCAGTCTCTGACACTGTGCTAAGAGTCTGTCTGTACTATCCCCAATTTCAATGGAAAATTACTGGCTGCAATATAATGAGAAGTGGTCACATGGTTTGTGATTGATAGAAAAGTGACTATCAAAATCTACTAATTATGTCATGGTAAAATGACCAGGAAAATATAGACAGGAAACAAATAAAACCAAGTTAAAGTCAATCACTCAAATTAATTTTTAAATTAACTGAAAGGAATTAAATCAAGGAACTGACTTTAAAAAAAAAAATTGCATTTTTGGGCGATGGTCATATATCATTTCACTAAGCTTTCTGACTTTTCTTAAATTGTAACCCAATATAGAATGACTGGTACTCAAATCTGGAAACTAAGAAATAGGTATTCATCCTCCCAGTTGTTACCCAACAACAGTTATTATCTCCTGATACTTTATAAAATAGAAATCAGTGGCAAATTGCTGGTAGCTTTTGCTAAAGGGTCCTTTGCTGCTGCTAAAGTCACCTGTCCGTACAAATAAGAGATTAAAGTAGTCATGTTAACCCACATTGTAAAACCTTTAAAAATAGAACAACTCCTGTAAATGGTCAAAAGAAAGTGCACCAGGGCGATTACTTTACAGTCCAATTGCCTTTTATAGTATTTCTTTTATTTTCCTTGAATAGACGAGGTACTAGATAACATGCCTGATTCCAGTCCTCCTACAGGCAAGGTGAATCTAGAGAGAATGTGAAATAGTGCAGACCAAATACTCTCTAATGAGAATTATACAGAAGTCAAAGGAACCACTGGTTTCCTCTATATGCTTTTTTATTATAATTACTTCCTGATTCTTTTGCACTCTGGTTTGCAGTTTCAAACATCTCATTTCATGTGTTATGTTTGTCCTTCTCAGAGGGCTTTGCTGTAGTGTGCTTCTTTAACATGTGAGAGAATACAGAAATGGTTTTCTGTAACACTTTCTCACCTCTTGCTCCTTTCTTTCTGTTCTGTGCTAAGGCAGCTTGAGGCCAACTTCATTATCTGTACTGTGGGTGCTATCCCTTCTCATTACATATCGTGGAATTCCTGTGTGACCCCGAGAAGACTAGACATATACATTCCATTTATTCCCAAGCTGCAAACTAATGTAGAGCCATGAATGCACATAAAGAGGAATGAAGGGGAGAAACAAAATTTCTAGGCTGCAAGGAGATTTATACAAACTGGAAGTATTATCTATAGACACCATGCATCTTATTCTCGTTGTTTAGAAATTGATCATGATCACGTAACTTGTATTATTAAATTATTTGCCATTATCAATTCTCTGAGTAAAAGTTTAAATCAATGTTTCTATTTAAGTTTTAATTACTTGTTCCTAGAAAGCACTTATAACCAAATCACTGAAGCAGTTAATCTACTGAGGAGTGGGTGTATTTTATATAGAATAAAAGACAGCAAATGATAAGTAAATAGCCAATGACACAATGCCTCTTGTCTGTGCTGTCCTTACTTGCCAAAAAAATAATGGCTTAAGGTATCTCTTCTCCATCTTGGCTTCTGATGAAAATCTAGTACACACTGAACATGAATGGAACTGGATCAGAACAAAGGCCTAGCCAGTGAGTTTCCTTTGACAGAGATGAGCAGTAGAAGGCTAAGGAAGAGTTTCAAACAGGGTATTGCAATATTTCCGGAGTAAGGAATCTCCGAAGCTTCCAACAGCTCAAAACCAGCAAACTTGAGCAGGCCCTGTTACAGTACTTGCATTCTTAATGACCGCTGACATGCTTCCTTTCATGAATCTGCCTTATTTGACTCCTTGAACACATACAGACTTTTTAATCTCCACTATATTGTGACAGTCAGATTCAGATGTTGAATAAATATTGCATGAAAAAGAACCTCACAAAAAGTACCTCCAAAAATATTTTTATTTAAAAGATACAACTATAAAAGCCAAGTTCTCCCAGGATTTAGCTGTGTGGGACTTTAACTAAGCTCTGGCATTTGTTTGAGAAAAATTTTCCTGATGTTGAAATTAAGAATCTTTTCCCATCTAGTCCACTGTGTAGAAATGTTTGTGATGCAAAGTCTAGAATTAGTGAAACACTGTGTTTTTACCTAGGCAGCTCTGCAGACCAATTTATGCACTGTAACATAATGTAAAGCAGTGATTTCTTAGTGACCCACTCAATTTATATTATTTAAATAATAACAGAATAGGATAGCTCATGTTAAATGTTAGACACAACTGCTCTTGACTCAATCATTATGCCATAATATGAATTCATTAATAACAGATGATTTCTAGTAGCTGTCAACGTAGATACAATTACCTGAAATAAACTCTTAAACATGGTATTTTAGAAGAGCGTTGCCTCGCGTTGCCTCGCGTTGCCTCGCGTTGCCTCGCGTTGCCTCGCGTTGCCTCGCGTTGCCTCGCGTTGCCTCGCGTTGCCCCGCCCCGCCCCGCCCGGCCCCCTTCGGCGGCGCAGGCGCTGGGCCTCGGCGCGCCCCCGGCGCTGGCGGGCGGCCATGCGCGGGTCCCGCGCGGTGTTGCCGCTGCTCTTGGCGTGGCTGCCCGCCCTCAGTCCCGCGGGCGCGTCCTCTCGCTCCGGCGGCAGCAGGTGGGTATGGAGTGGGCTTCTGCCGCTGGTGGCGCCGGAGCGGGCCGAGGCGAGCCAGGAGACCGGGCCCGGCCCGGGCTGCCGGCGGGAACTGTGGCTTGGTCGCCTGCGTTTCGCGGTCGTGTTGCCGCGCCCCCGGGCACGGGGACAGCTTAGCTCTGGGCCGGGGACTGGGAAAGGCTTCCCGGGGCCGACAGCACAATGGCCGAGATTAAGCGAGGCTTGGTTACTCTGTGATGAGGCAGCTGGCGGTGGGAGCTGGGAAGTCTGGGTTTAAGAAAAGGAAGCTTTGGTGTGCTATGAGGAGACGGTCAAACAAGTACAGACTGCGAGATGCTATCAGTGAGGAAGCTATTGGAGAGTAAAATCTGTCTTTGCAGGTTGCCCTTGTGATGAGAACCGAGAGGAGCTGTAATATATGGGCACTGATTTTGTTTTTAATCACTTCTTCCAGGGAATGTCAGTGATTTCTAATTACACTAACAGTGTCCACAAAGTTACTGTAATGACAAGAGAGGCCTTCTGTAATTCATTATCAATGCAGATTGTACAACAGCTCATCTAAACTGATGAAAAGTAATGCTGTATTGGGTTGTTTGCATTATGTAATGTAAAATATGAAATTATGCAAGTATAGTCCATTTTATAGTTCGCTGGGCGGGGGGGTCTTGTCTTTACAGGTCTGTGAGTCAAGTGTGTGTGGAAAAGTCACTCATTTTCAGAAGTAACACCCCTTATCCTACAGACATCGTTTCTGATCCTGGTGGACGTGATCCACTGTTCTGTGTGTGGCTGGCTGACTGTAAGCAATCTTTCTTTTCACACATTTTGTTCATAGATTGCCTCTGCTGAGGGAGTATTTTTTTGAGCTACACGTTACAACCGTTGCTAATTATTTTGGCTGTTACAGTTTCAGAGACAGCATAGTGAATCAGGGTCTGATCACCAAAGACAGAATGAAGAAAAAGATTATTATGCTATTGCTAAGGATATGGTCTCTGGCTGAGCACAAATAAGTCTTTATCTGAGATACCTTACATAGTTGGCTACACATAGAGCAGCAGATAAGGGGTGACACTTGAAGCATCCAACTACTATAATTTTCAGACAGTGTTTTCTTCTTGTGTCTTGGATTCTTTATTATATAAGCTTATTTTCATCCTTTTTTCTCTGCTGGTGATGATCTTTTTCACTGGTAATATGCCATTAACATTCTTTTCTCTTGCTGCTTTCCACATTGTGCTTCCTTTGAGTGATTCAATGTCCAGTTCCTGGCATTCAGTGCAATTGCTGTCCCCCCACATTTGAACACTTACCATTTTCTCTTTTGAGTTATTTGTCTGGAAGTTGTGACCCACAGTTCCATCTGCTTCTGACCTAAATCTTTGATTTTTTTAGGTTGGGAGGGGCTCAGGAGGTTAACAGGTACAACTGCTAGTCAACTGCTAGGTTAGCTTTTTATTATCTTGTCCTGCTTTCAGCTCTTTACAGATGTTGCCTGAGTGTTTTGCATACAGGGAAGAACAAAGAAATTATGAGAGCTTCATAATATACTGTATTATAGTAGTAGCTCTAGAACTTTACCCATTCCAGTTTTCAGTAGGTCTCACAGTAAAGATGAATTTAGATGAGGGTTTAACCACAGCTTAAAGTGCTGTCAGGCTCCTGGCCATTTCAGCCTGTAACTTGGAATCTAAATTATCTAAATTTTACCCTTTTCCCACACCACTCATAATATCCTAAAAATAGGATTAAAAGGATTCTGAATTTTTAATGTTATGCACAGAAGTGATTATCTGTGTCCAGACTGACTGCACCAGTTTTTTTAGCCGTTTAATATTTGGCACCTGTTTCTATCACATGATTAGGCCCACTGAAGAGGCCTAAACATTTGACTGCATGTATATGTTAGTTGTAGCACACCTGGGAAAAGAATTCACTGTTCACATGGCCTTTTCTGTGCTTGTTGTTGGAAGAACATATAGGGAAGACTCTATTTGGGATCACCTGAAGGATCATAACGTTTTCTGGTAGAAACAGCCTTCTCCCTAGTGGCCTTTCCCATGGAAATATAGGAACACATATATTTATTCAACTGATTGTGGCAGCAGGTTTTCCAGGGTGATATAGTGAGCTTCCACTGCCAGAGATGTAATTGAGCCCTAATGAATTATCGTGGCCAGGGAAAGTGATGCACAGGTTGACTTCACCTTGTTGAAGCCATTGCTAGCAGATGAAATTTTATTTTGCCTTTTTCTACAAGATTAAATAGCATTTAGTATCTAAACTTAAGCAGTTTGAATATCTTAAGTTTTGCTGCAGAACGTATTTCCTTCCAGTTTTCAGGTGTATCTTGCATTATGTAATGTTGTTAACGTGTGGTAGCAAGTATTCAGCTTTAATAATGGAAGAGTATGTGATGAACTGGATCCCAAATCAATTAAATGGTTGTGAGTAGCACAACTGCAGATGCTTTCTTTTTCAGTCTAATGATGATACCCTCAAGTGATTATTAAGTGAGCTGCTCTGTGCACCTATTTTTTGTCAACTTTGTAGGAGCTTAATATTCCTTTGACTTTTATCTCCTTGAAAGACTTGACTGCTTAATTAATGGTGTATTTGGATATTAAAAAGCTTTTGTTTCTGCTAGCTACGCTGTACCTCTGAGCATCTGCTCTGCCCTTAAACAGCAGCATTACATTGAGAGCTTAAGGTTGGTTTTTTACTGTTCTTTTTTTTTCCCCCAAATCTACTGGATTACGTAAATTCTTTTTGGTACTACTGTAACTGAGAATACTGCCGCTTGTTCCTCTTGTCAGTAGGATATGTAAACCTTGAATCTTCTAAGATGCTTTATTTGAATGCATTGAAAAGTTATTCATATTAGGATGAGTCTACGTAGCATGCCTTTAATAATTTGCCATTTTATAACAGTGGTTTAGCAGTAATAAATTAATACGTTATAGCATCATAACCATACCATTGAATACCCCCAGTTCAGGAAGGTATCACTGTAGGATACCAATAGAAAGTCTGTTTTTTTAGGATGCCTATTGTCTATTCATGCTTATCTTGAGTTTTACCAACTTTAATTATTTTGAATCCATTTAATGTTGCTTTTAGGGAACTCACAGATGGGTAGTGTTTTGTAATTAAAACGTCATGTGTGTCTAATTTGAGCATCTCACAGAAATTACAGCTCATATTAAGATGGCTGTTAAGCAGTCTCACACTTTTTGGAAAGTCACTTTGTGTGTTAATATGTGTTTCCCATGAACCGTGCAAATTAGTGCTCATGATATCATCCTGTTTGTAGATCATATTAGCGTATTAGAAGTGTTACTATGATTAATTAATATAAGTCACCAGCTAGCTTACAATTACTGAAGTTATTCCTTTTAAAAATATTGGCACAGTATTTACTGTTATCTTTCCTAGTGACTTAATATTGGTGGATTTATGTTTTTTTCCTCTTTTCAAACTCTAGCAAAGCTGAACTATTTTCAACAGCCGCAGGATATCAAACAATCTGATTTTGTGGAATTCTTAGAGAAGTATGGCAGGCACTCTTTCTTAGCACCATCACAAGTTCAGCCATCGTTCTCTGCTTTTTACCGTGTAAGTTGAAAGAAAATAGCAATCAGTTTGCACATATACTGTTACTAAAGCTGTCTGTAATGACATCTAATGAGAACAGCTTGAAAGATTCTTATTTTGTACCGGGAAGCCATGTTATCATAGGATTATAGCATATGCTGAGTTGGATGGGACCCGCAAGGATCATCGAGTCCAGCTGCTGGCCCTGCACAGGATGCCCCAGCAATCCTACCCTGTACCTGAGAGTGTTGTTCGCATGCTCCTTGGGCTCTGTCAGCTTTGTGACCGTGACCGTTCCCTGCGGAGCCTGTTCAGTGCCCAACCACCCTCTGGGGGAAGAAGCTTTTCCTGATACCCAGCCTAAGCCTCCCCTGACACACTTCCTGCAATTTCCTTGGGTCCTGTCCCACGTCAAAGAGAGCAGAGATCAGTGTCTGCCCCTCGGGAGGAAGCTGCAGAGTGCAATGAGATCTCTCCTTAGTCTCCTCCAGACTGAACAAGCCAAGAGGCTTCAGCCATTCCTTGTATGGCTTCCCCTGGAGACCCTTCACCGTCCTTGTAACCCTCTTTTAGATGCTCTCCAGTAGCTTTATGGCTTATGTTGTGGCACCCAAAAGTGCCCTCAGGGCTCAAAGTGAGGCTGTACCAGCATGCAGAACAAAGTGGAACAATCACCTCCCCCTAGCAGCTGGTGATGCTGAGCCAGATACACCCCAGGACACAGATGGCCCTCCTGGTGACCAGAGCACACCGTTGAACTGTTTATCTCTCAGTACTTTCCATTCCTTAGTGTATAAAAAGTTTCTGGTCAGTTTCCTTGTATTTAAGAGGTTGGACAACCTTTTAGACAAAACTGGGTGTACAAAAAGAAGTACAGATTAGTCTCTTGCCCTTGGCCTTAGTATTCTGCAGTAACTTTCTGATTTCTCCAAATTGTTTTTTCAGGCTGGTGATCCAATCCTAATCTACTTTGATTCATCATCTGTATTGAGCATGCTTAGACAGCCAGTAAAAATGGGAGCAAGTGGACTTTGTGTTGATGGAAATCCTGCTGGTTAGTAAAGGGGGAAGAATATCTTAGGGTGGTTTGTTTCTGTTTTATCTGTTGTCATGTCTTAACTCATCCAGGCTTCCTGGACAGTAAAAGCACAAGCTGTACTCGGATTTTTGCCAACTTGAGCAAGAGCTGCATGACTGACCCTGCCTTGGATGCTGCTTCCTACTACCGTGACTTCACTGTGCTAAAGGTGCCTTTCATATTTCTTGCTTTTGTTCAAAATCTTAGTTGTTTGACTTTGCATTGTCTTCCACTGGAACTTCAGGTAACTGTAAAACTGAAGGTCATCTGGTATGTCATCCCTCGTCTCCCAGTTGCTGAGGCCTTCTTGCTGCGAAACCTGTTAAAAATGTCATGACTGGTGATAATCCTTCAATTCAAACTACTTTCCAATAAATGTCCATTATTAGCAAATTCTTAATGTATTTAACAGGTACGTCATTGATACTTCATAGTTCTAATGGTTTATCTAAAATTCTCTTGCATTTTAAACAGATTGTTTATCAGTGTTCCTGTCTGTTCCTTCAGCTTGATCAACCAAGCAGTACATGTTCTCAGTAAAGAATTAGGGTGGGTTTTTTACATAAAACGTTATCTCTAAAATCATACTGATGGCCCCTAATTAATATTAGCTCTATTTACATCCATATCAGTTTCTCTACTATTTATCCTGACAATAAATTCAAAGTAACCAATTTACTGTTCTGGGTTCATCCCTACTGGTCTTACTAAATGCTTGTATGAAAATGTTTCTTCTCACCTTGTAGAATTTTTCTGGTTTTCCGAGAGAAAACCACACTGTAAATAGGAATACTTATTAAGGCTGATGACTCAGTTTACCCTTACATTGGAAATCTAGATCTACCTAACTGTAGTAGAGAATATTCTATTGATCAGATTTAATTCATGTTTTCAGGGTTTTTTTTGTCACTGTTGCCAAAATTCAGTTTTTCCTTAATTGGACACTGAAGTAATTACTTGATTGCAGAAGATGGAGCTTCAGGAATGGATCAGAGATGTGATACTTAAAAGTATCTGCATTCTGCAGGACATTAGTAGGGCCAAGCTTAAATTTGTCTTTTGGTATTTTAAAATGCTTTCTGTGGACTATGTCTATGATTTATAGATTACAAAATGATGACAAGTTTTCACATGTGGAATAAACAAAGTAAGTTTGTCAATATAATATTCAGGCTCTTTCGTAATGATTTTATGGCTTTAGTCACTTGCAAACACAGCAATTTACTTAACTTTTTAATGGTATTGTAAAACAGTTTGTTTATTTTTCCCCAGGTCCCAATTAATGACACCATTGTGCAGTCCATGAAGGTTAGTCTCTGTTGCCAGTGAAAAGAATTTCTGCTTCTGAAGGGAAAATGATAATGTGCTGTGTCTGCGACAAGATTTTTCTTGACAAAAGTAGGACATTATAGGAAAAAAAAGGACATACGTAAGGATGTGTTTTTAAATGAATGGGCATAGATAGGACTAAAGTCAGGGAGGTAGCTTATTTTCCTAGAAAAAGATTAGTGATCTGGAGCAGTGTGATGTGCCCCTAAATCACAGCTCCAGCAGGGAGGTGAATCTTACTTGGATGGAAAAGCAGTGAAAAAAAATTAAAAATGCACTCTCCTTTTAAACAATTACTAATTGTTAATATGCTTACTGTCTCCAGGTAAATGTCACCGTAGTCTCGCCACCTGGAGCTCCCCACATGAAAGACAACACATGCACCAATGTTGTTTCTGAGGTATGTGAATCTTCTTTCGTTTTAGAGCAGCTTAACACAAGCTTAAATTCATTGCCCTATTACCTTACTCTATCTCCTGTTATTCTCTAAATTGGACTTGCAGGTGATCTATGAGATAGAATACAGTGGCATGAGTGGGATTCAAAATGTTTCTGTCCAGTTTAAAGTGAGCAACATCTCTGGGAACTCCAAATCCTCTCTGCAGCAGCACTTCACCGTGCACTTCTGGGTCAGTATCCTGTCCTCCCTGCAATTTTACCAAGTTTGTCGTCTGTAGCTTGTGACTCACTGTTGTACAGATGAGACCTGAAAAGGTTAGAGCAGTGTCACTGTGGTATAGTAGTAACAGAACCCTGGGGTGCAGATGGTTGAAGACAGGAGGGGAGGCATTTCTGGTCTCAAGTGAACCATGCTAGTAGAAAAATCCAGGCTCAGCACAAGCATGCCATCTTTCATTGCACAAATTTCAAGGAGCTGATTATTTCTACATGGTTGTTTTTACTCTTGGTTTGGTTTGGTTTTAGGTGGTTTTTTGTTTGTTTGGGGTTTTTCGGTGGTTTTTTTGAGGGTGAGTTTTTTGGGGTTTTTTGGATTTGTTTTTTTGTTTGTTTTGTTTGGGGGTTTTGGGGTTTTTTGGATTTTCTGGGGGGTTTTTGTTGGTTTTGGTTTTTGGTTGTTTGTTTGTTTGGGATAGAAGGGAAGAGGATGAGATAGGTCAGCAGCATGGCCTTGTGAAGGAAAGGGTTGAAGCTAGGCCTTCAGTGTTTGTGAACGAAGTTGCTAAATTTATTCCAGGTATTTACTTAACTTTGCCTGTGCAGCAGGAAAGAAAGTTACTTGGAAGGGGTAGAAATCTGGGAAATACTAATGTGTGTTAAGTTCTCATAAATCATGTCCCATAGAGGCAATGTAAAATTGGTTAAGTGGCGACCTCAGGGCCACTTGATAAGTGTCTAGTGCAACCTTGTTGAAGTTATGCCCAGAGACTCTTGCCATACAACCGTTTAGAAGTGGAATGGTCCACGAAGAATCAGGGTCAGGGCAGGGTTTGTTCTGCAGCTGGTCTGTAGAATTGCCCTGACTAATCTGTTTACTCCTCAGAGACAAATGTTGAGCAATAGGAATTCATTGTATTGAGAGCTTTCCTGGTATTATCCACATTTCAGGATGGTGACATTTAGTTTTTTACCTCCTGGACTGCAAATGAAATTGGGCAGGTAAGAAAGAGGCCTTGAAAACCAATAGTTTAAGTAGTTTATAATAATCAGTCATTCAAAAAACAGCTTACCTTTACATTTTTGAGAATGTGAATTTGATCTTTGGAGATGAATGGATGTCATTGGTGCTAATATTTTCCTTTTCTTCTATTTCTTCCCTTTGCATCTTTGTAGACCAGGAGTCTTTCTCATATGTTGCCTAGAAGTGGAAACCCTGGCTATATCACTGGAGCACCACTGTTGATTGCAAACAGTGGTGCCATGCAACATGTATCCTTTTTCTGCTATGAGTTTATCTTTATCACTGTTTTTTTTTTATTTCTGGTACTCCACTGTCTGGACTTTTATAGTCCCCTGATAGGGATAAGGAGGAATATGGGGTGAGTGGATTGTTAAATACAAGTGTTGTATGTTGTCTCTATACTTTTGTTTGGCTTCTTGATGTGCAGTCTGTCAGATGGGCATATTATGGAGTGAAAGTGATGGAAGTTGTTCACGGTTCCTCAGACACACAGTACAATTTGGAAGGAATATAAGAACAGGCTGCAAAATCAGGTAGCAACACACTCTGCAGTCATCATTCCTGACAGTTGGAAGCTGTGGATTCACTTAGCATGTTTTTCTGTAGTCTCTCATGTACTGCTGTGGAGCCTAGGTCCTTTCCTGAGGTCACCAATGGGTCTCTACAGATCTTTCATATAGTCCTAAGAGAACTTGAATATCGGAAAGATGGTGGACTGCTAGAATAATCTGAACATTGTGAAAGTCTTCTGGGACATTTTGAGGCTCTAGTCCAGCAATATGTCTTGGGCAAGAGTAGAGTTGAGGAGTGAATCTTAAAACGTGGTTGTTTGGATGATTTGGATTGTTCTTTCGACAGAGCAAGTGTAGGACCACTGATGCAGTAAGTTGGCTAAAGAGCTTTCCTTATCATGCATTACCCTGCCATATTTTTCTCCTTTCTCATTGCAGAGAGGATTGAAACTACATCCATTTAATACCAATACTTGTTGACTCATTATAAGAGCAGAAGAAATACTTATCGCAAAGAAAGGATGTTGATAGTGGTTTGGGGTGTTTTTGTCCTGGAAATCACTTTGTAGAAGGTGTCATTTTCTCATTTCCAGCCTATCCCCAATACCGGAAGACAGTAATTGTAGTTACATGCAGCGGAAGTTATACAAGGCTTTTCAGGGGATGAACAGAACAGAAGACTTTGCTATAACTGGCAGTGCTCATTCAACCCAGGCAGAAGAGTGGATGACCATTCTGATTCAGAACTGCAGTGTGCAGGTAATACAAATGCAAAAAGACCATCTGTAAATATTTTTCCTTTCAGATCTTTGTATTGCCTCAGGGAGGTGGGGTTATCTGGACTTTTTTTGTGTAATGATCCTATGACTCTCAGGGGTCTTAATACTTGTAAGCAGTCATTATGGTTCATATTATTAGGGTACTCAACAAAAAAATCCCAACAAACCCTGACAGATTTCCTATCTCTTGAATCCTGTTCCTACTATTTAAATGGGCGAAAAGACTTTAATACTAAATCCAGTATTATATTACATAGTTTTCTGACAGCATTTTGGAACTGATAGTAGCTGGTTACTTCCTATTAATTATTATTATTATAATCCTTTCTGCTTTTCCAGAATAGGGAATATTTTTGTAGGAATATTTATATCTTACTATATTAAGGTTAAAGTTTGTGAGCCAGTTGTATTGTAGTAATTGTTAATCTGTGGGGGGATGGCTAAGTGGAATGTGAAATCCAAGTGGTAAAGCTGAGACAAATTCTAATTGGAAATGAGATGACAGTGAGATGGCTGTAGCTCCAAAATGGAGCTGGTTGACCTAACCAGAAGTTACGGAGTTAGTGCTGAAGTGATTGATTCAGGTTCTGTGGCCTATATTATCCAAAATATTAGACTTTCACCATAATGGTCCTTTATCACTTTTAAAATACTATATTAAGTTGATTAGGGTATATTTTATTTTCAGGCTGTGAATTGCACTTCCTGTTGTATGGTTCCTGTGGCCCTGGAGATACAGATATTGTGGACTAAAGTGGGCCTCCTGTCCAACCCACAAGCTCAAATACTGGGTACACGGTACTTTTACCAGTGTCACCCCCTCAAGGTATGGAATTAAAAAGCCTCCCTCACACACAGAGGTAATTAAATGGTGTTTACAGGTTATTTAAGAACCAGGGAATCAAATGGTCTTGAAACTAAGTAAGTTGCGATTTATTGAATTTCAGCAGTTGTCCAGCTGCAATGGTAGCCTTCTATAGAGGAAGGCTGTTTTGTGGTCTTTTCAGTACTGTCCCCACTCAGTTGCATAACTGGAAAAGGTACCTTCTTTCCAACCCTAAACCACTTTCTGCCACTTAAGGACTCCATCTTTAAACTTTCAGTTATGGTTGGTATAAAGTTGTAGTTACAAACATTCAGTAACTCCATGTTTGTTTAGTTGTCTCCTAAAGCCGTGATTTGGAATTTGAGCTGAGTAATATTTCACAGACTCCACAGAATGATGATAATCAAGAAGATATTTCTGTTCCTCTAGAGCTTCTGAAATCACCAGCGGGTAGCTGAGGAAGTGACTAATGCTGATGGCAGCGTATTTGGAGCATTGGGGAGGAAGGCTGTAAGCCAGAAAGAGGGTATTTAAGGCCAGGTTGGACAGAGTTCTCAACAACCTGGCCTTCTTGAAGGCATCCTCGCTTATGGCAGAAGGCTTGAACTAGGTAACCTTTAAAGGTCCCTTCCAGCCCATTCTGTGATTCTGCAATGTCAGCAGGAATGTGTTAGCTAACACGTCCACAGAGGACAATGATGAGCAGTCTTTTCAAGCATGTGTCAGTGGATCCCATTGTTATTTGTGTGGGTTTTTTTTGTCTTCTTTTGTTGTTGTTTTTTGTTTTTTTGTTTGGGGGTTTTTTGGTTGTTTTTTTTTTTTTGGACATCACATAGTCTTTTGCGCGGCAGATGTGTTTCAAGGGTTACACTTCTCTGTAAGGGCTTTAGGGGGAGCAGCTGACACCTGCCTCGGCATTTTCATTTCTGTGAGGTATGATGTGCAAAGTATCTGTCTGATCTGTTAACACTCTTTGAACTTCAGACTCGGTCTAAATGAGATTTTACACACTTGTTTGAATGCATCTTGTGGTACCCCTTCGTTCTCCCTTCTTGCAAAATACATGAAGAGAAGAGGACAGGAAAATGTTAACCATGTAAAACTCATTGCCCTGAGGCAAACTGATAGCCCCAGCCCGTGAAAATATTTTTTAAATCACCTATTATGTGGCTTCATTAACAAAATTTCTGTCTCAGGAAGAAGACTTGCGTTCCTAGTAAAAATGCAGGGGGAAAATCCCTCAGTAAGGATTAGCTAATCAAAAAGAATGAGATTCAGATTTGATTTGCTTGAGCAACTGATGCTAATTACTTTAGAGCTTTAAGGTAGATTGCAAAGCTAATTAGAAGAAAGCAGGTTTCTGGCAGCCAAATAAACCCATGCCATTAAAATCAGTACTAACTTCATCAGTCGCAACCCACAAATTAGGATTGTTAGTAAAGACATTTTAGCAAAGGACCAACTTGCTCTATAGCCAGCAGTTATGAATTGCAGCTATTTATAAGCATACAAGGCTGCACATTACTTTCAGATTATGCCACTTCCCAGCTTTAGCCTACAGATTCTCTATCTGAGAACTATCCTCTAGTTCCTTTGATTATTCTTTAGAGAAACCTTTTATGTAGACCACACTGCATCAATGGAAAGTCGCCTAAGTAACTGACCAGAAAACAGAGAAGACATCCCGATTTCCACACCCATCCACAATATCTAGTCACAGTTGTATTTGGACTTCATGAAAATACAGGACATTTTTAAATGATGTAGAGCTCTACAAGAGCATGGTGGAAGTTGCTGGTGGTTGCCTTCTCCCAGCTGTTCAAGAGGGCTTGTGTATGGGGTTTTTTCCCCTGCACTAATCTCTCTGATTTGAAGGCAGTTTTTGAAGGTCCAGACACTAAATCAATCATCTTGAGGCTTCTTCTCGACTAGGGCGACTTGGCCTATTGTGTGTTTACTCATTGATAGGGGAACTTATATCCATCAGAAGTGATGGGGAAATTCTACTTGTAATTGCTCAGCCGTGGTGAGTTGTGATCGAGGACTGATCTGGCATGGAGGGCAAGAAGGGGTTAAACTGGCTGGAAGCAGGAATGCTAGGACACCTTGCAAGTGAGTGAAGTTTCCAGGTGATGAGAGAAGAAACAGCCTCAGCATTGTCTTGTAGCCATTCTGGAATGGGAACTGCTCAGGGGCCACCTTTGGGCAGCAGAGCAGGCTTGGGGGATGGACGCACAGCTGGCTGAAGTGCCCCATGCCGATGCTCTCAGGATTGGTGCTGCAGCTGCAAAGGTGCACAAGAATGCCTCTTTGCAGACTCCATGTAGAACCAGGACTGTATCCAATGCATCGTTCATTTTATTTTTCTTTTTTATTTAAGCACAGAAGTATTTTTTAATTTGCCTTGAGGGATACCACAAAAATTCCCCAATAGAAGTTGCAGTATTTTTCTCTTAAGAGTCATGAACACTATCTTGTAACTTTTTTGAATGCTTCCTACAGAACTTTGCTCTAAAGGCAGTCTTTGAAATTCTTCTCAGGGAAGTGAATGAGGTGGTAATTTCACAGGTTGGCTCAAACCAGTGCAAGCACAGAAGATATGCTGCTAGTAAATTGCCTCTCAATGTTAGCGTGCAGTGCTGGGAAGTGGGGCAGGGAGTGAGGTTGCTCTTTTGGCAGCAGCATAGTCTTAAATCAGCCCAAGGCAGCCATGAAACTCCATATAGCTCAAAGAGCTAGTGTATTCGTTTTCTTGCGCCATTGTGTTAAAACAGAAAAGAGTTGAGGCCTTCGAAGTTCAGACTCCTGTTTGATCTTCACTGATCTGTCTCCTTCCTTAAACAACATCCTAAAATGTTTGCAGTAAATTTATTATTCTATTGGGTCCGTGCTTTAATTTATTGATATTTATTGATAGGATTGCATCTTGTGGCAGTTCTTTCTGGTAGCAAGCACTTGTCCAAAGAGCCAGGTGATCTTTTATAAAAAATAAAGCTAGCTTGCATCTGTTCTTATTACTAACTAGCTGGTATGTCTTTCCTCTGAGTAGAAGGCTTACTGTAGTAGAGCTTGAGTCACTGCTGCCATTTTGGAGATCTGTAGCATAGGATGCACAGTAGCTACTGATCTTTACTACCCCCTCAATTTACCTGGTAAGTATCTATTTTGGGAAAGAGGGATTACTCCTCTGAAAACTTAGGACACTTAACTCCTGCCATCCCAAAGACATTGTGCTCGCCAGTCATCTACAGTGAGTCCCCATTAGAAAATTGAAGAGGGGTACACCTTTTGTATTAAGACTGCTAAACTCTTTTTGCTTCCCTTCTTGTTGCAGTTTCTAAACATGAGCACGGTACCTGTGACCACTGTTGTTACCTTCACTGACATGACGGATTGGCCAGAACCTCCACGAGGCCAGCCCCAAATGCACTGGAAACTCCCGTTTGACATCTTTTTCCCATTCAAGGTAGCACTGAATGTAGAAAGAAGTTACAGAGGTGATCTGGCTGGGTATTTTTTGTTGATTCTAATAATGTCTAGTATTTACTGCTTTTGAAAATAGATGGAGCCTGTATTTAAAGTTTGGTGAGTGAATTGATACATTCAGGATACAATCTGGATGATGGACTTTTGTCTTCAGGTTTTTATATTGTGTCTATGATATCTGTGTGCCTTCTGTTCTTGGATTAAGCCATACGGACAGCTTGTCCTTTCATGTCCCTGTTCTCTGTATGTGCCATCTGTGAACGTCACTGCAGTGACACACTTCAGATATGTAGAGATCCAGAGACACTGCATTAATGAGGGGCAAGGAAGAGGATGTTAAAACAATTAGTCTGTCTTCCCGGAAGTCAAGAATGCTCTCTAAACCAAGGAGTATGGAGAGAGGAGCAAAGTTCAATCAAAACATTTTGGAGCTGCTTTCAGTTAGGTCCCTGTTGGAAAAGCACCTGATTGTTATATATGGAACTGACTGAACATTGAAAATATAGGCGCTTTCCCAGGTGGCCTGAATTCTTATTTTATGAGTAGACATATGTGCCAGTCACCCCTAACCTGTCCTTGTTAGATGACGACAACCACGCCTCTGTGACATTTTTTGAGTGTTGCTTTTCTGTGTCTTTTCAAATACAGATATTCAGTTGAAATTTTCATGGCTTAATCACATTAATTACATTAGCAACAGTGTTGCACAAAGCAAAGTAATTGTAAATGCCACATACTCTGAAATACAGATGAATTTTAGTGGTTTGTCAAAGCATCTTCCTTCCTGATCTTTTTTTTTTCCTCCTGGAAGAAATGGGCCTGAATATAGTTTTTCCTAGATAAAAAACATTCTCTTGTTCTAGATAGGAACTGAACTGAAAATGATAACCACTAAAATTTTAGTGCAACGTCAGAGAGAGTTGTGAATAGTTCTGAAGATAAAAAATTGATTATTTTAGGAAAATTTGTAGATGTATTATGAGACTGGAGCTTGGTGCAATACCTTACCTCTGCCTCAGTCGCTGGGACCAGGATATAAGTTTATTGTTCTTGAAGTTAAAGGCATTGTTCTGATTATCTAGTCTGCCCCATACCATCACACAGGAAATCTGCTCAATTGTTCCAGGAAGCTGTTAGACGAAAGTATATTTTTTTAGCAAAAGATTGAATTATTTATCTTCTTCAGATGACGGAAAAATCTGCCCCATTTGATGCCAAGTACTCCAATGGAGTCAATAAGGGGAAAAATATCAGAGCCTACTTTTAATAAAATGTATTTGTCACTTTTGTACCTCTATTTCACATAGCAACTCTGTTGCTCCTTCTCATTACAAGCTTAAAAAAGAGTGCAAAAATAAACTGAAAAACTTGTAATTAGTCAGGTTATCAAAGGAGATAACACAAATAAAACAAAACTACAGCCCATCTAAAAGCTTCTGGGTTAATGTCACATATTTATCTTTGTGATTGTTTTCATGGTTTGTTAGCTGGGAACAAATTCTGTGCAAGTGTCTGTGGCTTCCATTGCTCCCTATTCTGGGGCAGCCCAACCAAGCTGGTGTGAACATTCAGAACTGTGTGCATTCCAGTGCTACACAGGACTGTACTGTTACACAGTACAGCAACAACCTTTGATTTTTAGGTAGATGTGGCTTCTCAGATGTGCCTGTAATACCTTTGAAAAGCTCTTGTCCTCTCATGTCCCTAATTGGTGGAATCCCGGAAATTAATTTAGAGGTGACAGTAACGGAATTACAAAGGGTTAGCTGGAGAAACTTCTCAAATGTCACATGTCAATGCCAAATGTGTCAGGATAGGGCTTGAATGAAGAGGATCTGGCATCTTTATTTTCTGCATTAATGAGGTAATTCGCTTCGATGTAACCACAGAGATACTGTTTACTCTGTGGGCTGCAAATTCATGAAGTGCTGTAAGAATGCATCACCTTGTATTGTAGTTATCTGCCATACCCGTAAACTCCAACAGGTCCTATTTTCTAGCTCGTGTTTGGCTCCTTTCACATTTTGTCATAGCAAGAAATAAAGCTGGAAAGAGCCTTGTCCATAACCTGGTCCAGCCTGATTTAAGGCATGGTCAAATTCTAGCCACGGGACAGCAATGCTTGTGGGTTTAGAATCTGCAGTTTCCTATGACAGTGCATTTTCCTGTCTACTGTGTCATGTTGTGTTTTACCCCCACTCTACCTGATCTGAAATAGGCTGTGTTGCAGTTCGGTATCAGGCAACGTTATGACAGTGTCACACACAAGGCAGACTCCTATGTCAGATGTACAGGATGAAGCGTTTGTACTCCATGTCAAAGAGCTGAGACAAAACTGTCTAATTTCTCTGCTGCCAGCATTCTAGCTAGAGCCATCTTTCCAACATCTCCCTTTTTTGAGGCAGTATTTTGAGGTCTATTTTTACACTGTCCGAGTAAAGACGATCTTTACTAGATAATTTTTTAAGTCCGTTCCAAACCTAACCCTCGATTCTTTGGAAGACATAGTTTTAGATTTCAAAGCAGGAGCAATTGTAGAAGCCGCGGGCGGGGCGGGGCCGGAAGCGACGTGACGCGCCGGTGACTGAGGCAGCGGGGAGCCGGAGCCGGGCCGCGTCGTGCAGAGGCAGGCGGGTGAGTGGGGACGGGCCGAGCCGGGCGGAGCTGGCCACAGCAGCCTCGGCCGTGCCCGGAGCGGAGAAGTGGGCTGGGCTGCGGGCGCGGGGTTGCAGCTCAACCTGGCCGGGCCAGGCGGGCGGAGGTGGCAGAAGGAGCGCGGGGGTCCCTTCGCAAAGTGGCGGTCTCGTGCAGGGTTGTGCCCGCCGTCCGTCGGTGCTGCCCGTTCCCTTCCCGCGTGGAGAACCGGGAGCGGCTGCTGTGTCGCTCGTGACAGAAGGTTGAGGGGTCTGGAGGGAAAGGAGAAGTGAGCTCAGGCTTAGAACTGCCGGGGTGCACCCGCACACCGCCGGTGTCTCGGACCCCGCAGACTTTCCAGAGCCGTACACATTTGGGATAACTTTTTCTCGGCGGTCTCAGGGAGTTACTGCTGCTGGGAGTTATCGGCAGCGTGAAATCGCAGTTTGATCCCCTGCGAGCACCAGACGAACTGGTAAGAGCTGCACGGGCCCCATCGAGATCTCCACCGGAGATCTGTGAGAGCAGAGCTGTTGCTCCTCTTGAGGTTTCTTTTTCCTTGCCGGTCTCTTGTGCCTCCTTACAACATTTCTCCATGCCCAAAGAAAATATTTAAACCCTCCTGACACTTGCGTGACAGCTAATAGTCATTCCCTAGGTTTTGACCCGACTTTGTGATAAGCCTGTGTTCTTCACGTACTGTTTCTTCACAGTAGACAGAACAGGATCAGATTAGAGGTTTTTTTAAGTTACCTGATAGACCTCTGAAAAGAGTAATCAAACTCTAGATAATGGAGACTTAAGAAGCAAAGCTTACATGGCTTACCAAAATTATTTGACAACTGTCCCTGTACTATGAAGTCAAGAGTTCTACTTCCGTAAATGAAAAAGAACTCAAATATTTCCATATGCTTATAAAAATTTTCCACGTGATTACACCTGTGCCAACTCTGTACCCTAAAATTGATGGATACTTGGAGCATTTACTTTCTTTCTCTTCCCAGATTTGCTCTTGAGGACACTGAGAAGAAATTTACAAAGGGTTAAAACAAAGTTTGCTTTTTTCCTGTTCTATAGTAAAGTGTTTATGTTTAGTCACTTCAGAAACTATATTACCTGTTCCATATTTGTGTCAGTGAATATTTTTTGTTGTGTAAACTGCTTTGCTGATTTTTTTTTTTTTTTTTGCTGTATTTCCTTGCTCTTCTAAGCTACTGTTTTGCCAGGGTTGTTATAAAAATTGTGTTCAATAGCAAAGTAAGCATCTTTCAGGCTTAGCTTCAGTAACTTCAGCTGTTCGTATTGCATGTTGTCTTACTAGGAATACAAAAGCAATGGTATTTTTATGTTTTTCTGCAACATCTGGGGAAGAGTCATCTTAGAGTCACTGTGCATGGTACTCTGAAAAGTCAGTTCAAGATGTAGTGAAAAAAAATAGTAAATAGAATGGTAGAAATTATCACTTAAGGAATGAAATGCAGAATAAAAGACCATATTATGCCATTATATTAATCCTTTCTTCATCCGAATTTGAGTACTCTATGCAGTTCTGGACTCTCCCATGGCTAGCATGCGGCACTGTGTTTGGGCTAATCAGGGAGGTGGAGGAAGAGCAGTGGAGATCATTATATATATATGAAATAGCCTTGATATAAGGAAAGCAAGAGCATCCTATGCTGATCTATTAGTGGCAGTGTAGTCTAAGGAGTTGCTGTGCTTCTCTCTTGTTGGTGCTAATATTCACCTCTGTAGATGGGTGGGTCAGTTAGTCTCTGACCTGAATGTTACCATGATCAAGCTGTCGTGCTTGGGGACAGGAATTGCAGCTTTGATCAGAAGGGGTGGCAAAACTGGTGCACCTCTGGTGCTAGAGTTGTTCAGGGACAAGTCGAGCATGACAGCAGATGGAGGAATGAGGAGGTAGGTGCACCGCAAGTCTGTAAAATCATCAGTGGTATGAAGGTGAATAACCCCAGTCTCCACAAAGAACTGGGAACTAGGAGAGTATTCAACGAGTGTTGATTACTTTCTTAGCCTACCCGTGCACTTTTTCTGGGCTTCTGACAGACTGCTGTTCTACCTATGAATTTTGTTTTATTATATTTTTTTTCCTGAGTGATGTCTGGCATTTGTGCAAACTTCATTTGATGGATGTAGGGAAACTGGAACAGAACTGGGATGCTAGTTGCATCATCTTTATCTTAACAGCTGGTGGAACCTGATGTTTTGCTGCTCAGTGCTCAAAATGGGTGGTAGAAGAAAGTAGCAAGATTTGATTGAGGCAAGAGTAAAGAGATGTTAGGAGGAAGGAAATGCTTGAAAGATGCTAATTAATCCTATCTTGAGGCTTATTAGTGAAGACTCATGCTTGATTAAATTAACCTGTTCTTATGTTCCTCACTTAGAAAGCTTGATTAAAGCAGCTACTCTGTGATTTTTTTTTTCTCTTTTTGTCTGTTTAATTAGCTGGTGAATAAAATATTTCAACAGAGATGTACTTGTGTTTCTTGCAATTATGTCTGGGATGCAGGTAGGTGGACTGAAACATGTATGCCTACACATATGGTTATTACCATCAGGATAGTTCCATGTTTTTTCTTGAAGATGGAACTCTCTTTAGGATTAATGAAGGTTCACTACCTTTAAGTGTCTGAAACCGCAGTTTTACATTGCTCACTTCTTACTAGGCTTGCGAAGTATACTGAGGTAAGTAACTGCTGACCATGTAGGAAATCTAGGATTCCCTGCCACTAACGAGGATCCTTCCATAAAAAACTACTGGTTTCATATGGCAAATGAAAGTACTGATTTATTTGGTATGCATTTTCTCTTACCAATTCGACCTCTATTTGAGTATCTGAAAAAGAAAAGCAGCTCCTCAATATCTGCAGTGGTTATGGGAACCTGTTGCTTTTTATTTGGAAGCACAGTTTAAAGAAGTTGCACATGCTAAAAATTGTCCAGGTGAGCTTAAAATAAGAGCATTTCCATTTCTTACTAGCTATTCAAAGTGAATCACAGAATATTCTGAGTTGGAAGGGACCCACAAGGATGATCAAAGCCCACCTCCTGAAAGGCTTGACTCTGGAGCTGTGTCAAGGGAGGTTTAGGCTGGACATTGGAAAAAGGTTTTTCCCCCAGAGGGCGGTTGAGCAGTGGAACAGGCTCCCCAGGGCAGTGGTCACGGCTCCAAGGCTGACGGAGCTCAGGGTGCGTTTGGACAACAGTCTCAGGCATGTGGTGCGGTGGTTGGGGCTGTCCTATGCAGGGCCAGGAGCTGGACTTGATGATCCCTGTGGGTCCTTCAGTGCTCAGGATATTCTGTGGTTCTAAATTACCCTGATCTTAACTTAGAAGTGAATTCAAATGGGATATGAGAGGTAAGTTGAGAGCCAAGCCAGCAGTCTTGCACTTGTGAAGAGGTTTGGGATGCAGTGAAGAACGGATGTAAACGGCCTAAGGAGCTAAAGGCACTCTCAGAAGATTGGCAGCAGATCCTTTTGGTCTGCACCAGACTGCAAACATTTGAGAGCGAGGAGAATCCAGGTTAAGGGAGGCCGCTGTGGGAGATGGCTCAGCAGCCTGTGCTGTGGGTAGGGCTGTCTGGAACTAGTCTGGGGCTAGACTAAACAGTTGTTAATGCTGTAACTTGCAAAGGCCAGGATTTTGTGCTGCAACGTGGAGTGGAATTACATCATCTGCCGGGAGCGCGGAGGGGGAAGGAGCGCGGGCGGGGACGGCGAGGCGGCGGTCGGTGACGTGACGTGCTTGCTGCCGCCGCGGCCGCGGATTGGCTGCGGCCGAGGCCGCTCCGGGCGGGGATTGGCTGCCGCGGATCAGCGGGGCCGCCGGCGCGGGAGCGCGCCCGTTTGCGCGCCGGCTCCGCGCGCGTGCTGCTCCACGGGCCCGCTGCAGGAGGTGGCGGGTGCGGGGCGCGCGGGGTTCGCGGCGCTCGGGCGGCGCTCCGAAAGCCCCGGGGACAGCCGCGCGGCCCCTCGGCTACCGCTCTGCAGGGAGGCCGCGGAGGGCCCGGCTCTGCTGCCGGTGCTGCTGTACAGCCCCTCTTGTGCTGCAGAACTGATTTATAGACTGGGTCTGGCCAAATGGACTAACACCAAGCTCCTGCAGGTACTGTCCTGTGAGGCGCTCGGGCACTCGGAAGGGTTCCGAAGCCAGGACAAGGTGCTGCTCCGCCAGGTAGTGCTGCCGTGACCGCACTGTACTGCTGGGATGCGTTCTCGAGAGAAAGGAATCGCATGATACTTGCTGCTTTGAATTGCCTCTTCTCTGTGCGTATACCATCTGCAGAACCTGGGTGAACCTATATGCGAGCTGCTCTGAAGACCATTTATTTGAAGTTTTCTTTATTTTAGTCAGTTCTTCTGGACTGGTTTCCCTCTGGGAATGTTTCTAGGGTTAAAGTTTGCACGAAGAGCTGTAGATAGATTTTTTTTTTTTCTCTTGCAAAAGTTTCAGTTGGTAAGGTAATGAAGCTGTTTAAATAGTAAAAAGCCTCTGAATGTTACCGAGGACTTAAAATTTGTGTTGTGGTAAAGACATTCATAGAAATTGTGTGCATTTCCTTTGAACTTGTTACATCTCTGTTTCTGTGCTTCAGTGTTTTGCAAAATAGTTCTGTCGATCAGTTTGATTTCCAGATCCTTTTCACTTGTGGAATGTTCTAAATATAAATATCTAAAAAAGATATTTGCCTTTATATCTAAAACTGTGAAAACAGTTTATTTAGTTTAATTTAATCAACTCACTGCAAATAATTGTGGATGTGCTATGGCTCTGCAGCCAACAGACTGAAAAAACGGTGTTATAGACTGTTGTTTTTCAAGGCACAAATGTTAGGATTTGAGATCGCTGATTGCTTTGGAAGGTAACGAAGTCTGTTTACACTGATCTGGAACAGCATCTAAATGTACTGTGCTATTTAACAGCTATTTTTAAGGTAATGAATATATGAAAATTAGGTGATGATACTGCTTTCTATGAGCAAGGATACAAGGATAACTTTCATTATTTAAAGAGATAATATGAAAATGATATTTTTAAAGGTCATGTTTGGAGACTAGTTCGGAAGAATTAGGTTTTTGTGGTAGTGAAAAAAAAAATTAAGCTGATACTAGGAGAAATACTTGTATAATGAATTTTGCTTTTTTTTTTAAATTGCTTCCTCGAAGTAAGGCAGGAAAGTTACTCTTTTAATTTTTTTTTTTTTAATTATATACCTTTTTTATTTGTCACTGAACGTCAGAACCATTCCAGCTGTGGAAGTGGTGGAAATGTGAGTGGAATGGAAAGTGAGGATTGAGGTTAACTTTAAATCCTTGATTGAATGAGAGGGGAGAAAGGAGTCTGATTAGCCTGAAAGAAAGCCCGTAGTTTACCTCATATCGTAAATTGTGCTCTGTCTGGGCTTTCTGGCAGCATCCATTTCCATTTCGCATGCTGATACCTGCTGCTGCTTTAAAACTCTCTGTTTTCTTGTTAACTTGGTCTCCTTGCCTTTTCTCACAAGCTAGTTTTGAAAACATGCTATTTTTTCCTCATCTCTTTCCTTCAAAAGATCCACACTGTCTTACACTTTTCACTCTTCATTATCTGCCTGCTTTTAGCAAAGTTGTCTCTGGCAAAGGGAAACAGGAGACAGTCTTCCAGAAAGACAAGGTTGCTCTTAATTGCAAGTAGCCTATAGTGAAACTGTGAAGTGGTTTTCCAGCAGATCAGTAGGAGCAGCCAAGGAGATGGCACAGCTTGATCTGGCCAGTGTGGGTCTGTATTCTGTAACAGCGAAGCGCCAGCTGGAGGTTATTACTGCAGCATGAGTTAAGGCCTGACAGGAGAGGTAACAGGAAGTGTCTGCAGGTGAAACTTCAGGCAGAGTGCCTATTTCTGTCCCTTATGGGGCATAGTCTGTAAAGGGAGCTGAAGAGGAACAGGCAGTTCCACTCAGGGTATTTGTGGTGGCAGGGGTTCTGGATAAAGGACCTGATGTTTGCCAGCTCATGTCAGGAGCTGCTGGATTTTGAGCATCTGAGACGCAGCTAAGACCCTCTTGAGAAGACAGTGTCTGACAGTGGAGGTCAAGGTGAGCTTCAAGGGGAAGGCTGAAACGTGAATTGTGGGAATTGTGCAACCCCAGAGGCAGGCGCATGAGGTGCCTGGTAAGGGTTCAGAGGGGGAATGTCTAGTTTAGTATTGTTCTCCAGCTTCTTTAAGCTTACCCTGTTAGGAGGAGAAAACTTTGACTACTTGCTTAGTTGCATGATCTGCTCAGAGTCCTTTGTCTGCCTCATCCTGGCAGTGGCCAATATTGCCATTTCAGATGAAATACAGAACTGGAGGGACATAGCAGATTATTACTAAAATGCCATGCAATGTAAACTTTACTAGACAAAACAGGAGAAGCGTTATGTACTGGTGGCTGCCTTGTCTAATGTATGGGTGTATATTTTGCTAAGGCTTATAATGAGGGATAGTAATACACTGATGCAGGGTAATGAGACCCCTTCAGATATTCATGAACATCTGCCAGAAGTGTCAGTGCTATAAATGTCCTGGTGTTTGTAATAGTAGTCTTCCAGTGCAGTTACCATAGGTATCCCTGTCCTCTTCTCAGTGCTTTCTCTGTACCATGGTTTTTGCAGTTTTGTTTGCTTTATTTCAATGGTACAGGGAAATGGATTGAAAGCAGGTAAAGGAAGCAAAGTTTTGTAAAAGGGATAGGAGAGGTTTCGTGGTTTAAATACTGTCTGGGAGAACTGGATTCTTCTTAATCTCGTTTGTTTCCTTGGTGAGACTAGATGCATTACTTGAACTCGACCTGTCATAGGAAATGGCTAATTTTGTATCTCTTGTGTGCTGTGTACTTGCTCTAGTGAATTTTAGAGTTAGAAGAATCCTGAGTGTTTACAGGTTCAGTCAAGGAAAACTAATGGCAAGTGCTTGGAAATTTGTGTCCTTACTTGTAATCATGTATAAGATCTTGTAATTTGATAGTGCTTAGGGAAAAGTGAATGAGCATATTTCCTATATTGAATAGGGCCAAGATTCATGAAAAGTATAGTAGATGCTCCGTTGTGGGGTGTACAGAGAAGTCTGTGTGATACAACCTGTCTTTATTTTTTTGTTTTTCTTCCAGGCTTCTCTGTGAACAAAATCATTACTGTTATCCATTGTAGGTACATTCACTAACTGTTTTCCCTTCTCAGGGAGCCATGAGAATTCTTTCCAAGAATTCTTTCCAAGCCCAGAATATTCTTTACCTTTAATATAAAAGATCTGGTAGCAGGTAGGGAAGAGGGGCCTTCAGTTCTTCTATATCGTAGTCTGTGTGCAAATTCTGTGAAATGGAGAGTGGGCACAAGGAAATTGTATTAACATGGTACAGGACAAAGAGGAGGTGGAATCGTGGAGTGGGCGAGGAGAGAAATATAGATGGAAAGTCATTGATATTTAACCATTTTTCCCTCTTCCTCCCTTCATTTTAGCTTGCAGATATCCTTGATTTGCAGAAGGCATCTCAAAATGTTGTGTCGAGCTGCTCTGAGCCCTCTTGTCCGTTCCCCTGGATGGTGCTTTGTGTTACCGCCACATGCCATCGCAGCCATTTCCCGTTTATGTATGTATGAGAGAAAGCACACATTTCTGAAATGTTGGTTAGTATGTGTCTGGGCATGCCTATGCTCTTTCCTTTGTTGAAAGGAAAATCATCTCATTGACATCATTCAAAACTTACAATCTCTGAAGTGAACTGCAGTCGAAGCTCTACTTTCTCAATGTTACCTTCTCCCTTAACTCAGTAATACTCAGCTGGATGTCTGTGACATGCATTTCAAGGAAAAAACAATTAGTTGTAAAAGTAGTGCTGCTGTAAAAGTTCTTTATTTCAACCTCATATATTCCTGGAAAACAAGATCTGATTATGTCTGCTTCCCCATCTGCATTTTCAGATGTTTTGAGTAAAGCAAAGAGCAAAACTCAAATTTACTTGGATTAAATTCAAGTGGAAAGGTGCATGCAGGAAACCTGAGTGTAAATACATAGGCTCCATGTAAATAGTTCTTGTCTGAAAACCTGACTTAAGAGAACCATTCAGTGTCTGCCTGATTAGTAGTCTGAAATAAAAAAGGCAAGGAGAGATCCACTTTATTAGATCAGGAGAGTAGCTGTTTACCATTCCATGCAAGATTAATTTCCCGCTGGCCTGTGTATTAGCAGTTCTCTTTTATTAATCATTATATGAATTAGATGTTAAAATCTTGAAAATCCTAAACTTTTTATTTATGAGCTACAGCTCTGTTGACTTCTGTATTTGTAATATTGTAATATTTCTAAATATTCCTAATTTTCTGAAGTCAGTAATTTTCACAGTGCTAACTATGAGAAGGTTGTTCCCAAGTATTGACAGTATCCAGTAGTGGAGCAACTCTTCTCACTTCATCAGTTGTGATCTAAAGCTGGAGTGATCATTTATCACAGGGATTTCGTTTTCGTTCTCCACTGTTTTCTGTTTGTTCTCCACATTTTTATTTTGTTCTGTTCAGCTTGTGTATTTTGAAATTCTGCTTCTTTACTCCTGAGAAGCAAGCCTTGTGCAGGCTGCAGTGCAAAATACTTAAGTATGTTTTGTATGTTTCCTTTCTTTATTAAGGAAGTGAAGCTGTTGAGAGGTATGGGATATAGAAACTGGAATGCCTTTAAGCCTGCTTGTCCAAAACCTGGACTGGATGGCTATGTCAATTCCTGCCTAATTGCATGCAGAGCAAGTTAATGGGCTTACACCTCCAGAAATGTTTTGCGTGTGTATTGTGAGAGCTGATTTCACATCTCAGTCCAGTGTAGAATAACTAAAAAAGATAGATTTATGCAGCCGTAGAGCAAGATTATTGATGAGGACTTTAGTGGAGATTAATTGAATTCTCTGCTTGTTCTAGAACTGTTGTCTTTACCCTTATTTTCCTGAAAAAGAAAAAAAAAAAGGGGTTTCTTTTCAGATACTGGCTATCTCTCAACAGCTACCTTTTTGGAACCTTCCAAACCCTGAAGCCAAGAGAACTGGAAATAAAGTCCTTTCTGGTTATGCTGTGTAGGTTAGGGAAATACTAAATAGTAAGGTGTAATGCTTAGAAACAACAGCCACATTGTACTCCTTTGCCCAGTCTTTCCAATGTATTGTCGACCTTATTTACATTCACAAGTATTCCCTCGTGAAAATTGGGGCAAACGAAACTCCTCTCTAAATTCCATTTTCTGTTTTTATGTGTGTGACGTGTTAGTGCAGCCTTCGCTTACGATCAGTTATTTAAGCTTCTTCTGTGTGTATAATGAATGAAAGATTTATTTAATTAAAGCATTGTTAAATTACAAGTTTTTCTTTTATGTGGCACAATGTTCATTCCTGTCTTTCTCCAGTAACACCAAGAATAGTCACTTTAACTTATAAATCAATCTATTTTTTATTATAGAGCAACAAAATTAGAAATACTTAACATATGAAGTAAAATCAGGTAACTCTGACCATGACATAGGATTCGGTTAACTGATTTGTAAAGAAGCCTCTGCATCTTCAGATGAAACATTGGTTAGGATTGACTAGAATAGAATAGTTTGTTTTAAGACTCTTAGAGTGCTCACGTAGTCCCACCGTCTAATGCTTCAGGACAACCCAAAGCTAAAGCACACTACTGGCATTCTCCAAATGCCTCCTGAACATTAACAGGCTTGGGGCACAAACACATCTTCAGGAGGCCTGTTCCACAGCTTGAACACCACCACGCGACTTTGAGTTCGTATGTCTGTCATCCCCCTTCAATTCTCCCTTGCTGAGCAGTGTGCAAAAATATCTGGCTTAGAGTTGTTGTAAAAGCTGTGTTTCTTTTCTAACAGTCAAGCTTTCTGTGCTACTTCAGACAGGAAAACTCTCTTAACTGTATCTAATGAGGCAAGGCAAAGGAGATTGTTTTTAAAACTAGTCCTTGAGATGTGAAGTATATCGGCTCTTTTACAGTGTGTTTTCAGTTTGGTCTTCTAGATTCCCAGAGTCAGAGCTCTGTGATGCATGGGATATTCCTTTCTATACCTTAGGGATGGTTAGTGCTGCTCAGATGCTCCTGTTTCTCACTTTGTTTTGGTGAATTGAAAGCTAGCTTCTCATTGGCAGTCACTGAGAAGTGTGTATTGTGAAGGGTTAAAAGTCTGAGCGAAACACTTAAAACTGCTTTTTTTTTTTTTTTCTTTCTTTCTTTATCCACAGAGTTCCCTTGCCATAACCAAAGATTAAGGAATGAATCCATCCGTTGTTGGAGCAACATTCCATTTATCACTGTGCCACTTAGCCGTGCACATGGGAAATCATTTGCACACCGCAGTGAGCTGAAGCATGCAAAGCGGATTGTAGTAAAGCTGGGTAGTGCTGTTGTTACTCGAGGGGATGAGTGTGGCTTGGCCCTTGGGAGGCTGGCTTCTATTGTAGAGCAGGTAATTCTCTGACTGAACATTTGTGTTAACTTCAGGTACTCAGTGATTGTTGGATGCTACGGAAGACTGTAGTAAACCATCATAAAATATTGGTGCTCTTTAAAACAATGCGTTAGCTTTTCCCTTCTCAACCCCCTATGCTGCAGTACTATAAACCACGTAACTCAGTAAATTGTTTTTTGAAGGTGGGGTGGGTTGATCGTGACCATCGGCTAAGCATCCACACAGATTCTTGTTTGCTCCCCTCACCTCTGCCCAACCACAAGTGGGATTGGGAAGAAAATGGGAAGAGCAGAAGTAAGAAAACTCATGGGTTGAAATAAAGATAGTTTAATAGGTGAAGGAGAGGGGAAAAGAAATCAGTGATGGCAATCACTACCTCACACAAGCAGACCGATGCCCCACTAGTCCTTGAGTGCTGGCAACCTTGGAAGACAACTTCCTGCATTTCGCTATTCTGCAGCTCTATTACTGTGCATGACGTTATATATGGTGTGGAAAGTCCCTTTGGCCAGTTTAAGGTCAACTGTCTCAATGTGTCCTCTCTGAACTTCATGCCCAGCTGCTAGCCTGCCTGCTGGGATGGGACACAGTGGAACAAGGAAAGCCTTGATGGCTGTGCAAGTGCTGCTCAGCATCAGGGAAAGATGAGGCTTTGATGCTGTGCAAACACTATTTAGCAATAGGCAAAACATTGGAATGTTATCAAAACTGTTTTAGAACTGAAATCCAAACCCACAGTGTCATACAGACTTGTATAAAGAAAGTTAACTCCATGTTGGCCAAACCCAGTATAGAGGGAGAGATTTGCATGGTGAGATTTTTATGCAACAAGTAAGACATGGCTGGGGTATTAGTTGTCTCTAGTTGGGAAGGTGGCACTGAAGTATGTGAACTATGCAAAACGAGTCAACCCTCCTTGATCACCTGAGCATTTGCAGAGTTCGTCTGGAGAAAAGCCTGAAACCTCATCACTTGTAGGAAAAACTGATGGGATCAACTCCTGTATTTCTTCTCCAAAATGAAAGGGTTCTCTTGGTGAGCACTGGACATGTCCTTTCTAGGAAGTAAAGTTAACATAATATTTAAATTCATGTAAGACATTTAGCTTTGGGGATTTGAAAGGAATCTGGCCAGATACATGTAAGGAGGAAGTAATCGAAAGCTTTACTATTGAGAGTTGGCCTCTTCACTTCTAGAATTGAAAGTTACTGTATAATGGTAGGATGGATTGGGAATGGATGGATTCAAGCATGTTTCTGTCACGAAAGCTGGTATTGTGAAAAGAAGGTTTATGAGAAGTTATAGGTTGCATGCAGTCCTTGGCATAGCTCCCAAGTAGCTAGGAAGGTGTGCAGAAGTATCGTGAAGGGTGCTTGCCTTGCTTTGCGCATCCGTAGAGAAATCAAAACGCTTGTGTCAGCAGGAATTGGTGAGCATAAGGCTATAGTAGCCAGAGCTGTCTTGCTTGCACTGATCATACACCAGGCCCTATTTCTTATTTCCTGTACTTACAGGTCTCAATGCTGCAAAATCAGGGCCGAGAGATGATGATTGTCACCAGTGGGGCTGTAGCTTTTGGAAAGCAGCGGTTGCGTCACGAGATCTTGCTTTCTCAGAGTGTGAGGCAAGCACTTCATTCAGGCCAGAGTCAGCTAAAAGATATGGTGAGAGGCTGGTGGCGCTCCTGCTTTTCCTTCAGCATTGGGTACTACCTGTTGAAGTCACTGCCTGACTGCTGCTCTTTGTTTTTGTAGGCTATTCCTGTCTTGGAGGCCCGAGCCTGTGCAGCAGCTGGGCAGAGTGGACTAATGGCTCTGTATGAGGCCATGTTTACGCAGTACAGCATCTGTGCAGCTCAAGTAAGGCGTTCTTTCTTTCCTAGACTGACTTGCTACTTTTGGAGCTTATTATTGTCACATAAATGGTAGCTTATACAAGAGTGGCTTGCTAAATATTTCTGAAACGGCATTATCTATCGTCAAGATAAAATGAATATGCTTTTTCTTTTTGGAGTTCAGGTGTGTCCTGCTCTTTTGTAGAAGGGAGGGTCTGTTAAGATCTCTTCACAAAAGCTGAAGTTGGTGGTCCAAAGTGAGGGTTTAAAAACCACAAGTGACTAAACTGCAACACATTCTGTAAAGGTGATGGAAGTGCGTATCCACACTTCAGAACTTGCTGTCCACCTGCTCTTCGAACATTTCCGGCTTGTGGGTGATGGTATCCCTCGCCTGGGTTTTACACTGAAGGCTGCAGCTATATCCGTTGAACTACTCTTAAACAGGCTTTGCTTATCTTAGATACTCTGAAAATACAGAATTGCTTCAACTATAAGGCCTTATTTGTTTAGACACTTTTAATGAATTCAGGAGCCTAGTATGAAGTCTTCTTGGAGGAACTTCTTACTGTATTATGGTAGAGCCGATATGGCCAAATTTTTTATAATATAGCTAAAAATCACTATAGGTCGTGCTGGATTGTAATCTTGTTCAAATCTGTAGACAACTATCATTCCTTTGATATAAAAGAATTAATTGCCGATGCCAAAAAACTTAGCATACACATTGATTCCAAGTGCTACTGTAGTGGTGGAGTTGTTTGCTTGGTTCTCAAATGTCCAATGACAGAGTAAAACCAAAAAAAGTCTCTCCAGAGCAGACATTGAGGGTGTTTTTTGTCTTAAAACACCAAAAGAAAGGAATGCTATCTGCGTGCAGGAGGCAAGAATGTTTCAGAAGAGCAAGTGAGTTCTAGTGAGCAGAAAAGAAAGTCTTGATACAAAGCATCCCTTCTCCCTACAAGTAGGAACATTAAAGTGGGAGGACAAACTGGAAAGGTAGAGTCTTGAGCAATCTATTGAATTGTCTAGGGTCTTAGTAATTATCATCAGCATCTGTGTGCTGATTACAATCTTTTTTTCCAAGTCCATTCTTGGAGTGTGTGACCCGTCAGCCTGAGATAGGCTATTACAGGCTTCAGTGGAATAAACTTGATAATATTGTGGAAAGAATATTTTTGACTTGTATTGTATATCTTTTAAATGTGGGATTTGTTTCTTTAATGATCCAAAAGTCATGACTGCTCTGTTACGACATGTTAATACATAAGTTTACATGATGTTCTCATAGGAAAGGTGGTAGGCTAAGTAGTTTCTTTCTTCCTTTTAGATTTTAGTCACCAATCTGGATTTCCATGATGAACAGAAACGTCGCAACTTAAATGGAACATTACATGAGCTTTTAAGGATGAATATTGTCCCTATAATTAACACTAATGATGCAGTTGTTCCACCTCCAGAGCCAAACAGTGATCTACAGGGGGTAAATGTGGGTAAAGTATTGCGAGAAGGGGAGGTCCTGCTTGCAGATGATACAGCGCTAATGTGCACTTGACTAATGCCGGAACTGGGGACCTCTGAAGTCTACAGCGGAGAAAAAAAGATACAGAATTAGTATGTGGACAGAGGGTGCTGGCAGACTGTGTTGACTTGTCTGTATTTGGCATGACACAGTGTTGTGGGATGAAACCAGGGCAAATATTGTCTGCTTTACCGAAACAGGCATACCTCTGCAGGTTATCTAATCCAGCACCCCGTCTTAAAACAGCGTCAGTTAGTGCCTCTTGCCCTGTCACTGGGCACTAAGGTGGAGCATGCAAGTACTGATCACACTGCTTGTCATTTGGATACCACTTTACTAAAGCATATGTACTTTGACACAAAGATCACCTTTGACGTTTCTAGTGGGTGTGAAAAAAGTAGCTCAGAAGGACTTGTTAGTGCTGAGGTAGATTGCTTTTTTATGTTGGCACCTAATATTTCTTAGTTCCTCACACTATTCACTGCTTCTGATATGCATGTGTATTGCAGGTAATTAGTGTGAAGGATAACGACAGTCTGGCAGCGCGACTGGCTGTGGAAATGAAAACTGATCTCTTGATTGTTCTTTCAGATGTAGAAGGTTTGTGAGTAATTTCTTTAATTTCTGATTTTAGTGAAGCACATCAGATTGTCAAACCAACCTCTTTTCCTGTTTTACTGATCTCTTCAGTTCGTCTCTTTTACAAGGACAACTGCAATGTACTACAATAACTCCTCAAGGCCTATACCCAATGTTCATGCTGTGGCATAAGCCAAAGATCCTGACACACTGTTGAATCTGGGTGGGTGAGAATGCATCTGAACCTGAGACCTGTTCCAGATCCCAGAATACCACATGTACTGTGGTACTTCTTCTAGCTTCTCAGAGTTGTATGATAGTCAGGAATAGTATGCGGGATAAAAGCTGTGTCTTGAATCAGGAGTATAAACAAACTATTCTACAATAGTTTGTTTCTTCTGGCAGTAGGTTCTGTCAGTGAATTATTGGTGTATTGCAAGTCCTGGTCACTGCTCTCCAGATACCTGGGTCTTGCTAGTTTTTCTGTCTCCCTTACTGTTGGCTTACACTGCTCTAGTCTTCTGAGCTGTGCTGTTGTGATATAAGCCTGTTGCCTGTGGATGTTGAGCTTCCTTTTCTAGAGGGAAGAGGGTAGTGAGTACAGTTTCAGATCAATGCAGTCCAGGTCACTCAAGTCATTTAGTCTTTTCATCTTCTCCAGATGGGTTTCTTTCAGTAGAGCGTGGACTTCAGCACATGCTTGAGGCCTTGAGGAGGAAAGAGATGTCTTTCTATAAGCACAGTTTCTTTTAGCAGATGCAGCTGGGTTTCATGGTTGATTCTAGTCAAAATGACTGTCTTAGAACAACTCATAAAAGCAGTAGTCAAAAGAGTTTGTAAAAAAACCCAAAAACCAGCACACCTGTCCTCCAAACTTATTCATTCAATGTGACAGCTTGTTTATGGGAAGATGTGTGTCCCCTACTTCGCAAGCTATCAAGGGTGGACACAGACTGCACTTGTGCTCTCTAATTTGTTGTGGCAGTATTTGTTCACATAGAATTTTTGGGAAGTATGGTGGTAGAGTTGAAATTTAATACGTTAGGTAAACCAAAGTGTCATGCAACGCCAAGCACAGTGACATTAAATTACTTGATTTTAAAAAACACTAATAAGGGTATGTCTCTGTAGTGTTGCGTTCCTTCTTAGTAGAATTCAATAGTTACCCTTTTTACATGTTTCTGAATTGCCTGTTTTCTCACTGTGCAACCCACCATTCAAGAATATCATCTGAGTCTTTGGTGAGGAGGACTATTCTTTTCCTGTTCAGTTGGGGATTTGTGTATGTAAGCCCTGATTTTGAACATCTAAAAGCTCCAAATTGTCTCAAACCTCAATCAAATGTCATTACCTCTCAGCTTGCTTGCTGCTATTCAGCATGTGGGTTTTTGGTTTCTTATTTTTTAAGCTTTCGATAAACCTATACCTTTTGGGTCTGCCAGTTAAGACTTTTGTGCTTTCAGTCCCACAAAAAGAAGGACTCAGTGGAAGTTTTCAATCCTATAAAGTGAAACACAGCTTTTTAGCCTCATGGTGGTTGTTTTTGTTGGTTTTTGTTTTTTGTTTTTTTTTCCTTTTTTCGTGGGTGAGCTTTGGACATGAGAGTATATAACTGATTTTTATTATTTATTTCAGGACTCTTTGACAGCCCTCCAGGGTCTGATGATGCAAAGCTTATTGACATATTCTACCCAGGAGACCAGCAGTCTGTAACATTTGGAACCAAATCCCGAGTGGGAATGGGTGGCATGGAAGCCAAGGTAGAAATATGGAACATTTGCTTCATAATCGGGAAGGAAGGGAGCTACATGAGATGAGATGATTGCGCTTTGTGCTGCTGTTCAGATGGATCTTGGCAGGCTGCAGGAATTGACAGGCGGGAACCTTAGGAGTTAAATAAAAGGAAATGCTGAGTCTTATGCCTAGGGACACTGGTATGGGCTGGAGAGCTGACTGCCTTGATTGCAGGTTCAGTGAAAAGGGCATAGGGGTCCTGGCAGACACCAAATGGAATGTACACCAGCAATATGGCCTTTGGGCAAAGCAAGCCAACAGTGTCCTAGTTTGTATTAGAAAGAACATAGCCAGCAGGTCGAGGAAAATGGTTACTTTCATCTACTCAGCACTAGTGAAACCACATCTGTAGAGTTGTGTCTGGTTCCAGACACTGCAGTATAGGAAGGACATGGCATGCTACAGTGAAACCAGCAGAGAGCCGCGAATATGATTAAAGAATTGGAGCACTGTCACACTGAGGGGCTGAGAGCTAGGATTGTTTACACTGAAGAGAGAAGGTTTGGGTAGAAATAGCTGAAGGGAAGGGTTTAAAGAAGGGAGAACCAGATTCTTCTCAGTGGTATCCAGGGAACAGGCAAGAGGCCATGAGCACAGACTGATATACAAGTGATTAAACTGAAATGTAAGAATTCTACAATGATGTTGCTTAAGCACTGGAGCAGGTTGCCAAGAGAGCCTGTGGATTCTCTGTTTGGAGACGTTCAAAACCTGACTGGATGGTGTCTAGAGTAACTTGCTCTGGTTGACCCTGCTTTGAGCAGGCAGTTGGACTATATGATTTCCAGGGATCATTTCCAGACTCAGCTATTCTTTGAGTACTCTGAAATGGTATATGGGTTCCTTTTGCTTTTCTTTTAGGTTCATGTGAATTGAAAAGAGCAAGTAATGAATTACACTCTAGTAGATTTTAAAATGTGACATTTGGAACTGTATTTTAGTGTTTTAAATTAAAATAAGAGTCAGTCCTCAATTCTTTCTTATGTGATAATTCAAAGGCTTTGGGAGTTCCTGTCTTTTAAATCTGATATGGTACCTCCCTCTCCTTTCTGAGTTTGTACAATGTACTGTTTGCTTCTGAGGGATACGTTGATGGAGACCAAGGTACTTTAGTTTTTGAGTGCAAGATTAGTAGAGGTGGGAGGGCTAATGGGCTTTAGTGCTGTATACAGTCTGGTGGTCTCAGTATTCATTGCTGTGAGTACATAAACATGGATGTGTTGTGAGACTTCAGCATGTCTCTCTCATGAGGCTGAGATACGCACTGCTATAGTATTAATTGCTGCAGGTTTCCCAAAGACGTATCTGGAAAGCTTAATGTAAAAACCAAAGGAGATCTTGGCTAAGCAGGCAAAGACCAAAGTAAAACTCTTCACCAGTTGTTATTGATTATTCCCTTTTCCGAAGAATCAGGTAAGGTGCTCCAGTACTTACTCCTTAAGTATCAGAGCATAGGCTGGAAGGTGGCAAAAAGAGGAGGCATTTTTAACTATGGGATGTGCAAAGCTTATTCAGAAATTCCTTTCCCTTATCTGGCTTCTAGGATAGTTTAAACAATTCCAGGTATTGAAGGTAAAGCTGCCAAACTCAGAGAGTACTTTTATTGTAAAGTAAAATCTGTTAGAGTTATTTGGTGTCTTTTGAGTCTCATCGAGGCAAATCTTCATGCAGGTGGTGTAACAAAAATTTGCTACAGTTGAGAAGGTAGGTGATGTTTTTGGAAAACTGTAGCATCAATAATAGAAAACAGACGGTGGCTGAAAGAACAAATCTCGATTTTCAGTGTGAAATTTGGGCAATAATGAAGCAGTTCATGGTCTTATGGTAGCCGAGTTTGATGTGATAGACCTATCTGACATTTGTGTCCCGTAGTGACTGTGGACTGTAATACCAAATTGTAGAACCATGTTAGGAAGGCATAGAAGTGAGTAAGCAGAGAAGCTTTTGCAATTAAGTAAATGACACATAATTACATATAGTAATGGATAATATTGCCCATACCTTGACTGGGAAAAGAAATGAAGGAAACCACTGGCAGTACCTCTTCAGCAGGTAGCATCTGGGTTTTGAGAGAAATCATGTTCTGTTCAAAAATGTGGAAAGAGGCTAATCTTTGGACCAGTCAGTACCCAGGGATTTCAAAGGACCCTTACTAATAAGCTAATCCTTATGTAAACTTAACATACTGTACAAGGACTAAGCAAATTTCAGTATTTCAGCACTGAAGTTCAGAAATTCCCAAAGTGGATTGAAAGCTCCTTGAAAGCGTAAGCGATCAATCTGGACATCAGAGTGGGCCAAGAAGTCTTGTTGAGAGTGGTGATTCAAGTAACAAGTGAATCTCTTGCAATTGGCTCTATCCTTTCCTGTAGGTGAAAGCAGCTCTGTGGGCCCTGCAAGGAGGCACTTCTGTAGTGATTGCAAATGGAACCCACCCTAAGATCTCAGGTCATGTCATCACAGATATCGTAGAAGGGAAAAAAGTTGGAACTTTTTTTTCAGAGGTAAAACCTGCAGGTGAGTACAGAGGTAATGTGTACCGTGAGAGTTGTAGAGATTTCCTGAAAAATTCGAGTTAAAATTTGTCTAGAGCTGTGCGATAACTGGGAAACCACCCTCTGCTTGCAAAATGGATTTTGAAAGGTATTTTCTAAGGTAGGGATAGAAACTGCTGAATTCCCTGCTCTTCTTCCCTCCACCTGATAAACTGGTGCACCAGACTTGCATCTGAAGAATGCAATGAGTAGAGTAAAAGTTTTGCCTTTCATAGTCTCCAGAGTTATCGTCAAGTATCCATGATTTCAGTATGAAAATACGGACATAGGATGTGCTGCTGAACTAAGGTAGTGTTTAGGTTTATTTTTTATCATAAATTTCTTTTACGACTCAGTCTTCTGATATGGTAGGTAGGTATGTTTTCCTGACACTGTGTTGCTGGAACTGTGTAATAATTGCTGGATGAAATCAGACCAAAGATCCATTACCTTAGCAGAATAGATACTGGAATGATACTTTTGATTGCACTTTAAGCCAGGTGAGTTTCTTCGTGTACAGTAATCCTTCATGGATTTCTTGTATAAATGTGTCAGATCATCCTTGGAATGCGCTTGGTGTCATTATGCTCAAGTGCCTTTTTGATTAGCCCCACTATAATAAGTTGGTATCAGCAGTAAAGCTTTTAATCTTGTGATCCCATTCCGAGTCACAAATACGGTAAGTAGCAAAAATCTATCCCTGTGGACTGTTGTGATGTTTACTCCAATTGTTTCTTTGTCTTCTATCTTCCAAAACCCACACTTTGGAAATTCAAGTAACTTTTAGAAATCAAGTATATCTGCTTACATACATCATTTTTCTCCAAGAACAGTAAAAAATGCCATATTTTGTAAAGTATGATATCACTCCAAAAAGCTGTTTTAAGATGTCTTAGCCTAATTAATCTCATGTCCACAAGTTCTTTTCTTACATTTCCCACTATACCTCTCTATAATTTCTACTCTGGCAGTTTCCATGGGACCCTTCTTAAATGGAAGTTGGGTTCAAGTCACCTGGTTTACAGGCTATTTCAGGAGAGTTAAAAATGGCAGTTTGTCTACAAGCTACTTGTGCATTCTTTGCAGAAATGCTACGTGAACATGGTAACTCGAAACAGAAACACAACCTGGTTTATATAATTTCAGCACCTTGCTTCTAAAATGCATACAAGGAAAGAAAGAGGGAAAGCAGTTTTTCTGTGAGCTGTTACTTGGGATTTGGCTTCCATTAATTTTTGTGTGTTCCCATGCATACATTCCTCAGCTGGTTACTTAAACTTTCCAGAGTTTGCCTCTTTTTTTTCAGTAGCCTGCTATGCCCTAGAGGCTTAGCTGTGCTGTTATTCTTTTGCCCTTTGTCAAGTCTTTTTGATACATGCTGCACACTTGCTGTGACACAGAGTCTTTATGGTGATTCTTTATGTAGGGACCGTAACAGTGTTTTTCTGTCAGGTACAGATTTTTCTGTCTTAGCATATAACATTTTTCTTGAATTTGTCTGTTAAAAACTGTACCAACTTTCATGCTCTGAATAAAGAATTGGAAGACGAACGGGCTAACGCTCACCTGTGCCTGTGCTGTTACTTTGTCTGCATAGCATATTTTTGGGTTTTTTTGCAGGTCCTACTGTAGAACAGCAGGCTGAAATGTCTCGAGCTGGTGGCAGGACCTTGGCAGCTCTACAGCCTGAGCAGGTGACAGAACAATATGGCCAACTTGTTAATACTGTGCATGTGTGGCAAGTTTTACAACACAGACTTGTAACATAAATGGGTCCCTTGGGACAAGAATCTATTCTTTCTGTGCCACATCCATTGTTTGTATTGTAGCCTGCTTAAAGATGAGAAAAGCAAGAAGATCACGTTCCTTGGGGCTGTGAAGCAATATCGGCTTTTCATGTGGGGTTTATAAAAATTTTGATAGCATCAAGTAACACACAGAAGTGAATTGTGATGAGATCTGCAGAAGAATTGAGTGGAATAACTTGCTCCATTCACACCTGTGTGGAGTTTAGCATACCACATGTATGCAAAAGCAGAGCTCTAGACAATTACTGCTCTGCAGCTGGATGGGTATGATGTGGTACAAGGTGCTCTTAAAGGAAGGACATGTGAGTTCAGTGAAGAAGACTGGGCAAGGAAAGCAAAATAATGAAAAGCAAGGTAAAGGCTGAAGCAGTGTTTGGTCTTCTTTTTCAATGTGACGCAGGCTGGAAAAATCAGCTGGCCAAGTATTGTGAGAGTTAAGATAGTGAGAGGATGTGGTGAGCATGAATGGGCTGTAGGAACTAGATGTCAAACAGCGTGGACTTTGAGTAAGAAGTCAGTTCAGAAACTGTTCTGTCTTTCAGAGAGCAGAGGTTATTTATCGTCTTGCTGACTTACTAACAGACCAGAGAGAAGAAATCCTCTTGGCAAACAAAAAGGACTTAGAGGAGGCTGAAAATAAAGGTACTGTTTCAAATCCTTCCATAGTAATACTATCATCTCAGACCTCTCTGAGCCTCAAGACAAATGAGCAGAACTAGAATCTTCTGTCACCTGGGATTGGGCAGCATGGCTGACACAAATCAGTGAACCCAGGACTTTGAGAGCTTGTCAGTGTAAACAGCTGCAGCCTCCTTCATTGCATAAAACAGATGCCTTCATCGGGAGATATTAAGGCAGTGCAAAACACTGGTGTATTGGAAAAAAAAAACGAAAAAAACAACAAATATATCTGTTACTATCATGCATAAAGTGAGTATTTTCTGGGCTGGTTAATGTAATACTTGGTTCCTGAAAGGAAGGCTATCATCTCTACACTTAAATTGATGCTCGCCAAAGAGAACCGTGTCCACTTCTGATTGAGGAAGGTTCTCTTTAGGTGGCTCAGATGAAACCCGTTTTTCTGTGTTAGACTGGTGCATTCATTGAGAAGCTGGAATTGAGATACATACATGTTGGCATAGCAAATACATGAAAAGAACACATCATGAATTGTAATACTCTGTGGAAGGTACCACTGACCAGAGTATTTGAGGGGACACTGTTGGGTTAACTTACTGTTTGAACATGTTTAGACTAGAAAATTCAAGTTGTTCTTGCCCAGTCTGCACAGAAATGCTATGCATGTGTCTGTGCTTTGGTGTTTCTGTTGGTAAAACAGAAAGATGAAATTACTGCCTGTACCTTCCAGAAATACTGCAAGGGTAGAGATTTGTAAGAAATTCAGTACATGAAAATAGGACAGACCTTTATCTTTCTGGATGTTGGTGGTTTGTGTGGTTGCTTCATGTACGAAGCACTTAAACGTCATTAATTGGAAATGTGGTGGGTGAAATTGTCATCATATTTGAGGGGTTTTATTGTGACTACTGGACTTGATGCTGTGCATTTTTAATCTCAGGTAGGTTACTTGCTAGGGTGTGGGAAATATCTTAATTTTCCTTAGGTTCAGCACTTGTTTAAGTCACTTCTGCTTGAGCCTAGGAAGACCCATCCATCTTCAGCACAACTTTTTCTTTCTTTTAGGGAGATTAGCACTCCCTTTGTTGAAACGCCTAAGTCTGTCTACTTCAAAGCTGAACAGCCTGGCTATTGGTCTGCGTCAGATTGCAGCATCCTCACAGGACAGCGTCGGCCGTGTAATCCGACGAACTCGAATAGCAAAAGACTTGGATTTGGAGCAGGTGACAGTGCCAATTGGTGTCCTTCTTGTGATCTTTGAGTCTCGTCCTGACTGTCTTCCACAGGTATGTAAGGAAGGTAGATGACACTGTTGGGTATTTCTGCTGGGGAGCAAGTAAGAGACTACATGAAGTGTTGTTTCAAAGGTCTCTTGACTGGATTCGTGTACAATTGATTTTGTTGGCATCCCTATTTTTAATGCAGAGATGTTTTCCGAACTTGCTTCTGCAGTGTTCAGTTAATCATTTGTCTTATGCCACGAATAAGGCAGGTATGTTAAGGGCAAATGTCTTCCTCTGCAGCACTGTGTGGAAGTATTGCTGTAAGTAAATGCTGTTGTAAAATGCATGAAAATATGGGTACTGAACTAGTGTTGCAGAGGCAACCTTGGTCTTTCTTTCTCACTCCCAACTACTTTACTGAGCAACCAAAGTAGATTTTAAAATGAAAACAAGAAAACCCCCCTTGTTTAGCAACATTTCTTCTCACAATCAACATTAGGTATCTAGAGAGGTGGATTTTGAGGAGTTCTCTAGCATATAAGCAGGTGTTTGAGTAGAAAGTGATGGGTACAGCCACTTTAAGAGGATGTGAGGCTCAACCGGTGGACAGCTTGGTACTTCATGTGAGATTTTTGTGAGTAGTCCCCATTTCACAGGGAAAAGGAGTACGCTGTAGGAGAAGTTCCTGTGAAACAAAAAGGCACTAGTCTCCCTTGACTACCAGTTCTGTCACAGGTAACCAGTATGTTACCTTGTTGAATTCACATCTGTTTTCCTGGACTTCAACCCAGGTCTCTTGCCTTGCATAGCTAACGTCTTCCTCTTTCTCTTCTCTTTATCTTAAAACTTACACCAGACTGACTCCTGTTGGCTTCCCTGCCCTACCCTCCCTTCCCCTGCTTTGTTTTACAGACTTGGGATAGCTTGTCTTGGTGGTTGCTTTGCTTCTTGTTAACCTCCTGTCCTCATACTTGCATCAGGCTTCCTGATGCAACTTCAGAGGATTGTCTTTGATAACTCTGCATTTGAATTGCATGATTTCTGTCCCATCCTATACCTGATAGTAGGAGGGTCTCTGGTTGCAGAGGAGCAGTTCCTCCTCTTAGTTTACTACTGGCTCTCATGCTTGTTTGGGTTAAGATTTAATAAGCTTCTAGTGAGCATATAGAAACAGCATGTCTGCCTCTAATACAGGGTGAAATTGCAGGCATCCTTCAGAGACTGTTTTGTATAGATTCTACCAAGTCCAGTTGTTGCTCTGAAGTATAGTCATGCTCTACTAGTCTTTGAGACTGAACCATTTTGAAGCCACTTACCTTATGTTCTACTTTTAATCACACAAGTTTTTGATTTTTGTGTCTTACTTCTTGGTATTTTTTTCTTTTCATTTTTTCAAACCAGGTCAAAACCTTTCTTTTAATCTTATGCCTCTTTATTTAAATAAGCTTGTTTGTTAGTTTTCTTTTGTGATACTGATCTCGAGGGGCAGATACTTAGAAGGTACTTTTAAAATACAATCAGACGGCTTTTTAATGTCTAGTTATATTACTGTAAAAGACAGACAATAGTTATATAAGCCAGACTTCCCAGACTGTTACACTTCAGTGTGTTTCTCTAAAGTGTTTCTTATTTTTCAATATTCTTTTCAAATGAGGTAGAATATTAAGCATTGTGATTATTATTACCCATTTGATATTAGAAGGGGAAAGATGTATACGGCTGGTTATTTTATGAGTCAGGATCTAAAGTATGCCACCAAGCTAATTTCTTGTTAGGTGTGAGCCTGGCTAGTTTTGGCATCAGCATCTCGACAACATACAATAGATAATCTGAGTGTAAGTTTGGTGATGATATATACAGGTGATGCTAACGATACGTATAATCTTTCCCAGAAGACAGTAATACAGCAAAATAACTTAAATACTGAGTTTGTTTCTTCTAAAGGTTCTGCAGAGGAGGTGATTTTGTTTTCCAAAGGAGTGCATGCTTTTTAACTTTTTTTAAGTAGGTGGTCAAATTGTGAGGCCATTGTGAATGAAGTTGGGATGAGAAGTACAAAAAAGGATACAAAAGCAAAATAAGTTTTGAAAAATATCTTTATTGCGTCTGACATACTCCGAGGTAGAAAAGAACAAAAACCTCTTGTGTTGCTGGACTTAAATGGGTGAAATCTGACACCTTTAACAGAAGGGCAGCAATATCTATTGGTTTCTTCTGGGGATAAACATGGAAGCAAAGATGATGCTGGGCCTATGGTCTCAAATTTTTTTTCTCCACACTTAGAGCAAGTATTGTCTATTTATGACTGCTGTTTTAGACAGCATGATGAAAACGTTTTTCCTGTTCATAGGAAGAGCTTATTTGCCACTCTCTGCTGGAATGGTTGGGGACAAGAGTTCTTGCTCCTAAAATTATTCTCCTTGCGGTAATTGCCCACACAGCTATCCAATTCATATGAAGCCCTGTGTCCGTAGTTTCCTCTGACTTGTTCACTGTAGTCTCCCTTTGGCAATAGTACCCTGAAAACTCAAGGTTGTTCCTGAAATTAGCACATTTAATTTCTGGAGTTAAATGTGCTGCTACTTGTAATGGTTTTTCAGAGCCATAAAAGGAAAACTGTAGATTAATATTGAGTAAATCAACTGAACAAAAAATCTTGGCTTTATTTTGTGGGTGTTATTCTGACAGAAGAACCAGATTACATTTAAGAGGTTTCTTTTTCCCCCCATAACAAACTGCTTTGACAGGTGTCTGCTTTGGCCATAGCCAGTGGCAATGGCTTACTACTTAAAGGAGGGAAAGAAGCAGCACATAGCAATCAAATCCTTCATCATCTGACACAAGAAGCACTCTCTATTCACGGAGTCAGAGATGCAGTGCAGCTGGTAAGTGCCTAGAGTTAAATCAACTATTTATTTGCTATGGTATGTATAAAAAGTGTGGGCAAAACTTGAGAGTTCAAACTGTAAACTCTTTGTATTGCAACTACCACAGGTGAACACAAGAGAGGAAGTAGAAGATCTCTGCCGTTTGGATAAGCTGATAGATCTTATCATTCCACGTGGTTCATCACAGCTAGTCAGGAATATCCAGAAAGCTGCTAAGGGAATCCCAGTGATGGGACACAGTGAAGGAATCTGTCATGTGTATGTTGACACGGATGCCAGTGTTGAGAAGGTCACACGAATAAGTAAGCTGTGGGAGGGTGACTTGAATCTCATGGGTGTCATTGAACTTTGGAGTATGCAATGTAATTATGGTAATTTATAATTTATGTAATATCCAAGATCTTTGTTGTAAATGTTATGTAACCAATTGCCTACTCTTAAACCTCAGTCAGAGACTCAAAGTGTGAATATCCTGCTGCCTGTAATGCTCTGGAAACTCTCTTAATTCATCGAGACTTGCTGAGAAGCCCGTTGTTTGATCAGATCATAGACATGTTGAGAGTAGAACAGGTTAGTCACTCATACTTGTGTTTTGTTTTGTGGGTTTTGTTTGATTTTTTTTCTAAAACTTTAGAAGCATTTGATCTGACTGGTGTAGCCCTGTTTACATGGCATAACATTTTAGTTACCCATATGTGTCTTTGTACACGTCAGTGAACTTTGCTTCTCCACACAGAGTAAAGTGTTTCTGTAGAAATGATCTGAAAGCAACTTATTCAGGACAGCTACAGACCATTACTGGGATACCTTTGCTATATACTTCCTTGTATATAACAAAAATAATCTTCTGCGTAAAAGCATATGCACAACCCCTTCTCTACCCTTTCATATTCAGCCAGATGCAAAGCTTCGTCTTCCTGAATCTATTCATTTCGCTTCTCACCCAAGTGAATTCCCTTCCTGTTTTTATCCTTTCTGAATTTGCTTCATACATGTGTTTTTTAAAATTTTCCTCCTGCATGCCCTTTATTCCCACCCATTTTCCCTCCTGGTATGTTAAAGGATATCAGAAGGCCAGTGTACTAATTAGTTGTCTAGACGCAAGCAATGTTTTTTCAGTAAAGGCCGCAGAGATGCATCAGGAAGAAATATTCATGGAGTAGTATGAATTGCACATAAATCAAGAGTTTTCACGCAGCACTGTGTATTTGACAAATAGAGCGCACAGGCAGTGATTAATGCAGGATAGAGAGGTCATACGTTCTGGTGATGTTAAAAGGGTTATAGTAAAAGAAGCAGATAGGTAGTCAGGAGCAAGTTCTCAATGTTTGGGGCTTTTTAATGTCTTGTTTAGTTGTTTTTTGGGAAGGGTAGAGTGCGGGGTAGATGTTTGTATTTTGGATGGGAGGAATAGGAGTACTAGTGCATTTCCACCACCACCCACCCATCTCCTTATACAGCGAGGATGATATCACCTCTGTCTAATCTGACCTGACAACAAGAAACATGCAAATATTGGGCAGGATTATGCAATTAAAGTAATTTATAGTTGTACAAGAAAATGCTGGTTTACAGATATGTTCTTAAAAGCCTTCACATTTAGTAGGCTTATGCCTTAGTTCCTATTTATGCTTGTCTTGTCAAAATTTCTTGTTTTTCATTTGCATGGAATTTCTGTGCTGTATCTGTTCTAAGTTCTCTCTCATTGTTTAGATGTTTTGACAGAGGTTGATAATATGTTAAAATCTTCTTTATAGCAAATGAAAAATATCCGTGTGAGTTTTTTTTTGTTTTGGACCCAGTAACTCCTTTGCGTCTAAGATGTGCTTCAGAGAGGACTGGTACCAATTTATAAAGTAAAAGGATAAAAGCCATTCAAGATCCTAAGACTTCTGTAGGTGCAAACTTGGAAGCATTCTTTTTGTTATTCTCTGCATTGCAGTTGCTCTCTTAAAACAAAGGCTGGCTGCAGTATTTTAGCTGTTTTTTTCTAGCAGTGCTGTACTGGCCTTTTCTGGTTGATGACTAAGTGATGCAATTGCTTTAAATAATTTCAAATGAGTCCTGAATTAGGAGCTTGGCATGGTAGGTAGCCAACCTAGCATGTCAGTTATTGTACCTTGTAGCTAATTCACCTATGTGCCAAGTTTCCCAAAGTATAGGTGTATTTTTCTTACACTGCCTGCATGTTGTGGATTAACTCCAGTCAGTGGCTAAGCACTATCCAGCTGCCTGCTTACTCTCCCCTGCTCCAAGTGGGACAGGAGGAGAACATTAGAGCAAAAGCAAGGAAACTTGTTGCTTGAAAGATAGCTTGATAAGTGAAGGAAAGAGGAAGAAGAAAGGGGACAAAGAGGACGAAACAGCCCAATAAAAAAGTAAACCCACCAATCCCCCAAAACACCCACAAGGCAAAGCTAATTACTTGCTGTCTGCCACAAAAAAAACAATGCCCTGCCAGTCTCTTGAGCAATGCCTACCTTCTTCAAAACCCCCCTCTCCTCAGTTTGTATTGCTGCACATGACATTATATGGCATAGAATACCCCTTTGGTCAGCTCTGGTCAGCTTTTGCTATGTCCCCTCCCAACTTCCTGCACACTCCCAGTCTTCTTGCTAGGGGCACAGAGATGGAGCAGGGGGAGGAAGAGAGAACCTTGATGCTGTGTAAGCTTTTTTCAGCAACAGCCAAAACACTAGTGTGTTTTTAACACTGTTTTAGTCACAAGTCCAAAACATAGCACCATAGGGACTGCTATCCATCCCATATTGAGTACAAGACGCTACGCTTTCACCTGAAAGGCTCTGGCATGGTCAGTAGCCACAAACAAAATGTTTCTGGTATTGCAGGTGAAGATTCATGCTGGCCCAAAGTTTGCATCTTACTTGACATTCAGTCCTTCAGAAGTGAAATCTCTGCGCACAGAATACGGGGACCTGGAGTGCTGCATTGAGGTGGTGGACAGCGTTCAAGAGGCTGTTGAACATATCCACAAGTATGGAAGTTCCCATACAGATGTGATTATCACAGAGAATGGTTAGTGACCAGGCTCCTCCTTTAAGCTGCTGTTTTGGTTTGACTGCTAATTCCTGTTGTTAGCGTAACTAATTACATTTTAGTAGTTCTTTTCTTGGATCTGTGCCAGTTCAAAACCTTGCTAGAGCTGTGCCAAGACAAGGTTGACTCTCCAACCAAACCAAGCCTAGAACTTCTGAGAATTAGCTGCAGTAAGGTCATGTTGATCTGCAGCTGGCCAGTATGAGTCAAGCAGGCTTCTGTTTCTGTACTTCTTGCTGAGCTTAAATGCATGTCACTAAAAGGCATGCATTTGATACCATAATCACTTCCACAGGACTTGGTGAACTAGTGATACATACTGGAAATAGAGTTGCTCTTGAATGTCTGTCTTGTCGCTGAGGGCTACTGACCTCCAAGTTCACACACTTGCATGTGGCATTTCTGCATTGTGGTTCTCAAATATTACCTGCAATAGCAATTGAGTTTAGGATTTTTCAGTGTTTGGAACAATTCCATGTTTGAGACTAATGGAGAGCTGACTGTAGCTTACCTGTCTCAGTTTGAATGACAAATGCTGTTTGGGGCAGCTGTTCTTTCTCCCCAGTCATGCAACTAAATCTCTCTTTGAAGGTTCTAAACTGAATGGAGTTAGAATTAGACATCTTTTTGCTTTCTTCTAATCTTTGCGAGCTGCTTCTAAGATTTGCAGTTGTGTCTACTTGATAAGCATACTCAGAGGAAGGTGTAAATGAGCGCGGTTTAGCCCAGGTTGTTTAAGTCCTGTCTGATAAGGTAGCATGTAAAAGTTGTATTGTTACATATGTTTACTGTTTTATGCTGTGTTTATTGGAATACATGATCATTCTATATGTAATGGATTTTATTTTTGTCTCTGCCTCTTTCCCAGAGAAAACAGCAGAGTTCTTCCTCCAGCACGTGGACAGCGCTTGTGTTTTCTGGAATGCCAGTTCCCGGTTCTCTGATGGCTATAGGTTTGGACTTGGTAAGAGGGAAAATACTGCAAGGTTGTGACTGCAGAATTTTCTGGTGTGTAAAAAGTGAGGCAGTATGAACCCTGAAAGATAGGATTAGTCTCTTATCTTACTGTCTAATAAAAGGTTTTCAGGAAAGGTACTGTACAAAAAGTTGAAGCCTAGAAATTTCATCCACACAAAGATGTTTTGGATCTTTTGAAGCTCTGTTCAATTGCAGTAAAGTATGCTGCATGCATATAGTGATAGAACAATGCAATACAGGATGTGACACTGCTGAACAGCTTTCCTTTTGTTTCTCTTTATAATGATGCTGTAAAGAATGCAATGCTTCCGTTTTGCTGGGCAGATTGAGATGCTGTTCCTGGAGTGTTAAGGAATGAAGGGCAGGAACTAAACTGAGTACCAACTGATTAAATAAACAGGTGCACCTACTGTGAATTGCAGAAGACAAGGGAGATATTCTTTGATGAGGTGGAAAATCAGGAATCTCCACACTGTTACTGTGTCAGCTGGAACAGCGTTCCATGTGACTAAAAAATTCCAGTTAAGGTCTTCCTATATCCCCTCAATTTGATAAAAAAGGACATAAGATCATATTCTTTACTAGTTTAGCTTTTTTTTGTTTTTTTAAGGATTATGCTCTCAGATCAGTCTAAGAGCAATGTAAAAGATACCTCTCTCTCTTGCATCTTTCTTTCTGAAAGTAACCGTAGCAGCCAGAAGTATAAACATTACAATTTATAATGTAATAGTTAATCTCCTCGAGCTTCTCTATCAGGTAAATGGAACTGGTATTTGGAGAGGAGCAGAGAATCGCAGGTCCCTGAAGGGCAGGCAGCTTTTTTACTCAGGGGTGCAAAACCATTTAGTATGAAGTGAACATCATCAGAGGATTAACTACCTTTATCTTGGGTGTTTCCTGCAGGTGCTGAAGTGGGAATTAGTACTTCGCGTATCCATGCACGTGGACCAGTGGGAATTGAAGGACTCTTAACTACGAAGTGGTTGCTGAGGGGGGACAATCACGTTGTTTCTGACTTTTCAGAGCATGGGAGCATGAAGTATCTTCATGAGAGCCTCCCTCTCCCTCAGAGAAATGCCAACTAAAAACGTTGGGGAGAAAACCCAGGGGTGTAGTTATTTCCTGAAGACGCTCAGACTTCAGGATAATCTCTGGTTAAAGAGTTTGTTTTTTGTGTTCAGAAACATTGTCCTTGGTCATTTTTCAGTACAATGAATACAAAATGATCCCATCAATGAGAATTCCCCCCCCCATCAGTTTCCTTAGACAGTATCTGCAAACTGACCTCACTTCTCCCAGAGACAGATTTTTTGAAATCATACAGGTAACATAAGGAAGGATTTCAGTATCAGCTACATTCCTTTTTTTATCCCAGTGCTCCCTGTAGCAAATATATTTGGTGGTGGAGCGTAATTTTTTTTTTCCCAAGTTTTGTTTTATTCAAGTATCTGTTCTGGAGAACAGACTCAGTAGTTTTGGTTTTGAGGGTTTTTTCTTCAGTCTTAGGATCATGGCATCTCTTGAAAGCCAGAAAGCTTTATGCTTAATTTCTTTGTATTTGATCAGTCTTGAGATAGGAGGACAGATGTTCCAAATGTATAGTAAGCTTTTGACCAGGAAACCTTTTATATCTCATTCTTTGTATTGTTGACTATTGTCGATAAATAACATGATTGTCTGCTACGTTAATTTTGTTACTTATTTGTATCAAAGGTTTATTTTTCTTCGGTTTTGTATAAAACTTACGCCAGCAGCACTTTCGACGATGGCTTGTCCGGAATGAAGCTCTCCATCTGCACGAACGCTTGCCGTGGTGCACTGCAGCCCCGCCGCACGGCTGGCGGCCAGAGCTCCCTGCCAGCTGCAGGACGTCCCGCTCTCGGTTCGGCGCCACCAGGGGTTCTTGCTGTGGTACCGCTTCGCTAGGGCGCCGTTTCCTTTCCTGCCCGCTGCTCTCCGCCGCTGTCCTGGCATGGGTGGCAGACGCGCCGTGCTCGGGATCTCGTGCTGCTGCACCCATTTCTCCGGTCACAGGGGCATCACGGCGGGGCGCGGGGTGCGTCTCCCGTCTGAGTAGATGCCGAGGACCAGCGGATATGGGTGAGGCGAGCGAGACGCCTCGGTAGGTGCTGAGTAGCAAGGAAGATGGCTTCAGACCCCCGTTCCTCCAAAGTGAAGGTGAGGTCTCTGGGGGTAGGGGGCAAAGCTGGGAATTGCAAGGAGGGGTTTAAAGTCAGTATGGGGGAGAGAGCTGTTCAGGAGCAGTTCCCTTGGAGCAGGTCAAGGGAACAGGTTAGTTCTCAGCACGATGTGAGGACTGTGCCCAGGAAGGCAGTTCCAGCATGTGTCTGTGTTGTGTAAACTCTGTTAAGTCTGTCTTCTGCATTGTACACTGTACCTTCCTTGGGTCTTACGTCTCCATAGCACTTAGTGATCACTAGGCACCGTGGTAGCCCTCTCGCGAGTCTCAAGTGCATTGCCACATCAACGCAGTGCCCGTCGAGCCTTTCTTGTCTTGAAATTACAGCGTAAGATGTGGGTGTGTCTGGTGTCTATCATATTGTAGATGTTTAGTGGTCATCTCTCACAGTGGTGAGCCAGGTGGCACCTTCGGCTCCACTTCTGTGAGTTCTGTTATGACAGAGTTGTCTTTAGGGATTGCATCCCCATGTCCATAACAGTCTTTTGTCTTAAAGCTTGGCTTGTCGCTCATCCATCATTCTGCTTTTGATGCCTCTCATCCACATCTCCGCTGATGGCTGCAGCAGTCACTGCTTTCTGGGGCTGCTGTAGGGCACCTGCACTGTCATGGCAGTGTTGGACCTCTCTGCTGGTGGCATATTCCCTATGGAAGTCATTCGCGCTCATGCACTCATCGCATCTCACAGTGACGGTGCTTGCGGTGTTGGGTGTCCATGTCACAGCTGGAGCTGCCCTGCCCAGGGGTGTAGCAATACTAAAGACAAGGTAGCACAGCCTCAGGGGGGTGTGGTAGTACGTTGATCTATCTAGATACTTCTGGTGAAGGCCATACAGTTCATCTGTGGGCTGTAGACAGCTGGCAAAGTTATCTTCATTGCCTTTGGAGGGCGCCAGGCTCCGGCCTTCAGGAAGCAGTAGTTTGTGTGCTAGTGGAGTGGGCTGGGTGTTGAATGTGCCTTGGCTTTTACAGGTGGGGCTCAATATCTGGGTTCTTTGAGCTGTGTTAATGTAGAATAAGCTAGAACTGGACAAAGTCAATATTTGATAGACCTTTTTTTGTCATGGATTTCAAAAACAAAATGAATTTGAATGCTCAAGCATTTCTAATGAATTTTTAAAGCCTACAGACTTTTAGATAAGGTAAAACTTCTTATTGTTTGTAGCTGCCCAGTTGCCTGATGAATTCTTTTGTCAAAGCCTGGAATTTTATTTTTCAGAGTTTGGAGAAAAGTTACAACAGGCTTTGCGTTGAGTGTGAGGGAAGGAGAGCACTGATCAGGTTTTATTTAACTGTAAAGGTTAACCAAAAATTTTAAATTTTTTTTCATTATGGTTTCCTTTGCAAGCGCACTTGTTTTCATCCAGGAAAACACTGTTTAGTAGATAGAAAGTTGCTATTTTTCCATGTTGTGTAAACAAAATGGAATCGTCTTCAGAGTTTGTAGTCTCTTACAGACTGAGACAGCCTGGAAATTAATATGTGGGTGATACTGCATAGCAGTGTAGAACATTTCACTTTGGGTTGAAATCCTGTTTATATTACTGGAGTTCTCTGATGAAGGTTTAGTCAATGTAATTTCCTAAGTCAGCTGTTACTTCTAAAGATCTTACAAGATTATAGGTTAAAAAAGGTGTGAGTATATATGGAGTGTTTTATAATGCAGATGCATTTAATGCCAGAGACAAAATTCTGCCTAGTCAAAATGTGAATTGACACAGTTTAGTGGTGTATGTTACATGATGCTAATATACAAAGCAATGTTAGTGTTCTAAAACATTCTTACAAGCACGTGTTTTAAGACAACTATAGAGGTAAACAAACTTTGTGGTTATTTCGGGGATCTTTTTGTATCCAAACTCCTGAGCAGGAAGAAAACTTTGGTGAAGCTCCTGCTAAAACGGTCCGAATGGTGAAGAATTAATGAGGGGTAAATTACGTTTAAATGCAGTACTCCTGCTTTAAAGAGCACTTTCCTTGCGTTCCTGTGGCCCTTGCGTATTTATTACGAAACCCGTTGCAGGGCCAGCAGCTCTGTTTACAGCTGTATCATTTATAGCTGCAGCACGACAACTTTTACCAGCAGGGCCCATCTGGGAGTGTGGGGGGTCGGCCCCGGGCCGGCTCCCCGACAGCCGGGCCCGGGTGCCGCCGTTGCCGGCGGTGGGCGCGGGGCCGCGCGGGCCGGGGGCG
>VWPU01009330.1:0-33683 GCA_013398955.1 Callaeas wilsoni
CCTGAGCAAAAACAACCCCACATTGAGCGCCAAATTTTAATTGTGCCGGTTTAGACACAAATCTAGGAAAAAACAACCCGAGAGAGGCGTCTCTCTCTCTCTTTCTCTCCTGCCTGCCAGGCAAGCAGGCCCCGGCAACACTTCCCCCACGGGTTCAAGAAAATAATTTCTCGAGTAAAAGTGAAAAAAACTATTTATTTAACAAAACAAAGTCCCCCCGCTGTCACGGGAAAAAAGAAAAAAAAAAAAAAAAANAAGATATTGAAACCCCCTCCCCTGTCCCCTAAAAGAGGACTATGGATTTTAGAGTTCTTTCTGTAGGTAAAACCTGCAGTCCTGAGCTGGGCCGGGCCGGCCAGACAGGGTCCGACGATCCCCCTTGGAAGGTCCCGCCGAGCAGGTCCAGAAATGACAACCGGTCTCAGACGAAAAGCAAGCCAAAAACAGTCCAAAAAAAACCAAAAACCACCGAGGCAAATCACAGTCCCTTCTCCGCTAAAAGCCGAAGAGACTAGCAAGCAAAAGTCCTCTAACCAACCAAATGTTGTCAAAATCGGGACAGAAAAGAATGCAAAACATTCTAGTTGCAAGGTCAAGCTAGCCGCTTTAAAAAGTTCTCTTGGCTTCTCTCTCCCCCCTTTGCAATTTAAAGGTACACTAGAAATCAAGCAGGCGATAAAAAATACAGTATAGTCATAAAGTCACCCCAAGACATTGGTTCATTTCAATCAATTTCAAAAGGAGGAAGCAAGAGGACACGAGTTATTGCAACATATTTCATAATGGAGTAGAGAGGACTTAGGTTTGTTTTTTTCCAGAAGACATGTGATTCAGGTTCAATATTTTTATATTCTCTTAACCTTTCAGTTAGCCAGTCATAAAACGCACCGCTAATTACACTACATGTATTTTGGAGCTAGCCGTGGCAGTACTCAAGGAACAAGAGAAATATCTGAGGGTACTATAACAGCATTTAAAGCTGAAAGGATCCGGAGAGGCGATGCTCAGAGAAGAGGAGAGGTTTGTGAGAGACAGTTGTTTGCTACAGTAGACATACTGTTTCAGTGACCCAGACTATCTTGGGTGATTCAGAATGGGTTAATTTCACTGCACCAGACTCTGCCTCAGAGAATAGGTTCAAAGGAGAGTCCACAGCATAAAAATTCTTAACCCCTGAGGTCACCTGTGCCTGCCTCCTCCCTTTATTTCAGAGATTCAGGCCTCTCACAGGACAGTGTGTTTCAAGATTATCTTTAGCCGTACTACCATTTGTAACTTAGGCTAAGCTCCTCCCCTGAGATGTTTCTATTAGTTCTCTGTGACGCGTGTCACCTTTGGATTGGCTATCTCTGTTATACCTCTCTCACTTTGTAACCCTATAAAAACATGTAACCAAAGAGTTAAGAGGTCTTTCTGTGAGCGCCCCTTCAAGAAAATAAACTTAGAATAAAGCTACAAAAATTCCAACTCTTTCCTCCTTGTCTTTGCTCCTGCCGAACTACAGCCCAGAGACTGCTTGTTGCAAATGGCTTCGGGCCAGAAGTGACCCTATCTCGACCAGACGCCGCTATCCTGTGAGGATGGCTGCCCGGATCGACAGGCCGAGCCAGAGCAAAGCAGCAGGCAGAACGGCAACATACATAGACACAAAAGTATCAAAACCACGGCTTAAACAGAGGACTGAGCAGGCTGATGGCACCAATACAGCATCTATACCAGCTTCCCTTTGAAATTTTTCCAGTTCACTTTAATATAGCAGAATTTCGATCTTTAACAGAAAATATGAGAAATATTAGTTTCCTCTAACATCTACCATCAATTTAGCTGAGTCTGAAAAAGTATAAACTACTAATTGGTTATTGTCCACGTCTGATTTTCTTCAGGGCTGACATTCTTTACCCATACGCAGTCATACAGGATTAGAAGTGGGCTTTTCTTATGCTTGTCAAGGGACAGAGTTTTTTGTGAAGCTCCCAACTTCTGTCTAACCCTAGAGTGGCACATCTGCCGTTTTATGATATTTCCTCCCAACTGTGCCACAATGGTTGTAATCCAGAACAAGATGCAGTCATTACAATTTGCCCTTAAAGATGGATGCTTAACAGAGCTGACTTCCACCAGACAAATAGGAAAGAAAGAAATGCATTTCCTGATAAAAATGAAATTAATCTTGAGGTCTCTAGCAACAACCATAACTCTCATAATATTATATAAATAAAATTCCCTGCAACATACTCTGACAACAAGAAAGTTTACAAGCATTGCTTTCCCTTTTTTTCCCCTGTACCCTTGCCACAGCTTCCAAAGCTGCTTCTCCACTAAATATATTTAATGCGCTCAGGAGCATCCTCAGGCACTGCTGCTATCTTGGCACTAAACTGCTTTTTCCGTAAACTCTCTTGTGCTTTAAGGGGAGGTGACTGTTTCCAAACTGCTTTGTGGAATCTGCCGCTGTCAATGCACACCCTCATAAGGCACCTGAGAACCATCTGCAAGCCTGTGGGTCAAAACTGAGGCAAGACTATTCCAACAATTTATCAACATGACAGTCAAGTTCCAGTGCCTGGAACATTTCAGTGTTTAATTTCCTCTTGTTTATGTAGCCTAAATTTTAAACAGCCTGGCTCAGATCCACATTCCTTTACAAAGACAAGTTTTATTCCTAAGTTGTTATGTTTAACAGTTAAACAAATGCCTTGAGAAATACATTAAATAAATAAACTTGATGACAGCAGAAATGTCACAAATCCATTTTAAGTAAAAATCAATATACAAAGTGGAAATCATTCATGCTACGGTTTCATTTTCTTTTATTGCCTTAGACTTATGCTCTATAATTTCATGAGAATGAATTTCTTTTGCTGGGGCCCTCCACTGTACGCTTTGTCCTACTGATGGCCTATCGATAAATAGCCGCTCCTGAATACACTGGTTTACTGAAGTTACTAAATAATTTCAAGACTAAATACTATACTGCCAAGTGCCAATGTAATTTTTATAATTCAGCAGAGAAAGTTTAGGAAATTAATAGTATAATTATTAAATCTGATTTTCCTACAGTTGGTTGACGTACTAGCTTCAGAAATTTGGAACATCAAAGAGGTAGCAAGAGTTGAAAGTTATGCAGGACTTCAACTGGACCTTTGGATAATTCAGAAACTTATTTCCCATTCAGTAGAAAAAAGGAGGCTGATAGCATATGTATTCTCTCCACTGTGGTTAGGAAAATGAAACAAACTAAAAATACTAATGATCCACTCTTCCATATAAAAATAATGTGCTGAGGGTTTCAGAAAGCTGAAACTTCAAATTATTTTAATATACAATAAACACAAAATAATTTTATTCTGAAAAAATAAAAAGGCTAATTTTCCAAATGGGAAAATAGTCAAGATCTAGAGTAAAAAATTAATTGCAGTAATTTATATTTTTCAATTAACTCCTCTGACTTATCAAAACTTCTCAGATTCTAAGTTATAAATATTGTTAATCTATCAAATGGCATATATCAATAGAGTAGCAAAATATAAATAAAGATTTGGGAAAAAAAAAATTTTTTTCATAATCTAACAGTGCAAAGAAATGAAATAGGTGATTGCATCCATGAGCATGAAAGTGCAGAAGAATAAGCAAGGAAAGTGCACAGTGCTTACAAATATACACAAGTTATAGCTCTCATTAAAAACAACACTCTAGTGAGAGAGCCATATCATACAAAAAATATTACTCAAATTTTCTAGATAATGATATAGGAATATATTCTAATTTGAAACAGTATATTCCACTAGGACAACTCTAACAGTAGTTAGTCTTATCACACTCCCCGAATGTGCAAACTTTTATATCTTTATTGCTACTTGTATTGGCTAACCTCAATACAAATTCACTATACAAACACTTTTTATTCCTAAGAAATTGATATTCATCTCATTAAGTGCAAAATCTATTCATTCTCACTCAAGGTGTGGAACAACTCTTAACTGAAATCAATTAAATTCATGCAGAGTGCAAAGCAGGATATTCTGTTTTTCCATGATTGTATCAAAGTCTATATCAATCTTTTTGGCTTAACCAATATTGTCACTGATTTAAGACAAGATTTGCTGGGGTGTCTTGTATCTGCATCCTCTTGTACTTCTTAAACTTTAGAAATAATAATATAGATTTTCCTTTCTGTTACGTACAGTGCAAAGCATAATTCTAGATCAGAGGTTTGCTTAGCTTATACCAACTACTTACATGTTTAAAATTGGTATTTGTGAATTAATTTTCAGAAAACACAATTCTCAACCATACAACACTACTTTTTTCGAACAAGCCCCATAATGCCATAAAAGTTCTTTGATATAAATCATATTAACCACCAGGCTATGCATAAGGGACGCATTCTAGATCTGAGCACATCTACTTTCATTGGTGTGGAAAAATATATCACATAAGGAGGAAAGATGAAACAATTTGCATTACCAGAAAACCCCTACCCAGAATCTCAAAATTAAAATTTAAGTTTAAAAACCTGTAGATGATCCTAGGCCATCATGTCTGCAAATGCAATGTCTTGGCTGACAAAGTCAAAATCACAACATAGAAACTCCTTCTAGAAGACCTTTGTTTACATTGCATTTAGTGTCTACTCTGTGCTATCTAATAAATGAGAAAAAGAAACAAGAAAAGAAACCTGAAGGCAAGAACAGAAGTATAAAAGTATATAATATAGTTGATATAGCGTAATATCATTTACATAGATATAGAAGAAATAGAAACTAATTTTAAAATTAATTTGAATCTGCTAAAACATCATTTCAACATAACTATGAAGTATACATTACAGAACTAGAGTTCTGGACATAAAAGAAAGACCAAAAAATCAACCAAAAACACTGACATGATTGAAGCCATCAAATGTTGAGCTTTTAAAGCATTAGAACAAATATTTTACATATAGGCACTTTTCATACTCTGCTTTCATTTGACTCCAAGACAAAAAAACCTAAATTCTAAGACTGTTTTGAAAAATGGAACTGTGACAAAAAGTATGCAGCCTATATAAAAAAATTCAGATTTGTCCTTAACATACTCTATTTTGTTTCTTTCTATTGATGTAACAGACTCCACAGTGCATTTCAGAAATGTTCCCATAGAACACTATTGAAGATCTATGCCCGCAGTAAATTTCCACTATACCAAAATTTATACCTTTATGGTTAAACATTTAATCAAATGTGTTTGAGATGGTTTCTAGCAGTTTTCAAAAATGATGCCGTTCCATGAACATTTTGTATACAACACCTGTATTCCATGAGACTTGGAGAGGTATCTGCTTTCCTTACTGACAGTAAGCTAGCTATAACTACATCTGGCAATGCAAGGATTCTATTCTTCCTATTGTCTCACAAATAGAATCCTCAACCAAACTCTGACTGTAGAATCTGTTATCACTAACAATGGTGACAGATGCAACTGTGAGGCAGCATCAGCCTCAGATCCTTGCTGAATTTGAGAAGTGAGATAACCTGCAGATCTGAAATCTGAGAATTTTAATGAAATTATTTAGTTTTCCTCATATACTGATGAAATAGAATCTCTTCATAGACGAAAGTCATAAATGTTACTGCAAGTCAGCGCAGAATTGAAGACAATTCCAAATCTGACATACACAAAGCATTAACTTTGAACTTCTATTTACTAAGCTAGACATTCTAGGGGTGATTTTTGTTACAAAACTTTACATCGGTTTTTACATATTTTTACATACTAGCAAAGTAGAACAAGCTGTATAGAAGTGTAAGTTAATGCAAATCCTTCAGAAATTATTACTGTTTCAGTGATCTTTCTTGCTATGAATCCCCTTGACACCAGCTTCAATTTCCTTCTCGCATCAAGAAGTATAAATACAGGAACCCTGAGTATACTGTATCTATCAAGCACAATCTGACATGCAGCCATTGATTTTGAAATGTCATATCAAAGCACCTTCTCCAGTGCAACATGAGAGTTACAGAAGCCACAGTTCTGCAGTGAAAGTTATGCCATTAAACCAACCGAAAGATAGAAAGGCAGTACATATTGAGAGTTTTTTTATCATCTGTGGATGTCTTAAACACCTTAACAGAAGTTTGAGGCCAATAGTTATTGTTATATCGACTGAAGTCATGAACATACACCTGGCCTTGAAACAGCATCGTCAAGAGAATCTCAAATTGCTCTTACATGACGGTCACCTTGAAATGCTTTATAAACTTACATTTAAAAATGCACTAGTATGACTTGCAGAGCCTTGACAGATCTTTCTTGGCCATGCCAAGGTAACTTGTCTGACCATCCAGGACCCCTCTGGTAGTCACTCTCATACCACCTGAGATGGGATGGAAGCCCCTCCACAGCAACATATCCCACATCTACAGAGTCACACCATGTGTCCTTACTGGCTCAATCCTAGGTTTTCCATAGCAGAGTCACAGATGTCCAGATCCTTAAAAAAGTTTAACCTTGGTCAAATAACTAAGTAATAGAATAATAGCTCGAGCTGGTACCTCCAAGGAGAGGTCCCGAACAAAGTAAACCCTGGGCTTTTATACCTTCACAGTCTAAGGGTGCCACAGTCCGGGGTCCCTGGCACCTGCTGTGTGCCTGAGTGTCCAGTCACCTGTCTGGGCTACAGGTCTCTGGGCCCTTTGTTGTGTAAAGAGTCGCACCAGCCTATGGCCTCTGGCCTCAGGGTCTCACCATGGAGAACTCAGCGCGCAGCGAGTACTGCGGCTGCACCCAAGCTGCCTGCACTACATGGGTTCCTCAACAGCTGTGTGGTGGTGTGATAGACCTGGGTCTGATGCCCCAGGCAGGATGGTACTAATTCTCTGAGGAGTGTAAGTACTTCCAGTTAGCCTCATGTTGCCAAGTACATATGTTGCTATGTAAAATAGGTGTTTCTTAAAAGCTTCATCCATTCTTTTGAACCATAATTTAAGAGTATCTCCGAATCAGACAAAACACAAGTAAATGGCACTTTCTCTTCTTTTTCTAGTTTATAGTAGCTACTGTAAAAACATTAATCACTTTCAGAAGCATTCCATAAACCTGGCTTCAATGTTTATATCTTTTTGGGGCTCAGCATACAGACTCCTTGCTTTATTTTTGACTCACAACTGTAGTTTCTTTTTGGCATTCTGAATCAAAGCATTCTCCTTGCTCATTAGTTATGTTTCTTTTGCTGATTATATTCCTTTGTAATAAAAATATGGTCCTTCTCTGTGGTAATAAATTGATCATTATCACTCTCTATCTACTGAATGTAACGCAAAACTGACCTTTTCCCTCAACATTCAGGGCCTGATTAATATTGTGCTACCCTTTTGTTCTTCAGTTTTTCTATTTCACAAAGGCAAGAAATACTGTTTCTTTGTCACTGGATAGGTCCTTTCCCACAGATAGAAGATTCCTCTGTCCCCCTAGATGTATCATTACTGAAAGAATCCCAGAACACACTAAGCAATCCCCTGAGATATATAAAAATGGGTAGCATGTATGATGTATATATTAAATAAAGAAAGATAAAAAAACCTCTTCATTTACAGTATTTTAGTCTTATTAATAGCATTTCTTTTAGGATCAAAAGGGAAGATGAAAGAATCATCAGGTCTTTCTCATCTGTACTTGTGCTGCGAAGCACAGAGGGGAGGAGCATAATTGACAATGAAATAAGCATTTCAAATATGCCTTGTTTGAAGCATATAGTGAAGGAGACGTAACTCAGTCAAAAGTGTGGCAATCATGAAGTTAAATAAAAGCAATCAGTCTTACAGCAGCTATGAGGTACTCAGAATCTGCTTTTTTCCACAGCAGGATGGGACTATACTGATTTGTTCACCTTCGAAATATAAAAAATAATAAGCAAATGAATAAATATCCCAAAAGCTTTTTGGCAAATCAGCCCCACCATCTCTCTTCACCTCTCACTGAGGGCCTCAAAAGCCTTCTTGATGAAAACCTATATCAAAGCCAATGTGCTAATACATCAGCCCAAATAACATATTTTTTCCCTGCTAAAAGGTGTTACCAAAAATGTTTATATAGCTGTGCTCAAAAATGTTCATGCCAGTTAAATGTGCAAGACCTGAGATTCTAATTCGAGGCAGAATACAGTCATCAAGTACATTTACAGAAAAACAGAAAAAATGTGTATAACTGATGAGTTTCAGTGGTGGACTTGCTACCATGCAAGAAGGCACGAGTTTCATGAAAAATTACCGTTTGTCATATGATTGCACACAAGCTTGAGCCTGTGCTTAGACTAGCCTAACACTCACTGTTTGTATTTGCAGTCTCAACCAAAGAATGTTACTGAGGCTAGAGGACTAGAGTGGTTCAAAAACAACTGGACAGGCAGATGAAGCACAGTCTCTTAAAGAGGAAGAAACTACCTTTGGTTCCATAATGAGTAAGCTACAAATCACTGGATGTTGAAAGAGTGATTTAGGGCAATATCATTATATGCTTGTTTTGATCCCGCACATTCCCTAGGTATCTCCTATTATCCAAAGGATACAGGCTAGATAATGGTTTGTCTGAATCGAAACTGTTGATATTATGTTCTTATTTTCTGAAGTTTGTTTCCTGAAAGCCCAGCCATGCATCAAGTCCTTAGAGACTATGTATGATATCCTTTGAATAGAAACTGTTCCAGAACGTAGTCTGGAGGCAGAAAATCTACGTAACTATCCTTGCTTTCAGAATTTAAAGCATTCACAGCACATATTCACTGTTCAAATCTTCTTTTGATTCCATAAGTATTAATAGCATGCTTTAGAGAGTGTTTTATGATACGATTGGAAATGCTATTTAATGCTCAGGCCATAGGCATGGCAATGGTAGAAGACTGGAAAATTATTCAATGTAAGAGTTGCTTTTTGATGCTGCTTTAGCTTTTCCATAGAGAACCTAGGATTCGTTATAAGTATAGGGAAAAAAAGGATTCCTTATTCTGATTTAAATAAATTATTTAGAGAGGAGGAACTTAAGCATTCATATGGCAGTACCTTGGGGTAGCAAAGCTGCATATTTCACATGCTCTGGCTAGATGCTTAAAACTACAGAGAATGAGATAATCAACTCCTAGGAGCAACTAGAAGAATATACAGAAAGAATCACTGAGATTCCTTCAGACATGGCAGAAAACCACGGGCAATAATGTGTTCCATGTACTGGAATCAGAGATATATGGGGCGGGGAGAGAAAAGATCAACACCAACCCAAATACATAGACTACAAATTCAACAGCATAAACATATATTACAGTGTTACAGTAAGTGTTCTACAGTCAATGCGGAAAAGCTCCTGGAGATTATGGGATGTTGGTTCTGTGCCAAAGGAAGTCGGGAAAATGGTTGAGCTTCGTGATCTTAAAGGTCATTGTCAACCTAAATGATTCTATGTTTTTATCAAAAAATATTAAACAACAAATAGAAAAAAAGAGAAATATTCCTACATATGCAGAAGTCATCCACGATATTTGACAGAACCAAGACCTCTCATCCAGAATGTTCAGGGAAAACAAAAAAAAAGCCCAAACACTTTCTCTTCCTGTTTTAATACTGACGTTGTATTTCACAATTTTCTGTCATGTCCTTTCAGTACATATTTTTTAAGCACAGAAATATTTTTTTCCATCTTTTCTCCCTATAAAAAGCTGCTTAAGCACATTTCACTGAAATTGACAAAAATCACGTAGGGAAGAAAATGACATTTTCTGACAGTTCTTGAATGCTGCAAAAAGTAAATATCATTAGTGAGACTGTGGAGGGAAACTCTGCACACTGTGAGAGGTACCTTTCAGAAAAAGGAGGTACCTTTCATACAAGTAAAACAGAATGTCATATTTATTAATAAAATGACGTCTCTTAAAGGAGACAAGACATTCACTAAGTTCCTGAAAGTTTTCAAGAGGTGTTTACTTCTTCCCTGTTTTACTAAAGCATTAAAAAACTCCCCACAGTTTCAGTTAGTTCTCAGACATGCTGACACATATCATAATCTCACAGTGTTCCCTGCACTAAAGCCTCAGTCACAGATTTTTTGATCGTTTCAGCTGACATTTTGAATAAACTTTCTGCTAAAGTGCTTCTTTTTAAAAAAGAGGAAAGGCAAACGTTGATGTGATGGGAAATGACAGAGTTATATAAAAACTGACTGCATATGGTTGCTCTCAACCTGTAGTGGAGGCACCAGGCAGGATTGCAGCATGTAAATCTGCTTGAGGAGCAACAGCCAGCTGCTACATTACACTTTCTAGAAAAACACAAGTGTAGTTGAGTATGGATGATCAAAAGGAAGAAGGAATTTGAAACTAAGCATTTTCTCAGTAAACATGCTATAGCATCACACTACAGAAACGGTATACATTGGAACTTGTGTCAGAAAAGCAACAGGAATGAGTTTAAACAGAACACAGCAGGAATGAACTCAGAGGAAACAGACCCAGGCAGCAGCGTGCTGTACTCTGATCTCAGCTAAATGCAGTTAAATACAGAATAATAGCTCTGTTGACCAATTTTCCCCTAGATTCCCACAAAACTGTCATGTCTCAGTCACTCTGCATGGAACTTACACAGTTGATTCTTGTGTCACACTTGTTTGAAGCCAAACCTTTTATGGAGCCTTTTTCTCCTTCATAATTCCACTTATTTGTCATGGTTTAACCCCAGACAGCAATTAAGTACCCTACAGCATTTCATTCATGGCCCCATCTCAGTGGGAGGGGGAAGAGAATCAGAAAAAAAGCTCATGGGTGGAGATGCGAACAATTTCATATAACTCAGAAAAATTAATAGTAATAATGAAAAAACAAACTCAAAGAAGAACAAGAGATGCATAGTAAAATTACAATAAAAATTATAATTTATGAAAATTTTTAATGGAATCAAGGAAAAAATCTTGAGATTTCACACAATATATTCTCTTTAATTTACTTGCTTTTTAGACTCACTTTCTATGAGGCTAACAAAGCTATATTCTCTGTTTTGGATGCCATGCTTTTATATTATTTATTTTTGCTCTGTCCTTGATTTTGTAGCTCATTTTTCCCTAACACTTTTTTTTGAAAAGTACAAGGAAACAGAGAACTCATTCAGATAATTTCCTAAGCCCTCTCTCTCATGCTCTGAGAGTTACTAGTAAATTGTTTCATGTGTGGCATAGCTCTGGTTCATTATTACATGTTGGGCAGGGGGCATTAGATCTATGCAGTTTGATCTGTAAAACACCAGAGCATTTAACACTGACATAAGAGAAGATAGACTGCTTTCTTCTTTCAGTAAATTTAGTGTAAAGCTATAACCATAATATTCCTAGGACACAAGATGGAATAGAGATGGGGGATAAGGATATTTACGCAGAATAAAATTATCCAAACAAAGTTCATGCATCCCTAGACCATTACTCTTTCCTATCCCATTATTATTCCTCTTTCAAAAAATGGTATAGACTGCTCACTAACTTTAAATTACCATGTTCTGAGCACATCAGTTTATTTCTTGTTCACAATGACACATAATATATGGAAGCATTAGTGTTACAGCATCAGATATCAATTTTCCTTGGATGTTTTTCATCCAAGAGCCAGCTGTGGCCAGTGTGAACAAAAGACAGCATTCAGGGAAATGTTACTGCTGAAGGCACTTAGTACCTTTCTCCTTTTATCTATATTTTATTTTGATATAGGAAGCAAAAACAAAGGGATTATATATTTAAAAAAATAGAAGACAACCTTCAGATCTACAGAGTCAGAAGTTCTCTAACAAAACCTAGTGGAATTCATTTGTGCTTTCAATTTCACCAGAGTGCAATGTAAACAACCATAGGAACCAGAGAGCCAACTTTCAAATTAAATCCTACAATGAATAATTTATATTTTTAAACAAGGATTAGAAGTTCCATTCAGATGCAGAACATCAGGGGTGGCTTTAATAATTCACATGCTTTCCAAAGATGAATAAAATGCTCTTCTGAACAAAAATCAAAACAATCTAAATATTTTCTTTGTTAAACCACACTGTGATTGACAAAAGGAAGGGCCACTGTCACAAAATTGCATATTCTGTGGGAGATAGGCAAAGGAACTCAATCTTCAAAGTAGAAGTTTCTGTATGCAATTTCTACACTTTCCAAGGGAATATGGAAAAATAAAACGCATTATTAACAGGCAAAATCTGCATATAATGTTTGACCTTTACTGAAAATCTTGGAGTTCTACTGTATAACTTTTTTTGTGTGTGCAGGAGAACACATTGTTCCCTCATGGCAACTGAAAAAGAAGTCCAGGTCAAATGTTCTCAGTATTACCAGAGTTGTCTCTAACCTTGCAGGAAGATGTCAAATATAAGAGATATACAGTCTGCGAAGCACCGTCACCTGGCTACAAGGAACACCCTGACTTGAGAGGACCGATTTAACCTAGAGCCGCCTCACCGGAGTCTTTGTAGGTAAACTGACTGCCGTTGCAGTAAGTCACAGCCTGTGTTCTTTGCAGTCCTAATAAATATTCTCCCGCTATCTTTATCCCAAACATATGTACCCTGCGAAAAAGGGCAAGGAATATTGTACCTGAAGAAATAGAGCCCACTTCTCTGGAGAACTCAGTGCAATCACAGCATGAGTGATCTATGTCTTTAATGCTCAGGCAGCATTAAGGTAAAACTTAATGCAAGGCAAATCTCCTGTGCTGCAGACATAGTTCATAAATTAAATACACATTCTACTTTGATTTTCATTTCCCCATGAAGAAATAGTAAAGAACACAGCTGCTTTCTTCAAACATATAATAACAGAATCATTAGACCATTTGCAAGGAAATATTCTGGACCAGACAATTGTTTGTAATTTTGGTTTAACACTTTTAAGAATAGTCAAGAATTCTTAATCTCTACTCACTGTAATACTGATACTAGTTAGATCTCACATATATCATCTGAAGCAATATATGAATGAAACAGCTTCATTTCAACCAAATGACATAGTTTATCATAGACCCGTTGTAACAGAAAAAAAAATTAAGATCATTCCAAAAACAGGTGACGGTAAAGATCAAAGTGAGACAAGCCCAAATCCAGCCAAAATAAAAATTTTGTAGGTTAAGCAGTAGTCATCCCAAACTTGAATCTAAACAGACAAGATAAATGAAGTAGAATTTTAAAAATGCAGAAATGAAAGGTGGAGAATAAGTTACTCAGGACAGCACCAGTAAATGAATACAAATACACTGAGTCTGAGCCTGGTTCATTACAAACAACTCCCTGAGCTAAGAGACCCAGTTATGAAGCAGGAATACTCAGCAAGAAATCTCAGGTATAAAGACAATGACTTTTAGAGAAGTAACAGGCAAAGAGCTGTCTGTTGCACTTTAACTGCTGAGGGAAATGATCTTCAAATTTTGAATGCAACACTGCAGTCAAAAGTAATTTTTTGAGGGTTCAGCTCAATACTGTTATGGAACACCAAGTCCAGTAGAAAAGATATCTGTATGGCTTTTAGAGATCATTCCTGATCTTTTTTAGAGTTGAGATTAGTACACCTGCTGCTAATTACCTTGGAAAAATTTGTTCTCTTAGGTTGGTCTGGAGACAGGAAAGAGACAGGAAGATTTTGAAACATATTTTACTGCCTATAGATAGATATTTACTAATTTCACCAAAGAATTAAGCCCACATTGTTTCTATTGTTTTGCCATCTTTCAATTTTCTTTGTTTTCCGAACAAGACTTCAGGAGAGCATTTGCTAACTTAGCTGCCGAATTACTGAACTAAGCCATTCTGAAATGCTGTAGGCACCTGCAATTTTGCTTAGGCATCTAAATAATCTTAGGACTCAGTGCTGCAGTGTACTGAAGCACTTTTTTCCCACTCATCTTTATCAAGGTCTATAAAACCTTATAATAAACAGAAATAACACTTAGTTCTCATATCCCACACATAGCTTTTCCTCAACTCTAAAATGATGAATCAGCATTATGACAATTGATTAAGAAGTGTAAAGATCAGGACAACAAAAATTCTGCAGAGTGTATACACGTGGAGTGACACAGGCAAAAAAAGAAGCTCCAAACATCTCCACATCACAGTGTTCAATAGTGTTTGATAGGTGGAGGGGTTTTACCACTTTCCTTGCCTTGATTTCACTTTATCCACTCTTACAGATGTGTCCTTAAAAACTTCCTCCTGAAGAGCAATTATTTTTAGACAAAAATGCTTCTGCACCAATGACAAGAAACTAAATTATAGCAGGATCAAAAATTTCAGTTATAGATAAAAAAAAAATCCTACACAGAACTATTAGACATTTCATTGTGTACGAGTGTGTGTGACTTGCAGTCTTCCTCGAGCAAGAATATGTCCATATTTACTCTCATTTTTCATAGAGGTCTTTCCTTTATTCAATATTTTATGGATTAGACTACACTGCTCTGCCTATTAAATTAGGACCCTATCTTGTGAACTATCAGAAAGCTGCTTTTTTATGCTATCCCTTTTCCCTCTCATTTCAAGCTCATGGTATATTATCTACTGCAAGTTTTTGTGAAGACCCCTTCATAAAAAACATTTTACTACTTTTATTCACACCAAAACATTTAATGGGTTTAATTAATTACACTACAAGTTGTAACATGTCATGATGAGCTGCAATTTCTAAGATGCAATGCAGGGTATCCTCTACTATTCCTGATACCTTGAAGAAGTTTCACTGCTCTTGTGAATTAGTGGAATGCTATTCAAGTCAGTAAAACTATAATAATTTACATCTGCTGATATATTAGATATTAATTATGGGAGGAACCAAAAAAACTTTTTTTTTTAAATTTCAATTTGGATTACAGAGCCCATTGTATCTTAAACATACCAAGAAATCTTAGCTTTCCACACTCTTACTATGATATGCTTCTAGCTGTCTAGAATTCTTAAAACATAGAAATATTCTGTGAGAACAGTGAGGGGAGACAAATGGCTTAATACGCTTTCAGAATCCTCTGCTATGTGGTCGGCTAACAGTACCACTACCTAGTCATTCAAATACAGTAATTTCATTGTGGAAAAATCTGACTGCTGTCTGGAAAATGGAAAAATAGGAGGCAGATAAAGCTCAAATGCTTCCACTCAGTCCAAAATTTTTTTGAAAAACTTAATTAAGCCTGTCCTACTGGACTGCAATTATTTTGAGTAGTCAATCTCCTGTCTGGATCACTTCCAGCTCAATATATATAACATTCGTTCAAGTAAAAAGCTCTCATTTCAACAGGGAAAATATTCCTGTTTCAAGTTATAAGACTTTTTATTATTATTTTTAATAGAATACCATCATCAGCTTTTTTAAAAAAACTGTATTAATATACAGACTGTTGAATGAAAATAGAAGGGAAAACCTATCATGCAAAGATCATTCATCCCAGTAAAAGCTACAGAAAATTGCAGAAGATAAAATATCCTTCCAAGAACATTCTCATTGGGGGATTGTCCAACTCATCCTTCAGCTTTGAGCCGTGGACAAGCACAGGCAAAGCTGCCGTGGGACAGGACATGCATTCTCTCGTGTTAGAAGACAGGCTGACCTCTAGCAGTAACTCTGCAAATTCACTGTATTTATCAAATGGTGATAGTAAAAAGAGAATTTCAAATTTATGTTTGTACATGTAATGCCATTTCTATTTCTAAAATATTATTCTGATCCAATAGGGAAAAAAAAAAGATAAACAACAAGATCCATTTATCAGATTTTATCTAAAGGATACACATGAAAAACTGCTCACAGACAAATTACAGCCAATAAATTTAAAAAAAGCCCTGTAAATTAATCTTTGTGAGGTACAAGCAAATGCTACATTGCTCAAGCTGATGGTTATCACATACAAATCCTCAGGCCCACAAGGACAGAGAAGGCATTTATTTGGGAACTGGGCAAGTTCCAAGCAAGCACAGCAGAGAATTTGCTACAGGGAGGAAATAGCAGCACTGAACATTTCACCATTTGTGAAGAACTGTCAACAAAGCAGGAAATGACTGGTGATCAAGGAAAATGTGGTTGTTGCTCTAAAGTTTACCAGGGAAGCAGATACTAGTGACCTGGCATTGCTGAAACCATCCTCTTCCTTTCTTGCTACATTTCTTTTGCTTAACTTATTTTCAGGAGATAAGTGAACATAAAGATGCATATTGTCATAAGATTCATGAATGTACAAGGAGAAAAGAGAGTACATGAATTTACAGAAAAGGATACAAAGGAAGGTACTTAGTGTAAATACTGTCATTTCCCACCATCCCTTAAGTCACTGTGTTCAGCCAGGTGGAGAGAGGACAGGGAAGCCTCTGTCTCATGCACCTCATCTGCCTGGGGGGCCTGTCCCAGGGCAGACAGGGCATGCTTCCAGTAGTCTTCTCTGTCTCTCTTTCCTACTCCTTAGTCTACTCACATCCTCCTGGAGTTCTGCCACTAAGTGGAGGATTTCTTCTACCTGGGTGCAACTCCCACAGCTCTAATTACTGCTGCCATCCCTATCGGCATAGAAGCAAGGGCCACCCTACAGCCTGACATCTGGGTGTCAGCTTGTTCCCACCGAAGCTTTCTCCTGGCATCCTGTCTGCCATGGTGGGGTGCAGAGCTTAGAGAAGCCATGACCTTCTGCTGGATCAAGACCACTGTTCCCTGGTCAGGCTGGCAGAGCTGCAGGTCCTTCCTGCACACCTTGCCGTGCAAACTGCTGCACAAACTGCCCTACCATCTCCTGTTTGCCTGCCCTGTTTGTGGTGCTCCTGGTTGCTAATGCTCCCTAAGGGCTTCCGTCAGGTGTGGAGGGGGGGCTTGGTCACCACTGCTCCCTTTGTCCTCAGCGCTGGTGAGGCTGCACCTCAAACAGTCTGGTTTTGGGCACCTCCTCACTACAAGTCAGATTTTGAGGTGCTGGAGTGTGTCCAGAAAAGAGCCTCCAAAACACGTTCAAAGAGCAATGAATCTGGTGAAGGGTCTAGAGAAGAAGAAACTCAAGCACGTGAAACATTGCAAGAGGAATATCAGTCTACCTTGCTTGTAATTAACATTAAAATCAACTTGAGTCAGACCAATCAATATACCTTCTTATGGCAGAATTATTTCACTTTCATTTACCATTGGTTTTCAAATGCACAGTTCACTTTCATTTACCATTGGTTTTCAAATGCATAGTTCGCTTTCATTTACCATTGGTTTTCAGCAAGCGCTGAACACTGGAAGACAAAATCTAGGAATATAAGGCAACTTTGTGCATTTTACTGGAGCTGAGAACTTATAAATTTTATTCTGCTTTACAATTCCACCAGGAAAAGACAGACTACAATTTGAAAAGCAGAAAATCCATAAGGGACGTATCTGAAACAGGGATTTTTTTCTTTATCCCATAGGTGGCATTCAGATTTTTCCAGAAAATATTTATCAAATGTATTTGGTTTTTTTTGTTAAAGACAAGTTCCTCAAAGCCTGTACTGTTACAGATGCAATTGCTCATCATTATAATAATTGCACATGACAATTTAGTAAAAATTATAGAATCTGGCCCTTGTTTTTTAGTGATAAGTGCAATTTTTATCTCAAGCTAATTTACATGAGAACAGTTTGCAAACAAATATATGTATCATCAAATATCCAACAGATTTGCATGTAAATGATCTCACTTAAGGGCTACTGGCATTATGACCTGAGACTGCTCCACTGCAATTTGCCAGCGTCCAAAGAATATGGCAAACACCTGTTTGCTTATCTTCCTTATCACAATGAGAATAACTAATGGAGATATCCCGGGCTGCCATGAAAAGAAAAGACATAAAGTAACAGAACACATTTGAAGACAGTAACAGGAAATATTTGCTTCACATTGACATGTGATGAACAGAAAAACAGTTACTTTTAATTACACTGACAGGAACCACCAGATCCTAATGTTTCACAGTTAATTCCCAATACTGGAGATATGTGCGACCATCCTTTTAGCTCTTTATACTCCATATAAATGCAATTCAATAATGTAAATGAAGAAGAATTTTCAAAGCCATTGCCAAACTGTACATTTTAAACGGTGTAATGTATAGGCATGGGCTTCTCATGCTGAAGTTCACTAAGTAAAATTCCTTCGGAGCATTGCTTTACTCTTACTGCTTCACTGAGGTGAAATGAAAGAGCAATTTTCTCTGTAAATTTTAATTTATCACAAGCTGTCTGGAATCTTTAATCTCATGTTAACCTAGATCTCTCCTAGGCTCTCATTTTACATTAACCTCATCAGCCTTTATCAGCATTTCAAATATCTTAACTTTCAGAAATGCTGAGATGAGATTTTGGATAAGAAACTTCCAATGAAGTGTTTCAAGTCTCATGTGTTATCAGATGTTCCTGATGAGAAGAAATATTAAGGCCACTGTACCTGCTTACAGCATTTTCCCAAGACCCCAGAAGTTTGAACACCACTTGAAGCAAAGTGCACTCTGTATTTCTCGCTCACTAAATCTTATGATCCCTTTTGATATCCTAGGGAGGACAAGCCACCAATTTCAGATCGTTTATCTGAAAATAAAAGTGTATGTTACTGACTTGCTTATTATCTGTACATTTTCTCCCTCAAGTCAATCACTCCAAAAGTAATTATTTCTCTTGACAGTTATTTTTGGAAAGGCATTTGACATCAACATGCATCTGCAATCCTCTAGGGAAAGGATAATGTAATAAATAAAATATATAGATTGAGGAAGGAAACATACCGGCTATGTTGTATACTAGTTGCTCTAGAGATCAAATCTTTGTTATTAAACTGGCATAATGGAAAAGTAACTCAGTGAAGATACACATGACTTAACTTAGAGCACAAGAGAGTCCCAAAGGGTAGGAAAACTAAAGACATAATTCCAGTTTGTAAAAATATATTCTCTCCATGGAAAACTGCTTTTAAAATTATTTCTTTCTTTCTCTCTCATAATGAACATCTAGCCCAGAAGTTCACCTTCTTTTCTTGCTATTAATGTTAGTTTTTGTGCAGAACTTTTGTTTCTGATTGTGGAGTGATTCTTTGATACTCTGCAAAATTCTGTGATGCAAAGCCATTATCATTTAGGCAACATAAGTTCACTTTTTAATCTGACATTTTGAAACTCCTCAATAAAACTTAAGAATAGACTTTAGGATTGTACTTATTGAATGTGCTCTACATTCTTTTAGAAAAGAAAACCTTTAAAAATTCAATGCAAATATGGCTGCGAAAAACATTCTCGAAAAGCATATTCTCAAAAAATTTTCACGTATTTTAAAAGCAAATGTAAATGAAGGAGGCAATCAAAATGACAGACTGCAAGACAAATCCTATATTTAGTATATTTGTGCAAATGCCTATGACTTCTATAACAGCACTGCAGTGCCCTGATAGTCTTTGTTATATCCCATAAATGGCAAAATCTACCTATTTACCAGAGGTAAAGTGTCACTGTACCACTAATATTTATTCCTTGGATATCACAATTGTAATGAGAACAGATGAATAAGAGCACAAAACATGCCTGGCCAGAAAATGCCTGGGCAGAATTTTAAACCCTGGCATGCTTAGCATTGATAAACAAACCACACACTGCACTGCTTAAAACTGGTGGCAAAAGTTCTGTTAGACTCCTAACAGCAAGTTCCCAACAACATCCTGATTTGTTCCAAACTGTTCCAGCTAATTGCTTTACAAATCAAATCAGATTTTTTTTGACACTGAGTGTATGATATCAATAAACAAACTGTAGAAGTGAGAATAAGTATATGAATTCTACAGGTTGCCTGTCAAGGTAGACCTCATGCATAAACTATTTCTTTAGGTCTGCCATAAGACATACCGAAGTAGAGCACAGTACCAAGATTCATCTACCTTGGAGGTATTGCCAAGGTTAAGTTGGCCTATGCCCTGCATCAAAACTGCTTCCACAAAGAAATAAAAAGATGTCATTTTCATAGAAGACCTCTTTCTAACAGGAACAGCTGTACGAGGATCAACCAGGTGAAGTGCAAGGTCCTGCACCTGAGTCACAACAACCCCATGTAATGAATCTTTGGGGCAGAGTGCCTGGAAAGCTGCCCAATGGAAAAGAACCTGGGGGTGCTGGTTGACAGTGGCTGAACACGAGCCAGTATGTGCCCAGCTGGCCAAGAAGGCCAATGGCATCCTGGCCTGAATCAGCAATAGTGTGGCCAGGGCAGTGATCATCCCCCTGTACTTGGCACTGGTGAGGCCCTGCCTTGAATCCTGAGTTCAGTTTTGGGCCCTCACTACAAGAAAGACATTGAGGTGCTGGAGCTATTCCAGAGAAGGGCAATGGAGCTGGTGTAGGGTCTGGAGCACAAGTCTGATGAGGAACATCTGAGGGAGCTGAGGTTGTTTAGCCTGGAGGAAATGAGGTTCAGGGCAGACCTTATCACTCTCTCTAACTTCCTGAAAGGAGGGTGTAGCCAGATGGGGATTGGTCTCTTCTCTCAAGAAACAAGTGACAGGACAAGAGGAAATGGCCTCAAGTTGCACCAGGAAAGGTCTAAGTTGGATATTAGGAAAAAATTCTCTATGGAAAGGACTGTCAAGTGTTGGAATAGGCTGCCTGAAGAAATGGTTGAGTCACTATCTCTTAAAACACACGTAGCTGTGGTGCGTAGGAACACAGTTTAGAGGTGAACATGGTAGTGCTGGGTTAATTGCTGCACTCGGAGGTCTTTTCCAACCTAAATGATTCTACGACTCTATGATTCTATCTGGCTTTCAGAAATGCAATCTTCAGCATCCTAGCCTTAATTTGCAAAAGGGTATCCATGGATTTGATAATGCAACATGACTGCTAGCTGGGAAGAGTTTCAGCCTTATTGTATGGGAGCAAAGCATGGAAGTTTTGAAATATATTGTTTTCCTGTAAATTACCTCAAAAACATTCAAAGGTGTCATTCTAAGCAACAGTGAGAGCCAAAGACCCAGTTCTAGCAGTACCACTATAGTTAACAATACCTTCACTCAGTTGGAAAAGGCAAAACCAGCTCTGTGGCATAGAACACTTTTCTCTCAAATTTCCAACTTTTATTGCAAAGGTTAACATGAAACAGGTATTACCCAGTTATGTTGTGAATAACTGATAATATTTTTATCAATGCACTTTTAAGAAAATGTAACAATTTTCTGAAAATGTAGTCAAATTTACCTGAGCTCTCCCCTCAACTTATGAAAAATAAATGTTTCTCAAAAGCTTTCCTTTTCTGCAAAAGATAGTGTAGCACTGTATAGTTGATTCTTTCTTTAATAAGTAAACTACTGCCATATTACACTTAATTTTTTAAAATTTTAATCACAATACTTTTATACATTTGTTTAGCTGTTACATGGATTACTCTATTGTGAAAGATGCTTATGTACTACAAGTCTAGAGAGAGGAAAGTTTCATATCATAAATGGGTTGCACAGACGGATTTCAACAGAAGGGGAGACTGTAAATATTTTACCAGTTTTGGTTTAGTGTTGTCTCTCTTTCAGTTCCTAAGTGTGCTCTGGGAAAAGGAGGCTACAGCAGCTCAGGACTGGTATAGTCTCCAGACCACTCATTACCTTAAAGAATATCCAAATGAAAGGGCAGAATGCACTGTGTGGATAACTTCCATCCAGCCTCCAGCGCACTGTCAGAAGGATGTTGTTTGTTGCATATCAAGGTCCGTGACAATAAAATCAATGATGCACAAAAACTGTAACTTGCACAGGAATGAAAATGCTAGACAAGGAGTTCACAAAGGAATTGCAATTTTCTTCTAAATTCTGCCCAGAGAAAGAAAAATCTCAGCCATTTTTTCAGAATGGAGCATTAGCAGAGCCCCACTAGGAAAAGATTCAACCTGCGTGACTAATACAGCAACCTAGTAAAGTGGCTAATTAGTGAGCTGGAGTATGGAAATTATATCATAGCTGTCTTCTATAGTGGTGGGATAATACTGAAAGACAACACACTACAGTCAACTTTTGTTTAAAAGGAGATAAAAAACTTATTATGCAGAAGGTATTTAAATTAGCTAAAAAAATCCCTGTTTGTGTGGTAAGTGTGCCTACCTCTTGGGAGCACTTATTGAGAGATTAGTATAGTTATAGAATTTATGAAGCTTCACAGGGAAAAAATCCCAAACTGCAGGAAAGGAACACAAGCTCTTTGGAAAAAGTATAGGAAACAGGAACAAATGGCTGAATGATAAAATGGGGAAAATTTAATGGAAATGGTATGAAGCTGTGTCACACAAAGTTCAAATTGGATGTTAGGAAAATTCCCTTCCCTGAGAGGATGATTGGTAACTGGAATAAGCTCTCCGGGGTGTCATGACAGTCATGACACCAAGCCTGTCAGAGTTCAAGGAGTGTCTTGATGATGCTTTTAGTAATACAATTTTTTAGATAGTCCTATGAGAAGCAGGGAAGACAATCATTATGGATCCCTTCTAACTCAAGCTATTCATGATTCTATGAAATTAGGCAGGTACTTTTTTATCAGGATGACTAGATTCTGGAATAAGATACTGTTGGCAGTGGTATAATCAGTCTTCTCTACGTCCCTTCATTTAGATGAGATACATACATAGAGATGTTATGAACCATGTAGAATTAGTCAACAGAAATGGTCAGTGTGAAGACAGCATTATACAATGATTCTGCCATATTTAAAGGTCTGTATTTTAAAAAAAACGCTTGACTTGTAGTAATGTAATTTTTATATACTCATGACTCAGACACTGAGCAATTCTTAAAATTTCCCTTCCTCAGATTTATAGATGAAATCACTCTTCTCTGGGTTTATTACTTTCTCTATCAGCACAATCAGCAGAAAATTCATCTCTTGTGTTCTGATCAGTCTTGGTTTTGAAATAGTTCAAAATACCAAGAAAGATAGATCGTATTTTATGATACTGTTTTAAAGGAAATTAATTCTTTCAACCCGCATCCTCAGCTACCAAGGCAGTGCATATCAATTTTATATGATTGCTATCAGTTAGTTACACAAAAGAGGAACACTCAAATGAAATCAGGTAACTTCACAGAAAGATATATAAATAGCAACACAAATAAGCTCAACAGCATGTTCAATTTTCCAGCAACTCTGACCACATGGAAGAACAGTAACCTTTAACTTATGACATCAAGGGAACACTCTATTTTATAAATCACTGAAACCAGAGATTAACCTATCTGATTTAAGTTAATCCATTCCTCAAAAGTGTTCTTTTCTTTCTAAACATGGGGGAGGATGTTCCAATCCTCATTCTTTGTAGCTTGGGGTTTCAAACTCAGAGTGGTTTATTTTCCTATTCCTCCTTAGTAACTGCCACAGCTCCCTGCTACTGGAAGCTTCCTTAACTACAATAGCCACTAATATGCAGTAACACATTCAGTCTTTCCTACTGAAGTTATTTAAGTCCCTGTAGAAAACCTGAAGATTATCTGAATCTGAGTAAGAACAGAAGACTACAAATGTCTAACATCCTCCTCTGCTGATTCATCAGACTTACATGGGTGGATGGGAAGCTTGAGGTATCTGCATCAGATTTTATTACTTATTAATTTAGTATTTATTACTCGTTGAGACCTGTTCAAAAAGACTTTTCTCCAAAAGTGTGCTAACTGCCACAAATTTTGGCATTATCTTTTGAGACAGAAAACTGGTCTCAAATTTCTCTCAGCAGCTCTTGACACGTTCCACCTAAGGTGGAGCTCTCTATGTGAGGTTGTAGCCTACCTCAGTGACCAAGCAGATATCCAGCAGGTAACCTTTACCCTAATCTCCTCTATTTTAAATCTAACACACATACAATTTTACAGTATATATGCATGTTTGCAGAAAAAAATTATGTGAAAAGTTAGTTTCTTAAAGAATCAAGAATTAGGCTGTTGATGGAACTAAACTCCCTAAATTAATAAATTACCTCCCATGTCTATAAAACTCAGAATTTAAATATCTGCCTAGAGTAACCAGAGTTTATCCCAATCAGCTCCACACTTTCACTTATATTCAAAGACCTTATAGAAGGTTTTTTCCAAAGGAATTCTAATTTATATTCCCAAACAGGAATTGATTTCTAATTGAATATGTCCAGTGAGTTTCATACCAAACATCTGCCTGCAAACAATGCAATGAAATAGCATCCATCACATTCAGTATTTTTTAGCTCACGCAGTCTTTTCCATGTGTGGTCCAACCTCAACACATTTGCACATAATTACTGTTACACATCACATCATTTTCATTGCAAACTCTGAAGATTATCAGTGTCTAATATTTAATTATCAACACACTATTCAGAGATCAGAGTTGCTTATTAAAATTACAGTGCAGGCAGCTCGCAGTTTAGAACTAGTCTAAGGCTAGTCACAACTAGGTCACAGCTGACCATCTCACTAGGAAAGGAAATACCATTCTACATAAACTATATGGCCTTCACGTTCCATAACATTTTTCAGTTTCTTTTCCAAGTTTCAAAATTTCTCCTCACTTTAAAAACTTTTACCAATTTTTCATTAAGCTTTTACCCTTTTTACCATTATCCAATAAATAGAAATATGCTTATCTATCCACCCAGCACGATAATCACACAGTTCTTCACAGAGGGAATGAATTTGTTGAATGAAAGTATATTGTGGCAGCACTGAAAAACATGCAAGTATTTCTTAAATAAAAAGTACTAGCAAAGAGGCAGTCAACAAGAGAGAAAACTGACTGGGGTAAAGCAAAGGAAAAAAAAATTATAAAAGGGGTGAAATAATGCACAAAAACTAGAGCACACTGTTGTGAAATTACCATGTTCTGCAAGTCCTGTCTGTGTATGTTGAAGGAAAAGGGGGAGAGGAGCAGACCAATAGAGGGCAGAGTATACGTTTTATATTTTTCACACATATTAACTCCTTAAGTTATTCACTCACTTTGTATGTTTTTCAGTTGCATTATTTTCAAAGTCTGCAGTGCTTTTTGCACCTTTTATTCTATTAATTAAAAAAGTATTATTCATACAAAATAGAACAAATAGGAGGACACTCAGCTGTAAAGCAGTGTATTAAAGTTTTGTTGGCCAGATTGCCTTCTGCCTGCCACACATCTTTCTTTTTTTCCACTTCTAAAAAGTCAGCATCCTAATAAATACAATCACAAGTATACCATGAGGTTGAAGTTCCATTTTCTGTATATAGCATGCCTCTTTGTACATGCTTGTCATTTAACATGTATTTTACACAGCATATTTAGAGAAACCTGAGGAAAAGACAAAATGAGGTCATAAAATCTACAGCACAACTGCTGAAGCTACTCTCACCTAGGAAAGATTTTAAGACACAGCAGGTTTATACACATTCACAACTTTCAAAACGAGCTGAAACGACTTAGATGCAAGTGCAACTCTGGAAACCTTGTGAAAACTTCAGTGCAAAACAGTCAGAAAGCAAAGGAAGTATTAGGTTGCATAAGAGATGAGAATAACACTAAACACATTAAAATGCCATTATTAAAATTAATGAAACTGAAAGTCTCTGAAAATTTAGTTCAGCTTGATTACCTGGTCTCTAAGCGGAGAGAGCAGAAATAGAATAGCTCCAAAGAACATCCATGAGTCTGGTTAGAGCACGGACAAAGTGCAAGAAGTGCTACCAATACATGCTGCAGCCCATCTGTGCTCTGCTGCCCATCCCAGGGTAGTATGGGAGTTGTTGGGGCAGGACAGTGTTATGAATGGATGTGAGGGTTTAGCTAAGTCTCAGCCTTTTGCCCAGGCCTCTGGCAGCAGCCAGTAGCTTTATTGGAGCAGCCAGCACCTCAAAACCCACTTTCGTTCCCAAGTTTTTTAATAATGGCTGATTCGGTCTACTATAGAATGAATTATTTATTTAATAAGCACAAAACTAACAGACATAAGACATAAACTATATACTACACAGGAACAAAAAGAAACTACTAGTAGGTATATACAGTGCGAGGTTTAAGATACCATTAATTTTACAGCTAGCAGAGAAATACTATAACAGTATCCAATGTATCTTACCATCCAATTGTTGGTGGGGCACACATCAAGATCCTTTCCCTCAATTCCCAGGAAAGTAACCGCGGAATCTGCGTCCAAACTCCGGGGAGAGGTCTTGCACACTTTCAGGGTGTGTGCGTAGAAGGCTTCTGCCTCCGTGATAATTCATGTGTCTTTTATAGTTTGTAAAACAGTGTCTCTCAGCCAAGAATATTTCTTTTATCTCTTTCCACATCTGCTTTCCAGACTAAGATGTGGATTCTTAGCTTGTGCTTGAGCCCTTTTGGTGCCTGAGATGACCCCTTGCTGGGCCTTTCAGCACCTGGGTTATCTCTTCCATATCTGCCCCTACTACCTGTGGTAGAGAGGGAGAGGATATGTCCGGCCACAGGCAGGCTGTAAGCACCTGGCTTCCTGCTCCCTGCAGAGCCACAGGTCCAGGTGTATTGAATGCTCCAGTCATTGGTGAGAACAAGACTTGTTAGGATACCTCAGGACCAACTTAGCCCAAACCTATTATCTTCACAACAGGGAAAAGGTGAGTGATCCAGGTGATTGATGAACAGATTAGAAGAGATATTCAATTGCATCTATTTCTCACAAACAAGAAGTGCTGGATGATGTAAAGGTCAAGGGCAACCTTGGCATCAGTGATCAAAAGACTGTGAAGTTTAAGATCTGAAGAATAGTGAGTGAGATTAACAACAAATTTGGACTTCAAAAGAGTAGGTTTAGATTCACAGAAAGCTAAGCAAGCATTGAAGAAGGCTAGCATTGATGAATGTGGAGCTCCTGACTTGACCTTAAACACAAAAAGGAAATATATAGGAGGTGAAGGCAAGAATAGGTTATATGGGAGGAATAAGAAGACCAATCACATTGAGAAAAAAGCCAATGTCCATATCAGTCTGATGCTACCAAAAGAGATAAAGGGTAATAAGCAAGATTTTTCTAAGTTCCTCAATAGTAGAAGGAAAGATAAGACAAATGTGAACCCATTGCTCATTGGGGCAGGAAGTCTTATATGGCAGGAGACAAGGTTGATGTATTCACTGCCTTTTTCGACTCAGTTTTCAGTGGTAAATGTTGTTCTCAGGCATCCTCCAAGCAGAATCTGCAGGAGTGAAGTTGTACCCACAGTAGAAGAAGAAAGAGTTATGGATTACCTAATCATCCTGTACATATACAAGTTTTTGAAACTGAGGTTTATGGAGCTGATTGTGTCACTGTGAGACTGTTCTCTATCATCATGGCAATCATCAGAGGTTCCTGACGGCTGGGAAAAAAGACAAATGTCATCCATCTTCAAAAGGGGCAAGGAGGATTCAGGAACATACACACTGGTCAGCCTTGCCTATGCCCCAGAAAGGTTATGGAGCAATTTCCCCTAGAAGCTATTTCTTAAAACAAGAGACAAGAAAGTGACTAAGAGCAATGAGAACTATTTACTAAGGGCAAATTATGTCTGCCTAACTCCATTGCCATCTAAGAAGAGCTGGATGGCACTGTGTCTCGGAAGAGGGCAGTGAATGCCATGTACCTTCATTTTGATCAAGTCCTTTGATACAGCCTCCTATAGTCCTTTTATCACCAATTCAGTGAGATATGAGTGGGATAAATAAATAAAGGAGGTGGAAACCTGAACTGCCAGACTCAAAAGTTATTATCAGTGTTTCAAAGCTCAGATTGTACCAGTATCTAGTCGGGTTTCTCAGGGATCAGTACGGAGACCAGTGCTGTTTACTGTCATAAACCAGGATGGTGGGATGTCAGGTTTACAGAAAGCACAAAATCAGGAGAGCAGACAGTATGCTGAGGAGTGGTAGCCTTGCAGTTCAGAAGAACTTAGGAAAGTCAGAGTCTCAGGGAAGTGATCCTTCCCCTCCATTTGTCACTTATAAGACAGCATCTGGAGTGGTGTGTCCAGTTTGGTGCTTCCCAGCACAAAAGCAGTATTGACATATTGGAGTGAGTCTAGCTGAGGACCTCAGTCAGGGAAATATGGTATTGAAGAAGAGACTGAGAAAACTTAATCTGTTCAGCTTGGAAAAGAGAAAGCTCAGTGGGAACCTCATGGCTGTCTACAACCACCAGAAAGGAAAATAGAAAGATGGAGTTAGGCTCTTCTCAGAGGTTCACAGTGATGAGAGACAACAGATGCAAGTTGAAATATTTTATTTTAAAAAGTGGTTAGCTACTGGAACAGGTATCCTGTCCTTGGAGGTGTTCCAGACTTGACTCAACATGCCCCTGAGCAAGTTCATCTAATTAAACTTGTTTAGAGCAGTAGGTTGGACTTCATGATCCCTAGAGGTTTCTTCTGGCCTAAATTATGATTCTATACTTTCCAGAAAGGGCTACAGTCAGTGACTCAATGCTAATATCTTAGTATGTAAAATGTAAAATGTAACCAGAAGTATGTATTCTATTACCATCTTCATAAGCTGTTAAAGCAGATGAAGAAGTGTTCCTTATTTTCTTCCTGACTCATCCCAAATAATTCCCTCCGGGGGCTATCTTCTGCTAATAGGCCATCGAGTCTCACTGCATGACTCATAAATTACATCATCTCATTGTGAGATGCTCTGCCAAGGGGGAGGAACCAAAGCATTCCTACCTGGATATGATCTGAGATTTGGAACAGCACGGAGAGCCTTACCTACTGGATTCCTAGAGGACAATAGCTACCTAATCTCCACTGCACCTGCAGAGGAAGACCCGACTCTTCTACAGGATCACTGCTTCAACAGAACCACATCTATCACTTCAAGAGGACTGCAGCCACCATTTAATTAGGCTGCTACCACCACCTTGACCAACAGGGAGTCAGGTTGTATCCTGACTCTGTCATTTTAAGGCTGTGTCTTCCTGCCTTTATTTTAACAGGGTAGTTCTGACTTGGAATCTCCCACTGGTTTGTTTTCAGACTAGTACAACTAATGAGACCAAATCCCAGCACATAAGGAGATCTATCTTCCCTTTCTCAATCTTTAACTATAACAGGCGGTAGATACGCAAAAGAAATTTGGCAACCACTGTGTACAGATACAGTACGTTCCTGTTTGCCCAGCTCCTGGGTCTTGATAGAAGAGGGCAGTCAAAAGTAAATTATAGTCTAGAGACTGAAACATAATTTGTTTCAGTCTGTCTTCCATCTTTGGTTCTTTGATTTCATCTTGTTAGCTGACTAAAGATTATTTTGAACATAATACATTTAAATACGCCTACATAAGTTTTGTACTCTATGTGTTTCTTACACTTTGAACTGTACTTTTTATTTATTTCCTGCCTTTGCCTAACAATGAAGTTAATACATTTTGATATACTTATGGAGCTTCAACTTTTTTCCTTTGTTGTTTTAACCCCATCAACTCACTTTATACAGATGAATCGCTTACATATCATAAATGTTTTAAAGTGAAGAGTAGTCTGACAGCTGCCAGAAATACTAAGTAGAGCCTTCCTCTTCATTACTGGTAAGTGAACTATTCCATGGGTCTGTTATTAAGGTCAGTCTGATCCAATAAGCTACAACTTCCTTGGAGAGATTAACTCCTGTATTGCTTTTATCTTTTAACTGGCCACATATCAAAAGAAAAATCAAGGTGACTGTACATGGTTACAGATTAAGAACAAAAATTCCCAATAGCAGATACTATGTATGTCTTTCTTAAACTGATATTAAGATGATTTCTGTTGCCTTTTCGTCTTCTCACAAGAATTATGTAGCCTGAATTAGCATTAACCTACATACAATCCACCTAGAAGATCAGAAACTGTCTTTTTAGCATTTCAAAAGTTTTGTAAAACTGTGGAAGAATATCAAAAGTTCTCCCTTCCTTTCCTAGTCCTTCATGTATATGTAAGCACTCAGGTATCACTGGAAAAAAATTCTTCAATAAGAAAAATTCAGTCACCAAATAGTTTTTTTTTCCTCTAATTTGCCAGCACTGAAATTGAAGAGCGAAAAAGACTTTGAACAGAAAAAACAAAATTAGGGAGTGATGGTTGTAACTTTTCAATCTCAAAACAGTTTTCCTTCAGTAATTCCAATTGTGAATGCTATACTATCTATAACATCTATAATCTAAACTAATTTTAAGTATATTCCTTTATAATAGTTAAGAAAAACTACTGAACAGTCACTGCTGCATAAAATCCTTTAGATTGACTGTACCTTTGTACAGAGCTGGGACCGTTCTAACCAACACACGTGCACCTCCAAGTTTGACAGAAATCTCATGGAAATTATGAATTCATTTGACCCTTCCTTACAAAATCCATCCAATTAGAGCTAAATCAGGTAGCTTTATATATAATGATTGAATTTTTTTTTCAGAAATCAATGTACAAATTGAATACAGCACAATGAATATGGGTTAGACCACCACCACATGTAGTTAGATTTTAACACATCTGGCTGGTTAAAACACAATTCTTATCCCATTACAGCTCACCAGAACCAGATACGAGCTAAAGGAGTTGTTATGCGCTCAAGCAATTACAAGCTGTCATTCTGGTCTTTCCTTTTCTCAGGCCAACATGGAAACTACTTACTGTATCCCCTTTCCTAAATGTCTTGGGGTGATTCTATGACCATACTGTATTCCCCATCGCCTGCTTGATTTCTAGTGTACCTTTAAATTGCAAAGGGAGGAGAGAAGCCGAGAGAACTCTTCAAAGCGGCTAGCTTGACTTTGCAACTAGAATGTTTTGCATTCTTTTCTCTCCCAATTCTGACAACATTTGGTTGGTTAGAGGATTTTTGCTCGCTAGTCTCTTCGGCTTTCAGCGGAGAAGGGACTGTGATCTGCCTCAGCGGCTTCTTTTCCTTTTTGGACTGTTTTTGGCTTGCTTTTCATCTGAGACCGGCTGTCATCTCCGGACCTGCTCGGCGGGACCCTCCAAGGGGGATCGTCGGACCCTGCCTGGCCGGCCCGGCCCAGCTCAGGACTGCAGGTTTTACCTACAGAAAGAACTCTAAAATCCATAGTCCTCTTTTAGGGGACAGGGGAGGGGGCTTCAATATCCTTTTTTCCTGTGACAGCGGGGGACTCTGTTTTGTTAAATACATAGTTTTTTTTCACTTTCACTCGAGAAATTATTTTCCCGAACCCGTGGGGGAGGTGCTGCCGGGGCCTGCTTGCCTGGCAGGCAGGAGAGAGAGAGACGCCCCTCTCGGGTTGTTTCCTCCTGGATTTGTGTCCAAACCGGCACACTAAAGAAGAAATCTCATTCTCAATCCTACTCCTTCCAATACATTTTCCACCAGACCCATCTCAATTTTTGAGGTTGATGTAGCCATGGCTGCTTGAGATTTATAAGAAATTACTATCTTCAGACAATTTTTTGTTATATGCAATTCCAGGAACATCACATAATGGAAAGCATAATTGTGCTAGAAATTCTTCAGTAAAATGACTTTAAAAAGTAGCTCCAGTAATCTCCAATGATATCAGTTTAGTGACCCACTTTTCATCTTCCCAGCATCTACTGAGGCTCTGAGCAGGCAGAATCCCAGGTTCTTGTATGAGAGGGAAAAGCTTTTGCCTCCTGTATTCCTGGTCTACACATTCAAATCTAGACCATATCTGATTGCAAGCCTTTCTGCTGTAGAGGGGTATGTTTCACAGGGAAGCTGAACATTAAACAGAGGACTGAGCTTTCTAGTAACTCCCACATTCTCTTTCATCCCTGCAGAAGCAATCTTCAAGGTATATATGTGCACTGCCTGCACTCCAAGCCAGTACAGTTTCTCATCACAGGGTGTCTCTCAGCATTGTTGGCCATCTTCAAAAAAAAGAACCTTTGGATTAGCAATTGTTCACACCTCAATGCTTTGAAAAAAAGCAATTTTTTGAGAAAAGAATGGGGTTGAGAAAGAACATTCTTGCACACTACAAATCACACCAATGGGCCACCTATTTCAATCAGAGGGAGAAGTTCTGAAGTTATGAGGTAAACTAAATTCAAACTGGCTTTTCTACTCTAAACCAGTCCATTTGTATTCAAAAAGGGTCACAGGCCTTTCATATGTTATTAGCTCTACTGCTCTACATGTTAATCTGAGCTTTTCAGCTGTCATATTTTTACACACCTCTTATTAGGTCAACTTGTGTCAAAGTATAAATACCCCTTTCTGTATAGAGGATGGTAATCCAAAAAATTCCATCCAATTATGAGAAGGAGAAGGCAGTAAGAATATGAGTACCAAAAAAAATAAATCCAATAATTATTTGTAGGAAATGTGACAAAAAGCAAGTACAAAAATCAAGGAAATACTGCATTAGTTTCTGCTTTATTGCTGACGACCACGAATATTTTCCCTACTGAGAAAGTCCCTTAGTCCAATTTTAAATTGTTAGTACATGTATGAAAACACAATCCAACTTTTAAACTAAGTACTAAGTACTTATTATTATTCTTCTAAAAAATGTTGCAAATACTTTTGCTTTCTTTATTGACTAGCAGGTTTACAGGAATTTTCTAATTGATGTAATAAAAATTTTAAAAAACTCATTTGAGAGTTCTTTTTCTCTTGGTAATTTCACATTACAAAGAGCTTGACAGGAGAAATCACCCATGAATAGTTAGCAACTTTGCTTAGAATATCAAAATTTCTATCATGTTATGCATTTAAGAACATTTTGATTCCTGAAAAAAGGAAATAGAAAAATAAGAACAAGTCAATGTTATGGTTTAGTTTAATGAATGAGCATATTACTCTGGTTTAATCCTTCATTTTAACAGCACACCAATTCCATTTCTATGCTTCTGTACTTTCTTGATATTAATTTCATGCCTATGTTCCTAAATGTCCTTAAATTCATCAATCTTTTAAAATCAGTAGCTAGAACAAGGCATTCAGCAGTAGGAGTAATAAAAAAATAAGATTCAGAAAATGCATTTTTGATGGTAGATATTTCTTCGGATGCTGGTATCTGAAAGAGTAGGTTTACATATTGTTCTGTGTTAGCCCTGTTTTTAGAGAGGTCTTGATTTCAAAATAATTTTTCTACATTTCCTATGATGGTCCAATTGCAGCAGAACAAGATCCATTTATATTAAGGTCATCACACTTGATTAGTTACTCTTAAACGCATTACAGTTTATCACCAACATCTCCCTCCAGCATAAAAGGACTTTCTCAAAAGGGTATCCAGTCCAAATGAATGACTACTAGAGTATCCAGTCTGAGCACTCACTGGCTCTCTTAACACAGTGAATATAATTATACCGAGAATAATGTGGTCTGTGACATACATTCAGAAGAAAGACAACAACAATGCATATGACATGTTCTTCCTGGTTTTCAAGATTTTCATTTCATGAAAGAAAATGAAATCTTGATATTTCAATGGGGACCAACTCAGAAAGGTTGATCTATTTCTCTGTACTTCAAGACACCACATAATATTAGATTATTTAATTCAATACAGTAATTAAGGTAAAAATTTAATGTCACAAATTAGTTTCCTGGATAATTTCGAGGATTTTGTTGCCTGACTTGAGATTTCTAAATCTTCATAAAGTTCGGTCCTTTCTAGTGTATCTCACTTCAACGATTCCATTCAGTTCTGATCATTTTGTTATCAAATTTAATTTTCTTAACCACTTGCGATCTCAATGAGCATTAA
>VWPU01009331.1:0-159213 GCA_013398955.1 Callaeas wilsoni
GGCTGCGGGCTGCGGGCTGCGGGACGCGGGACGCTGCGCCGAGTACAAAACGCGCTCGGCAGCGTGTGCAGCTCAGGGTTTGTCCGCCGCGTTCCTGCCTGGCGCTAAAAGCAAGCATTGGGAAGCCCACAGGCTTGCCAAGGGAACAGCTTCATAGCCAAATAATGAGTATTGCTACGGTTCGCACAGTAATGTCAGTGTAATAACATAAGTGAGTATTTGTAAGTAAATATGACAGGTTAACATCTTTTGAACTATGACAGCTGTAAAATGTGGGTTTCATTCTTGCAAAAAGACGGAGAATTATGAAGAGTTCAGATGTTTAATTTTACCTCCATTAATAATTCTGATTTTGTTATTGACGTTAATCACACATTGAAAGCCCTATGAATCTTACACACTCACTAAGCAAGTGAAGAAAATTAATGCTAGTTTAAACAAATAGTGCTGAAAATTCTTTGAGAATGCAGTTAGGGAAATGACAGTAGCGATTATAAATATTTAAGGTGATCTTCTGTTTTATTTACCTACTGGAAAATCAGAAATAATTCCATTAAGTGCACAAAAATGCCTCTTGGCTATAAAATTAGAAGCACAATTGCAGTCTGACTTCTTACTGGCAGGCTGATTTTAACAGCAGAAGGATAAGACAGCTCATATTTAGGAAGTTATTTTTTAAATTGGCAGGGGACTTGACCACCAAATGCAGCCTTGGTTTTAAAATAAATGCTACTCAACATGAGAAGCACAGATTTGACTATGATGATTCTCTAAATCAACATCTTAAAAAAAAAAAAAAAGGCAACAAAAAGGAGACTGGGTGCTCCTTGTGCCAGTAAAGAATTAATCTGTTCCACTGATATGCAGGGTAGTGATTCAGCATCACTAAAGCACTGAGTGTCATTCAGGCACTTGTTTTAATGGGCCACTTTCAGTGTGGCACACTAGGCTCTTACCTAATCCTGTGAACCCAGAAACAAGCCATAGCACTGCACTCTTAACTCTGTTCCTCTGCTGAGGAAACTTTACATGCTATAAGTTATGACAAGAAGCTTTTAAAATTAACAGAATGTACATAGCAATCTGAACTTGTGTTATGCTTGTAATACTTTCTGGACATGGCAAATGGCCATAGGTGGATTTTTTAAACAAAAAGATAACATGTAGTAAGAATGTAGTATACTGGAGAAACAAAACGTTCTTCACTTTTTTCCGGTTATTTCTTTTTTCATTAGTGTGCAGGCAATAACTACTCAAGTTTTTAAAAATGTCAGCAGATATAATGCAAAGAAAATGAAGTTCAGATGTACAAAAGGGCAGAAACATGATTTTAGGAAATGTACCTTTATGCTTCACAGTTGATGTCAGTAACCAAATGCCTCATTACTGCCTGTTCCTTTCTCTGATACAGCACAGAAGCAGCTAATGGACAGACATCTGGATGGTTCTGCATCACTTGCTGGAGAACTGCTCAAGGAGAGCTGCTGGGTGGGAGCTGAGCCTGAAGATTACAGAATTTCAAAGGTGCTTATAGCTCACTTTGAAATAAGCTGATCCTATTCTCACTCTTCCCTACCAGTGAGTTTTGCTCTTCATTGTAATGGAACACAGTCAATCCCAACCAAGCTGCTTTTATCAGTGCACATATTCAAGTCCCTGTTGTAGACTCCTACAGTTTGGATATTTTAGGTCCAATGCAGAATTATTTTACTGAGGAAGTCTCATTGTCCAAACCCACATTCTCCTCCTGTTCAGCTTCCCAGACTTACCAGGCTGGCAGCCTAAACAGAGACAGAGCACAGGGAAGACAAGAGGGGGAGTCCTCCAAAGGTTAGTATCAGTCAAGTAACAGTCTGATTCCCCTCTGGGGAGCTAACTCTGCTATATGGGAGACAGGAAGGCAAGTTATTCCTTTGGCTGGCTTTGGGAAAAAATAATTGATCAGGATGAAATAGGATTGTGATGCATCTTGATGTAGTTGAACTGCTGTCTAATTGTCTGTATACTCAGTCTCTTACACAGGCTAATATCAGCTCCAGCAAGCCAGTATATGCAAAAGCAATGTGAACATAGAGTCTGTTACTACAAGGACTCACACATTTACTTCTCAGTGCAAAAGCATTCAGAATTTTAAGATTTTAAGGACTTATTTGTCATGTTAAACCTTGCTCCTTGAAGGGACAAATTGGCTGATGGGTCAAACAGCAGTAAGTCCTTTCCATTTGCTGGACAATAATAACAATTATAGATTTATGATTAACTACTATTTTTATTATTACAAAAAAACAACACAGTGAAATGCCCAGTGGCCTGAAGTAGATGTTTTGACTGTTCTTACAAGACTGCAAACTTCAGGACAGAGATTTTGATTGTGTAAGACAGTGAAGAACATCTACTATCCCACCATTATCTCTGAAGATTATGCTGTAAGAAACACTGTGTAAGAAACAAGACATTATTATTTTTTGTAAACTGTCTGACCACAAACACTGTGTTAAACAGGCCACAGATAAACTTTTTTCTGTGCAACGTAAGACAAAGAACATTACTGTGGCCAGTGCCAATATTAAAAGAAGATTTAAACTATCATTTATGAAAGATGCTACCAATAAATTAAAGGTTACAATAGGGTCCAAACAATGATAATGAGAAGGAAACAGCAAAACAGTGATGATAAGGGGATTATGGAACTTGGTCAGTAAGCCTGAGATGAGAAGTCAGTCACTACAGTTTAATAAACAAATACTAGACAATTATGTAGAGTCATGGATGGAGTGTTGCTAAATATCCTATATTTACCTGTTTTTGTGGAGAACATGGATTGAGGGGATGTTCAGGGCAAGAACCAGATACTGCCAGAAGTTTTTACAACAGCATAAAATACAGTCTCTGACTGTTGAGAGTGAGTGAAGGAAAAAAAAAAAGCTAACCCAAAAGCTTTTGAGATGTTATCTGTTTTTTGTGGTTGTAGACTATTGCCTCTCCTTTTTTCCGCTTTCTCATGCTTTGTCACAATGCACTATAATTCTTTAAATCATCAGATCACTCTGGAGCACAGTTTCTGCTGGCTCTTTGTTTAAGTCTAGAGTATACACTTACTTTCCTCCTGTGTAATTTCCTGTTATTTTTGACTTTATATTTTAGGTGCTTAAATCATGTTCAGTAGGAAGTGTCCAAGCACTTCCTGGGTGCATGCACAACACAGATAATTCTGCAACAGATGCAGAGCAGAAACAAAACAGCCTCCTCTTTATCACAGCAATTCTTGGTAAACCAAATGACCATCTCAGTCTCAGGGACAGCTCAAAGACCACAGTCACAGGTACTTCTGCAGTGCAGATACCACTGTCTGACCTCAGCCGTCACCCTGAGCAGCATTCCAGTCCATCCCGTGGCAGCAGCTTTTCCTTCACGGTGGAGCTTCAATGGGTTGGCTTTGGCTGAGTGGAGCCTTTCTACACAGAAGGGGAGTAATCCAGGTCCTTATAGCTGATAATTTCTTGACTCGTATAATGTAGATCGAAGAGTTGTGTTTTAACAGACACAGTACTTGAATTTTGATCTGCAGAAGCACAAAAGATAGAGGTTTGTGGATACACAGAAGACATGTTTATCCAAGACTGCCCCCCTCTGTTACACATTCACAGCTAAAAAAAGAAAAATATTTCAAACTGCTGTAAATTCTTCTCATACGTGTTAAAGTTAGATTTCCAGTATACTGATTTTAAGTATCGGTATTTATTGGAAAAATAAAACCCAATAAAATAAAACAAAAATAAAAAGTTAAACTCCTGAAATATAAACATGGAAAGCATACTGAATTTCTTCAGTGAGTATTTGAATAGGGGTGATTTTATTGAGCTGTTTGCAGCAAATAAAAATATTACTATTCCTCTTGGTTTTTCTCTGTTCACATTTTGTATAAAATTACTCTAAAATACAGGCTACGATATTTTACATAAAGTTTTACAAATTTTTTTTGCTTTTTCTTTGTCAAAGACAAATCTCAGGACGATTTCTCTTTCATAAAGTTTCTGCTAAGGTCAATACAGTATTTTATTCATGGAAAGCTAACTTTATATGCTTAACACTTGCTTAAATAAATATTGGAAATCTAAGTATATTCCTGAAAATTCCAGCTGTAATGCTTAAAAATGTGTAGAGGAACAAAGTACCCATGTCTGAATCTCATAATCCACTTCAAACCCCTTAAAACAAAAGCAGCGAAGAGAACCACGCTGTTGAAAACGGAACAAATGAAACAGTTCAGAGAATAAAAATTTTGACAAATATAAAATACTATCTTAAAGGAGAGTTTGATTTGCGTGTTTATTCAGTGGCATAAAAAATACTATGTGATATTATTCTAGGAGACAGCTATAACTGTTTTTTAGAGTCTAATGAACAGATGCTTTTCTTAAAATTGCAAATTAGAAAAACTGAAAATTCAGTTTTTCAGTAATCTACAAGATGGAAAACCAGATCATCATGTAGACAACATTTAATAAATCTTGTTCCTCATGTCAAACGTGTACTAGAAAAGTGCTTAGAGTGAGGCAAACCAGAGGTGCATAATTACAGTGTTCAAGGGTGTTCAGTGTAGGAACTCTGAGCAGAAGCTCAGTAGGAGAAAGACAAGAAGCTCTGCTTCTTTTAGGTAATAGCTTAAGATATGTATTATTTGGAAAGGAATTCTTTCTTGTTCCATACATCCCTTGCATTCATTACTTACGGTATTTATTACAGAGACCACCACAGTATTGCTTTCAGCTCTTACTGGTTTAAATATTCATTTCAGCCAGGATTACATTCCAAAGAAAATTACTTCTTGCCCAGAGAGCGAGAATCTGTAACTCTTATGCTTATTCAGTAAAATAATGGGGAATCCTTCCCTCACCATGTTAAGTTGTACCATTGGTGGGCTGCAAATTACTCTGCACTGCAGCTTGATCAATGAAACCTTTTGCCAGGCTAATGTGTTTGCACCTACCCATTTCCAGCTGCTGGTAGGTCCAGCTTCACAAAGTTTTGTTTTTCCTCTTTACTCAGGGCACCTTGCCTCCATGCTGGCAGCATCCCAGGACCTACCCACCACATGCAGTTCCTGGGAGCAAATGGGAGCAGTGCTCACATTATGACTGCAAAGTATTCATCTTAATTTTAGTAATGCTTTCTCCCATAACTTCCTCATAGACACACTGCTGAGGCATGGACTAAGATAAGTGGACAGTGAGATGAACTGAAAATTGGCTGAATTTCTGGGCTCAAGTGGTTCTGATTAGGAGCATAAAGTCCAGCTGGAGCTCAGTCACTAGCGATGTACCTCAGGGGTTGATACCAGAGCCAATACTGCTTTGACTCTTCATTACTGGACTGGTCAGTGGTGGAAAGTGCACCTTGAACAAGTTTTCAGATAGCAAAAAAGCTGGGAGGAGCGACTGAACCATAAGAAGGTTCTGCTACCATTTATAGCACCCTCACCATGCCGGAGAAATGCAAAATAGGAACGTTATAAAGTTCAGCGAAAGGATGTGCAAGCTCCTGCCCTTCAGGAGGAATAACCTCACCCACCAGTATACACAGGTGGCTGACTGACTTTGCAGAAAGGGCCCTAGAGTGGCGGACGCTAAGCTGCTGCTGAGCCAGCAGTGTGCCCTTGCAGCACAGAAGGCAAAGAGCCTCACAGCCTGCACGGGGAAAAGCGTTGCCAGCACATCAAGGGAAATCCCTGCAGCTGGATGCTGGGTCAAGTTCTGGAGCAAGTCCAGAGAAAGACCATGAAGATGATTAAGGGCTTGGAGCATCTTTCATAAAGAGAAGGATCAGGGAGATCTTATCCATTTGGATAAATAAATACCTGATGGAAAGGAATGAAAAAGGAGACAGACTCTTTTCAGTGTACTCTTTTCAAGCAACAATGTGAAAGGCAATGGAACAAACTGAAACACATTAAATTCCATCTGAACACAAGAAAACATTTGTGTTGTGGTGAGGTTTTTTCCCTTCATTGTGAAGGTGGTAGAACACTGGAGTAGGTGACCCAGGGAGGATGTGGAGTCTCCATTATTGGAGATATTCATAACTCAACTTGACATGGCCCTGGGAATCCACTCTAGGTGATCCTCCTTTAACAAGGTGGAGGTGGACTAGATGTTCTCCAGAGATGCCTTCCAAAGACACTGTGATCCTGTATAACGCTGCTGGGTCCAGAACATTGCTCAGCAACAGGGGCGGAAACTCCTTCTTCCTGCAGCCTGAGGGAGAAGGAGCATGCACGAGCCCTCCCTGTCCAGTGAGGCACGATGGGCTCCTGCCCTGTAAGCATGTCAGAGAGGATAAGGTTACTTCTCTGATGCTCTGCCCTTTCACTGCAGCTGTGAGGAGGCTGTGGGTGCAGGAATTTCCACCTTCAGTATCTCAGCAAGCTGAATGCAGCCTCCCTGCTGCTCATGGACTTTAGTAAGTGGCTGAACTCCCTCCCTAAATGGATCTGGACAAGCTGCACTTCTCAGAGGCTCAGAAGGATGAAAGTAGCTCCTGACCATGTTGCCAGGCTTGTACAGCTACATTCATTCCTCAATACTGGCCAGAAAAAGGCTCAGAAACTAGCTGAGATGTTGAAGTGTAAACACAGGGTAGATAACCTCACCTCCCAAATTTAAAGAGATCTAATTTGACTGCAGAATAAAAAGCCAACTTTACAAAACACTAACCTTGTCATTCCTGCCATTACCTTCTTCATACTGAGAACAGAAAAATACATGACTGAATAATATTTGGGGGTTTTTCCCATTTTCCTATGGTCCTTTTGCCCAGTTTTGCTCTCTTTCCTGCACGTTTGGAGGGGCAGGACCAACTCTAAACATGAACACTTACACTTCGATGGCGATGGCATCAATCTGGTTTCTTCTGCATCCCTTTCACTTACCTCATTATGTGTAATAAGCTTCAGATTACTAGACCTAGAAGCTCACTAAAGTGCTGACAGCACTGAAATCCAGAAAGTATCAAGGAAATGAAAATGACTCATCAGACACATCAACAAATAATGCAGCAAAGCTGGACTACTTTGACAGTTCCTGCCTAAAAACAGAGATGTAAAAAGCCATATTTGTGGGGTTGATATCAGAGAAATAGTTGTAGCACAAAGAAAGCCACTAGAAAAAAATACTTCACAAAAAAAAGCTACCCTTTTCAGAAGTCATTTCACTGTATATTCATATCAGAAAATAATTGTCTTAACTAATTGTCTTAAGTAATGAAGAGAAAAATTAAAAAGCAAGCATGCATGGCTAATATGTTAGAGAAGGTGCATCACAATTAAAATATTTTTTCTCTATTTTTAATTTGGGCAGAATACAGTCCTAAGTCCTTTTCTGGCCTCTCAGTGCATGACTTACTTCACAGATCACCTAATTACTGCAAGTGTTGACAGACTGATCTTGACAAACCACTCTTCAAAGGGTATGTTCCATAACACTTAACGAAATGTGAAGCAAAAGGCAGTTATACTTCACCTCAAGTATTATCTCTGTCTCTGTGTTATGGAGTTCTTTTAATAGCAAAAAAAGAAAAATCTACTAATTGTTGTTAGGCCTAGGGACTAGTGTGAGTCATTCAAATAAGTGTGCCATAGTCAAGATCTTTGAATGTGACTGGAACTTTTGGATTCTGGAGGAGAAAGGGCATTTAAAATTGTACATTTCTTTGTAAGGAAAGGAAAGGAAACTATATTTTAGTTTAGGAGTTAAAAATGCTAGTTAGCTTTAAAAACATCATTTTAATAAAAGAATACAAGAATAATTTTAATAAAGGAATACAAGACCTGATTAGTTTTTGATTATTTGCCATTTGAAAATATCCCCCAACCTTGATAGTCTCGCTTCTAAAATCTTGTGAAAAATAAAATGGTATACATTGCATTCATTAGTATATGAAAAAAGTCAGAAAAATATTCTAAGTATATCCTAAAACGTAGATGATATGGAAAAAAAAAGATAAGGATTTATAATTACAGTGCAGTTCTGCCCCACAACCACCAAAAACATCCATTATTTTGGTTTCTGTTCTGTTTGCACAAGTACTGCTGCTGGTGATCCATTGCTTGGTTTAATCATACCATTAGATATTCAGCTAGCTTACTCTGAGGTCGTGAGCGTGCACTAATTCTGTTCTTGTGATGGATTAATGGAATTGTTTCCAGCTGTACTTACAACATCATTGCAATGTAATCCTATCTATAGAAATTTTCTGGAATCTCCACTAGCCAAGCAAAAGATGGTCCATATCTTGCTGATGTAAATACGTTTAAAATGTGGTAAATAGTTGTTCTTTTGAAATCACTGAGGCTTGGCCAATTCAAAATAGTGGAAAGTAAATTTATGGGGAAAATTCACAATCAGTAAATTAAGTCTTGAAATTCAAAGGTTTTTTGTTTGTTTGCTTTTGATGGAAGACAAGAAGGAAATATTGGTAAATCATTTGTACATTAATATTAAGCATATTGTAATCTTACTCTATTTCCAGATGTGGACATCATACAAACTCTTTCAAGGAACCTTACCTTTTAATTTTTACCTTGAACTTGTGAACAATAGTTCTTCCTTGGAATAATGCAGAGATCTATGGTGCCTTCCAGAGAAAGCTGAGTAAACTCAATGGTAATAAGCATCATTAGCTCTAAAAGTGGTCAAATAATGTTAAAATAGCATTATAAATGAGGAAAATAAATGAATAATAATAAAATCAGCCAAGTTACACTTGAAAGCACACACTTTGCATAATCTTAAAATGTTAATTTCAATTCTGATGCAAACAGATAAATAAAAACTAAAGTATAAAGACATTTGAAGGCTACAAAGAGTTAGAGTATCTATTTACTCATTGGTGGGATCCTCAAGACCTTTCTCGTTTGAATTACAATACTCCAACTCGCTGCAGCCACAGGATGGTGCTCATGGACTTTGGATACTACATTATAAATCTGGGAGGAGGGGAAAAAAAAAAAAAAGAGAAAGAGAGAGAGCCACTCACCCCTTGGCAGGCTGTTCCTTGTTCTACCCCGAAACACATGAGCCAGCAAGCAATCGTGGATTGGGTTGATTTACCTCTCTGCATTTACTGAGTCTTCAGGGGCACTGCAAATAGACTGATCCATCAAGGGAAGTCAGTAAATGCAATCTTTTTGGACTTCATCAACGCTTTGATACTGTCTCTCACAGAATCCTTCTGGATTGTCCAGCACACAGCTGGATAACTGAGTTACATGATAGATAAGCAACTGGCTCACAGGTCGGGCACAAAGAGTTATAGTGAATCGTGACCTGTCACTAGTGGGGCTCCATGGGGCTCCATCCTTGGCCCAGTTCTCTTCAACATCTTCATTAACAACCTGGATGCAGGACTCGAGGGAATATTAAGTAAGTTTGCTGAAGACACTGAATTGGGAGGAGCTGTCGACTCCCTCGAGGGCAGAGAGGGCCTGCAGAGAGACCTTGACAAAACAGAGTACTGGGCAGTCACCAGCTGTGAAATTTAACAAGGGCAAGTGCTGGATTCTGCACCTGGAATGGAGCAGCCCTGGCTGTGTGTATAGACTGGGGAATGAGAAGCTGGAGAACAGTGCTATGGAAAGGGACCTGGGGGTCCTGGTCGACGGCTAGTTGAACACAAGTCAGCAGTGCCCTCACACAGCATCGCCAGCTGGGCAAGGCAGAGGATTGTCCTGCTCTGCTCTGCACTGGGTGGCCTCACCTTAAGTCCCGTTATATTGGTCACCACAATATAAAAAAGATATTAAGCTATTAGAGAGTGCAATAAAGGAGGGCCATGAAGATGATGAAGGATCTGGAGGGGAAGCCATATGAGGAGCAGGTGAGGTCACTTGGTTTGTTCTGTCTGGAGAAAAGGAGACTGAGGGGAAAAGGAGACTGAGTGGAGACTTCATTGCAGTTACAACTTCCTTGTGAGGATAAGTGGAGGGTCAAGTAATGATGTTTTTACTCTTGTGACCAGTGACAGGACCCAAGGGAATGGCCTGGAGTTGAGTCAGGAGAGGTTTAAGTTGGATATCAGGAAAAGCTCTTTACCCAGAGGATGTCTGGGCACTGGAACAGGCTCTCCGAGGAAGTCATCACAGCACCAAGTCTGATACAGTTCAGGAAGCATTTGGACAATGCTCTTGGGCACATGATGTGAGTCTTGAGGAGTCCTGCACAGAGCCAGGAGATGGACTTGATGATCCTGATGGGCGCCTTCCAACTCAGCATATTCTATGATTCCATAATTCTGTGATCTGTTTCTTGTTCTCCTGGGTATTACTGTTTAGCTAAACACATAAATTAGGGACTGAAAGAGGTACAAACTGTATCATATTTAACATCAATGACCTGAACATCTTTTTGCTTCAGAGGAATTATCTTTCAAGCTACTCTTCTTGACTGGTACGTGTGTTGGCTGTTGCACACGGCTGGCGGTGCAGTAGAATATCTGCAGGTGACAGGATCTAGGAAATCTGGTAGATGCTTTTTAGATCTAGGAGTGCTTTTGAACCTTTAGTATAGAAAACAACTGGACTTAAAGAGTTCCTTTAAAGCTCAGACATTTCTGCGATTTAACTGGAAAGACATCCATGCACTATGAATTTGGACAAGAATCTGCAGAATTTGGAATCCTACTCAGCAACAGAAGGTCCTGGTTTACACTTAGTCACAGTCATCTCCCTGTGACTCACTGCCTTCTCCTTTCCTAGAAGGGGCTCCTACTCACGCTAAGAAAGCATGCACATCTCTCTATCACCTAGGCCTGATTCTTAACTTCAGTCCTTCAGTGATTTCATTCGTAATTTTACACAGATGACCAGGCATGTTGTAATGAATATTTTCATTCACCTCTTAAATTCTCAGGACTTACAGACTTTGTGAATTCAGTAGGATATACCACAGGGCAACTCATATTTCTATGGAAATGTAGAATATAGAGTCTGCATTTCCAGGTACCATTGCAGTGTCTATCCATATGGCAAAAAATGTACGTATGTACTACAACACTTTTAATCAAGGTTTATACTAAGCCAGACAAGCGTTGGAACACTTTTATATAAATACTTCCCCAATGAGTCACTAATCCGCACATCTCAATAGCTGGCGTGGGGAATACTTGCATTCCAAACCGTACTGCGGAGTAGGCAACTTCTAAATCATTTATAAACGAAGTGAATGAGGAACTTTGGAGAGAGGAATATGAGTTAACAGACAGTAAACCCAGAAGACCGAGGACACTGGCAAGCCCAGCACCTGCCCGTGGAACGCTGCCCGCGTCCCCCGGCCCTGCCTCCCGCGCACCTGGCCGCGCCCCCACCGCGGGGGTCGGACTCGGGGGCGGAGGGTGGGATCTCAGGCATCGTTTATGCCTCTTCCCTCCCCCCCCCTTCTTTCCACCTTCTGCTCTATAACTGCCCGCCTCCTTTCTCAACCCTTTCGCCTTATCAGATGCGGAGCGGTCAGCGGGGAGGGAAGCGTCTCTCCCGCAGCCGGCTCAGCACCCGCAGCCCCGCGTGAAAAGGAGCGGCCGCTCCCTGCCGGCCGCTCCCCGGCTGATGCCCGCACAGGTCGGTGTGCGCTCCGCTTCGTCTCCCTCGAGGGCAGGGGCGAGGCGGACGGGGGTCGGGGCAGGAGCGGAGCGCTTCCCATCCACCTGCCCCGCAACCTCCGCGGCGGCAGGAACGGAGCCCCGGAGGGAGAATGGGGCGAGGGAGGAGGAGATGGAGGAGTGGAAGGTGGCGAGCTCGGGCTAGGACGGGGAAACCCCTTTAGAAACTCCTGCAAAGGCCTTACTTTTAAAACTGATAGTAATTAAACCCCGATCAGTCTCACTGTTGGCGCGGCGGAGGCTCCGGCTGCTGCCCGCGTCCCGCCGCGGGTGCCTCCTCCGTCGCCCGCTCCGTGCCGCGCTGTGTCGGGGCAGTCGCTCCGCCCCGGCCCCGCACGGTGCTTTCTTCGCGGAGCTGCCCGGGCCGGCAAGCGCGTCCCCGTCGCGTCCCCGCTCTCTGCCGGCAGCCCCTGGCTCGCATGGGGCCCATTCCCCGCCTCAGCTCGGCGGACACAGCGAGGTCCCCGCTGTCCCTCCCTTAAGCCGGGGCGGGAGCACTCGGTTTCACACGGGTGGGTGCTGGTGGTGGGGAGCCCCCGACGAGGAGTCGGGGTCAGGAGCGGAGCCTGTGAGCCGCGGCTCCCCCGGCCAGGCTGCGGCCGCGCTGCGGGGCTGTGGAGGGGCGAGCGGGTCCCGGTCCCCTCCGCCGCCTCCCCGTCTCCGGCGTCGGAGCAGGTCGCGCTCCGGCTCTGCCCAGCGGAACGTCGACCCGAGGAACGTGAGCGTGTTCCCGGGCAGCGCGGCCGCAGCGAGACAGCGAGATAGGAGAAAAAGCCCCGACTGACCTGCCCGTCCGGGGAGGGGAGCCAGGGCTGCTCTGCGGCGGTTCCGCCTCCTCCCTAGGCTGGGTGCGCGGAGCCGGGCCGATGCGGAGCACGAAGGTGTGTGCCGTGTTTGTCCCGCTGGGAGCTCTCGAGGGCGCGTCCTTCCCTCAGGAGAAGGTGCCCTGTCGCCAGGCCCGTGCCGGGAGACCTGGAGCCCAGCGGGGAGAGATGCTGTGGGGAGCGGGGCTCACCTCATGGCAGGGTTCTTGGCGTGCTTGGTGTCTGCTCCCAGCGCTAGTCTGGCAGAAAACTCATTTACCACATACTTAGTAAAAGGTGAAATACATAAAAAGCAGAGGGAATAGGATATTTGTTTTTAGTCCCAGACGATGTCAGCCACAAGGTGGCTGCAGACGGGGCTTTCCTTTCCTGGTTAAGTGAACTCTGAAATGCGGATTATTGCAGAGGTGAACTTGGGTGTAGTTGATCCAGCACTAGTTGTATCAACTCCAATAAATCTCATTTCTCTGGCTTTCCCTAAAAGCAGCAGTAGAGAATGTTTCTAACACAGGATTACCGGTCAGTTAATATTTATAGCTCTTGCTTTGGAGGAGGGTTTGTATCAAATGTAGCAGATGGGGAATTCAGCCACCACTGTGAGTGAATATTTTAATGTCTCTGTTATTATGGGAGGCAATCTACACATCATCAGTGGTAACTGCCTGGAAGAATGAGTTCTTTGCTGTTGTTTGAAGAGCCTGTTTTTACTCGATCCAGGTTGTATTCCCGAGTGAGGGGAGAAGCACCAGTACCCAACATGAGATACACAAGGGGTGGATTTCAGCCTGTTTTGAGATACTCTCAGTTCTTCCTATTGCCTGTCGCTAGGCAGCTGTCTGCTGGCTGTGGTCCTTGGGTGTTTGACGCTTTGGTTCATGTAGTAGGACACCTGGGAACTTTGCACAGGTTTCTGAATTCTATCTGGAGGATGGGTCTAAGAACTCTGCATAGCAATATATAAGTTCCTGGTGCACATCTTTGATTTGGGATCTAGGTACTTGCCTCTGTCTTGAGATATTTATACTATAAGAGATGGATTCAAAATATATGTTTAAGTAATGTGAAATTTGTTGATAACCTGGTTAAAACTTTGAGAACCTCCTGTGGAGATGAAATTTACAATGTATAATCCCCCTATATATTTCTAGGAGTTTTATCAAGCATTCATGACTGGGATTTGTGACAGTAGACCTACCAAGTCCTGGGATAAGTATAGCAGATTGCAAATACTCAGAGAGAGAAGAGGATGTAGGTCTTATCCCCTTCTATTTAATAATGATTGAGGTACTTCAGTCTGCTTTTTGTATTAGATAGTGGATGAAGCACTTGCTATGTGCCTTCAAGACAAGGAAAACATGGAAGGCAAGTACAGTGGTGGTATGTCAGGAATATTAGAGAAAATGACACAGGAGGTAAATGGGAGAAACCTGCAAACCAGAAATATATAAACCAAAATTTACCCAAGTAAACCTTCAGATGGTCTTTGCTGACAGCAAGAAATCCACTATTAATTATCTTAATTTATTTATTCTGTAGAATTTTAACAGGAGAGGACAAAAATCTTCTTCGTGGTCCAGAAAATTGACTAAAACTAGTGCAGTAAAGTTGAGTGGAAGAGAAATCTTTATAAGTACAGTGGTAGGCACATGTCGATGTATCTTGAGATTGGTACTTTTTAAAGCTAACTTCTGTGGTCAGGTAAGTTACCCATTCTGAAACTTGCTCTTTGGCACCAGAATTGTTTCCTGTAAGCCATCTAGTTCACCTAGGACTACCTTTATTGTTCATATACTGCTGCATTCTAAAGTGTTGCTTTTTCCTAACTGGTCAAGTTAGTGTAAATGGTTTTGACCATGATATTACCTACCGTAAGTGCAGATAGCACAACAGAGAGCACAGGATAAGCTGAATAAAGTAGAAAAAGGAAAAACAGAGTAGGCTGTAGAGGGCAGTGGGAAGAGGATGTGAGTTCCTTCGGAACAAAGTTCTGCCTTTTTTGACAAGCTTCAGAGTTCTTTGCCACAGGTATCTTGATAAGGTTCTTACAAAACTGGATTATAAAGAAATACATGTTGTACTTTGTTATGTATAGCTTACTCTATTTCCAATGCTTGTGTATGATCAGCAAAGAATATACAGTTTCCTTTTATGTGGGCCAAGTTTTCAAAACTGTTGACTTGCCCAAGGGGGGTTCTTTGTCCATTTCAGGCAAAATGTGCTTTGGTCATAAAACTGCTGCCAGGAAATTTTGTCTCCACTGATGTCTGTGGTAAATTCCTTTTTATTTGTTTGTTTTGTTTGCTTGGGGTTTTTTTGTTTGTTTTGATCGAATCCAGATTTCCCCCACAATTTTAATTAAAGTGGATGCCTTCTCTTTGCCTGTTTAGTAAGTCTTTTTGTTCCATGTGTTTTCAGACCTGCTGATACTGTGTGTATTGAGGGGAAGAAGATGCTTGGTCGATACAAGATACAGAGCTGTTTTCTCTTGGCTTTTCTAGCTGTCACAGCTTTTTTCATCAGTGATGTCCAGGGCCAAGGTAAGTCATAAATAAGAAGATAAAACTTTTCACTCTGATGTGCAGAAATAGACTTTTTATTCCAAATGCAAGTGTTACTTCCTTCTTAGTAGGATGTGAATCCAGTACTACTGAAATGAAGCAGGAATTTTGCTGCTGATCTTGGGGAGCAGGTGGGAGTAGTATTACATCTTCATGTGTGCTCTTTGAACCCAGTATCTCAAATAGCATAAATATTTGTGCAAATTCACGTGTCTCAAAATGAGTTATACACAACATTTTTTTACTTCTATTTACATGAAAGTACTTACAAGAAATTGCTCTTACTGTCCTCTGTGTAATCAAGTAAGTTTGAAGGATCAGATATGATATTAAGCTTGTATGGAATATGTATTTTTTTCTCTGTTGGAACAGCAGCTGTTGTAGTACTTATATCATTCCATGTGGCACAGATCTGTTAAATGTCACAGACTACTTCTGCAGCTTTTAAAATGAAAATCTCCTTTGTGAGTATTAAAGGATACTGCTGGACTGTTAGGCTTGCATACTTGTTGGATTGTATTGACAGTGGCTTGACTGCTAGAGAAAATTTATCCTATTGTTTGGAGAAGGAGGAAGAAAGAATACCAATGAGTTTTTATGATTTCTAACAAAAGACATTTCTCTCAATTTTAGATTTATGTAATCCCTTTGATATGAGACTGCATAGGCATAACTGGGAGCAGAATTGGGTCCTGGGGTCTTCTAAAGGCTTTTGTATAATGCATTATTCATGAGCACATTCGGAGACTACTGGCAACGTGAGGCTTTCAAAATCCTGATAATGCAAGTAGCAGTGTTGTCCAGGCTGCGTGGCACTAGAGTGCTGGGGAATCATACCAGCTTGGATGTTTGGAAATCTGTGAGCATTTTACAAGCCTCTCCCAGAACTTAGGGACACATGTAAACTGTAATATTTGATGTCGGCGATGTGAGGTGAATCAAGAAATGTATGTTCCCAATGTCCTGTGCATCAATTCTGGTCAGAAATGAGGTCCAGAATGTTTGTGACTTAATGAGCCAATAAAGCAAAGCATATGGTTAGTCTTTTCTCTGTATTTCAGTCCTAATACATATGGTTAAGATTTGCAAAACAAGACTGGGGATTGAGATCCATCTCTAGAAACTTTTGCAAAATTCCTTGACCTTGGAAAACTGTATTCTTCTCTGCTTTTTTTAAACTTTGATTCAATCAGTTTTTATTGTAGAGTTGTCTCCCTTTAATATCAATACAATGAAATGAAGGTCAGAGAGAGGGGTTTTTTTTCCACAGTAATCACAACAGGAGAAGCTAGAGTTGGTGTATTTGATGAATAAAGAACAATAGTTCCCTTGTTTTTAGACTCTTTCAGCAAGCATCAGCTATGGAATGCTGTCAGCAGTGTGATATTAAGCTAAGTGGACTATTGGCTTGGCCCAGCATGACTGTTATTCTGTTGAATGAGGTGATATTAAGTCTCTAGTCCATGTTCACAGGAGAAAAAAAAATATCTTGGTACACTGAAAGTAATAAGATGTTTCTCAAATTCTTTCCTTTCTCAAGGTTGCCACCTCTTACAGTAAGCACTTCATGCAGCTGGCTAACTGTTGACAATTTAATACAGTTTGTTTGTCTGTTTTAAGCAGCTGTACGCTCTGCCAAGGTGTAGGAAGAGCTGGCATTAGTTCCAGCTTGTGTTTCCTTCCTTTGGCAAAGATGCTCAGGTAAAGGTGTGTAATGTGACTTCTTGGAAAGGAGAATATGTTTGTGAGACTGATGCCAACATGCCTGAAGCTACAAATTATCCCTTCAGAGGAGCTATGTGGTTCTATCTCATTTTTTACCCTATTGCCTTTTAAACCACATAGTGCTGTTCGGTTTTTAGTCAACAACAATTATTTTTTCAGCACTGCTGTTTCTTTCTCATTCAATATAATGTATAAATATCAGCTTTTGTCTACTTATGTTCTTATATAGTACATGAAAATAGTGCCAGGCAAGAAAAACACTTGACAGTTTTTAATTTATTCATAAAGTAACTTGCTTTAAGAATTTTTCTGTATTTAAAGACGGAAACTTTTCTTTGTGTAGCAATAATTTTCATGTGTTAATACTGTAATTGCCAAGTAATTGCAGTGCATATTAACTTGTTCAATTATTATGACAACAGTAAATTGGAAGCCACAATATTGAGTTAGTATCCAAACTTAGATTATTGGATGTCTTGGAGAATTGTCCGTAAGCAATTTATTGTATTTTTCCTTTCCAGTAAGAGTTGAAAACATTCTTTCCCTAGTTGTCCACAAGAGTTATGTGTTTGGAGTGCTGATTTACCTGGTGGCATAAACCAAAGCCTTGAACTTGTCAGTTTTCTTTTGGGTGACTGCTCTAATGTTGCTGACAGCCATTCTCTTTTGCATTCCTGTAAAACCATTTGAGATCTAGCTACTGATTTTTATCAGTTAACTGACTCAGCTTGGATTAATTTTTTTCCCTTTCTGCAAGAAGTGAGATTTTGTTCCACAGACAATAAAGGTCCAAAGAAATAAAGATATCCTCTTCAGGTTGGTGAATGCGTAGTAATTCCCATCACTATTTTGTTGTCTGTTCGAGTGCTAGATTTTTAACTTCCTTAGCTATATGTATTTTTCTATGCCAGAACGTTAGTCTTTGCACAACTAAGACAGTTGATTACCTACCTAGTGAATAATTATTTTCTTTCTTATGGTTTATTGCTGTGTGGGAATGTCCCTTCCACTGCACTGCTGCCTTTGATACAAAAAGTACCCAGTGAAAATTGACCGGTTATGTAAAGACTATTCTGGCACAACTTTTCTAGTCTTTCACATTGTAACTCTGTAGTATACAAAAAAACTTCTGGTGATTGTGTCCTTCTTTGCCTGTAAGGTCTGTGATTGTTTTTTAGGGGCTCAAATATTTACCTGTTTTGGTGATGGCTAATAGCAGTTAGGCCAGAGCTACACTTCTTTGTTAGAAGGTGCTTTCATAAACTGTCAAGTTGGAAGTAGGATGGAAAGAAATGATGAGAAAGGAAGGAGATGGCAGAGAAAGTGAACTCTGAAATTCTAAGACATGATTGGGGTATTTTTTTTGTCAATCCTTGATGTTACTTTGCTGCTCTCTGCTCTGCTTCTTAATCCCCATACAAATTTACCACTTAATCCCAGTACAATCTGCAGCATTTTCACGCTTGCATACAGTCATTATTTAAAAGTTTATTTTCTATTCTTGAGGCAAAATAATAAAAGGAATTACTGTTTTTGCAGATTTCTAGGTATGATTTGTCACTCTTGTTTATTCAGCCCAAATTTATTGTGATTTATGTATAGCTCAAAGACACAATGAATCTTGAGAATGAATTAAAAGCTGTAATCCATAATTACAGTCTGCTTGGCTTTAAAAACTTTTTTGCCATAGTCTCTGTCATGTTTTTACAATTATAGCATGCTGAATGTTCTTGCAGAAACCTGCCTAGCAAAACATTTTGCAGTACGAGGGCCAAATTTTCAAAGAACTGATGTTGTATTTGCAGCGATTCCTGCACACGCTCTTGCTCGCAGCCTCTTCCTTTGTAAACTTCAGGGAGGTGACAGGCAGACTGAAGATGAGGTCTGACAAGATTGTGCCCAGCAAGCAAGGAAATGCCTGGGTTGGGCGTAAGCCCAGTGCTGCGAATCAGAACAGCTTTGAGTGTGTGGAGCTCATGTTCTGCCTGCTGTTTCTGTCCCCTTGCCTCTCTTCTTGAGCTTGTTCTCTGAGGTCTTTGAGAATGCAAAGGTGTTGCTAAACTGGTCTTGATACTTATGTACTCTCTTTTCTGTGTTCTGGTGTTAAGTCCCTCGAGGAAGAGAACTGCAGAACCTGCCCTTGGTCTGACAAAACTGACTCTTATGGAATGAGAGGCTGAATGCAAGAGAATATATCTCTTGTATTAAGCCTCCAGATTCTTACTTCTAAGATCCAAAATGTGTTTGATAGTAGATGACATGAAAAAACATGCACTCTCAAATCTCAAAAAACTACAGACTGCCTCTTCTTTCTTCCCCCAAGCTTCTGGAAAAAGTAGCATGTAGGAAAAAGTTATTGGTTCAGGACAGGTCTTTGGCTGCTGCTGGTGCCAGAGCTGCATTGGCTGTCGCAGGTCAAATGGAGAGGCCAGTGATTGTTGGCCAGCACATGCTGCCTATTGACTCAGATGCTCCATGTGCTGTAATCCTTAAATTTCAAAAATATCATGAAACTGTTAATTTATTATATCTAAAGGACCAACAAACTGTGGGCATGAGCCTAGTCAATTAAGAGTAATCTTAGACCTGGGGAAAAGAAATTGTCACTTATCTGCTTCGGATAATTTCCCTGATTTCTTAGACTTACTAACAGAAACCTTAAGGATGTAGTGGCAAAGGCACCAAGGGTTTGGAAAATGAAGGCAACTGTTCAGGGGGCTGTGGAGACAATGGGAAGAGGAGGAGTAAGATTGGAGGTGTTTAAGGTTTTCTAGCCCTTCTGTCATTCAGCCTCTGGGTAGCTTCCCTGGCTGCCTTTCCCTGTAGATCAGTTTGTTCTCTGTGAGCCAAATTCCATTCAAATGCATGAAGATTTCCCCTTGTTGACAGCCTTGGATACCCCAGGCTGCACTGCTAGCTGCTGTGCTGCAGTTCTTCAGTGAAGAAGGGATGTGCCTCCCCGAAGCAGAGTAGAAAGGTTTTGTAGTGTGGTCTAGCATCGATGGAGTTCAGCTGAGCAGTGGGATGCAAAACTGTGAAAAACTAGTTGATGTGCAGAGACACAAAGTTGCTGATATTATGGTAATAACACGGGGCAGTTTTTCCATTTGTTCTTGTGTGGGTGCTTCCCTGATAAATCACCTCTTTTTCAATCATTTCATGCTTTTACTCATTTCATCTGCTGCTTCAGTTTGAAACCTAGGTGATGGCACAATATAAACAGAAGCCAAATTTTACTTACCATCCAGATTGCCCCTGTCTAAGTCTTGACTTGCCTGTGCATGCCTACTGCTCTTGATACTGAAGCAGTGTTTGCAGCTTCAAAGCTTTGTGCTGCTTAAGCCACGTTTGCAAATTGGGCAGCTGATGTTCCCTTTACCTTGTGCATGCCTGTCTTTTCTCTTGGTTATTCTCTCCTCACAAGGATTTGAAAATTTGGCCCTGGGTGACATTAAATGTAGGGAAATGCCCACAGTGATGAGAGGTACAGGAGTGTAGGTCATGCATATTTTCAGTGTAAGCAAGAGAGCAATTTTAATTCCCGTATATTAACAAAGAGCATTTTTATTACCAGCTTTGCCTGCTAGACTAGTGTCTTAACATCTAACATTATTTGTCTCTCTGTCCTCTGCTGTTAGGTTGCTTAGTTTGTTTTGTAAAGAGATAAATAAAAGGTCTGTCTGAGGGAAGTAGTGCACTTGGGGATGTCGGTTTACAAACTAATAAACTGATGTATGTGACATTTTAAATAACTTGCATCCTTTACCATTAAAATTTTGTGTTGTCTTCCTATATGTGTTCCTTTTTGTTTGTTTAAAATTGGTTACTCTTTATTTGAATTTAAAATGTTGTTTTCTTTCCGAACTTGCAGTGTCCCCACCAACAAGACTAAGATACAATGTAGTGAGTCCTGACAGTGTACAGATCTCTTGGAAAGCCCCCAAAGGGCAATTCGCTGGATATAAACTTCTTGTCACTCCAAGTTCAGGTAAAAGTCTGTATGTTCTCTTTTAAGGTGAAAGAACTGTCTTCCTAAGGCTTCAAAGTTTTTCAGACTTTAGTGTCATCCTCCAGGATGAAGAAACTGTGAGCAAGCTTTGGATAATGAAGTATTGGCCGGCCAACAGAAGGGAGGTTGATTTCACTAGAGGGTGGTCAGGCACAGAAAATGGGAATCGAATGCTTAAGGTGGCAGAAGTGGGTCAATGCTAGTTATGCTTCATGTGCAGTCTTTGGGAATTGTCATTGATCATCTGTCTTTACCTTTCTTCCAGTGGGGTGTAAGGAAGTCTAGGAAGTGTTCAAGGGAAAGCATTGAGTCCTAATTCAGTTGAACCTTTAAGGTGGATCTCCCTGTCCCTTATCCCTTACTGAGCTCTCTGGAAAAGATCACAAAGAATTAAAAAAAAACCAAGCGATCTTCAAAAGTTTTTTGAATGAAAACTTGAAAAGGTAGACAAAAAAGTGGCTATATAGAGCTATAGAGGTCCTACTTCTGTACACTTAAAATGAAATTTAGATACAGAAGCAGTGTTAACATACAGCTAAAATACATCTTGGTACATATTTGCATGCAATCTTTATATGTAAATGGACATAGAAACGTTTAATATTTGTATTTATACATGAGAATTTCCTTGCCTCAAGAAAGTTGGCAAAGAGAGTATTCAGAGGTGATGTGGGTACAATAGGGTCACAACTGGTAGCCAATCAGAGAGTGAAAACCTGTTGGTATGATGTTACTGAACTTGTCAGATTTTTGTAAAATGTTTCTTTTTTTCTTAATTATTTTACTGGATACCATGGCTGTTTCATGAGGCCCAGGTACAAATGCTGATCTTAAGAGGGTTTCTGTTTAAAAGAACTGGTTAGACGGCCTAACTTAATGCTTTTCTGGGATGTTCTCTGGCCTGGCTGTATGAGTAGTCCCAAAAGTGAGAAAAGTGGGAATGCTTAGGTCATGGTAGAGCTTGAGGTATTTTTAAGACATTATGTGCTATAAGAAAAGCAAACAAAGTTATATATTTGTTGTATTTTTTTTTGTCTTTTCTCCTATAGGTGGAAAAACAAATCAATTAATTCTTCAAAATACTGCAACCAAAGCAATTATTCAAGGTCTCATTCCAGATCAAAGTTATGCCCTTCAGATCATTGCATTCAGTGAAGACAAGGAGAGTAAACCAGCACAAGGCCAGTTCAGAAGTACGTGTCTCTTTATGGCTGACATACAGAATTTATCGATATTTAATGTAACTTTTGAAACAGTAACAAGTCTTACACAAAGGGGAATGATGGAAAAACAGTTTTTTCTGTGGTGGAGGGAAAATCAAAGCCACAGGTGGAGGCCTGAATTGATTGCATAGTACATTCTTTCATTGGGCTATCTTTGTTTCTATTGGATTGGCATCCCTTTCTTCCTCATTTCATTAGGAAATTAGCTGGTATTTCATGGAAAGAATCTTCAGTGAGTGGAAAGAAAGTGCTATTTTCTGATACTTAAAAAATTTCCTTTTTGTTAAAACAATGTTATAGCTGTGCCAACTGGCAAGTAGTTGCTAGCTCAGTAGAATGAAAGGCTGATTTCTTAATGGTCTTCAGCGGTCAAATATGTTTACAAATTTAAATTTTTTATATGATCAAGACATACTCTTAGTGTCTATATCATAGTGATATATGTATTTATCTAATTCATCTTGATCTTCATATTAAACATGTTAAATATAATGAGTGGAGATTTGGTAGATAAATACAGTAATGTGGCAGTGTAGGAGTACAGTTGAAAGCCTACTGAATTCCCTGACTCTGAACTTTTCTCACTGTCATTGCTAAACCACCTTTCCCTTAAAACCAGCACAGGGTAACACACGCTGAGTACCTGATGTGGTATCTATTAAAGTCCTTTTAGCTTTTCATCACTACAGCTGTGTATTTACTACCTTAAGTTCTGTCCTGGTTAGGAAACCCACAAAACCACAGATTACCTTAGCATCAAAGAGAAGCCCACAGAAGGCTATAGCAAATTCTATAATATTAGGTGTAGCTATTTTTTAAATGGCACTTAGGAAAAGTAGAGCTGGCAGCTTGATTTAAGAATATGGGGATTGTGTTCTGTTTAGTATACTCTCTTTGCTGCATGTGAAAACATGCACTTAAAGCTGGAGTTTCATTTGAAAACAATGCCTTGCATGAGTAAAACCAGATACAGCATATATACAAATCCTTCTTTTGCTCTCCTGTGTCAGAGGTTTTTTCCCCTGTTCTCTGACATGTGGCCACTAATTCTTGAGATGAGAATAGGTCAAATATATAAAGAGCTTTGAGAATATCATCTGGTTTAGTGCATTGGAAGTACAATTTTAATGCTGTTGGGTTGTAACTGATGTACTAAGAATTCTCAAGCTTACAATAAAATTTTATTGTCAAAAGAGTATTTCTCTTTATATAGCCAGGTATACATTCTTATTCTAGTACATAGTGTTTAATGAACTAAGATCAATGGGGATTTTTTTTCCTTTGAAAATGTAGATGTAAAAACACATGCTAGATAAAATTTTTGTCTGTGTAAATATTTGAGTAAAACTGGTGTCTTGTCTCTTCTTCCTATGTGCTTAGAATTTTGACAGTTCCCAAATCCAGAAATCTCTGTCAGGATGTGACCAGCTTGTCTCCTTTGAACATTTTCAGACTTTTGAACCATTTTTTCTGGAGACTTGCCCCTCAATAACACTAGCATTACAGGAGGCCAGCTCTCGGCCTTGCTCTTGGCCTTTTCTCAAAGGAATGCTCCTAAAAGAATAAACAGCGCATCCTTTTTGGCCAATATTATTCTGGTATTTCACCTCTCGTTTTAGTCAGAGTCTTGTTCAGTTAAGGATTAAACCCAGACTTCTGACTAAGACCTGGTGTCATTGTGGCATTATCTGTAACCCAGCTAATAACCAAGATCTGCCTTGATAAAAGCTGACTCCTCAGCTAGCTTGTGGACTTGAATTCGCTCCCGAATCAGTTTCACAATTGTTTGCTAAAGGCAGAGGTAATACACAGTCACACGTGCTGTCTTAGTAAGAAGAGGAGTCAAAATTTCAGGTTTCCTGTTCTCGCCTCTGTACCCAGAGTGTGAGCACTATAGGTTCTGCGAAGAGTTGTCATGCTGAGAAAATCACATTCAGATGTTTGACAGTTGCTCGTTGTCTTCCTTAGAACTTAGTCTCATGATTATGTTTTGGTTTGGAACTTGGAACACTCCTGGTTGATTCATATATTCCACATATTATTGGGTAAATGAGTGAAATCCATTTGACTTTGGTTGCAGTAATGCACAATAGAATGTTTGCACTGTCTCTCTCACACAGTCAATAGACAGATAACCTCATTTCATGCCCTCATGGTGTTTTTTGAATGATGTAGCACAGAGAGACTGATCCTGGCTGAGGATCAGTACCTACTTGAATGAATGTCAGTCATAATCCAGTCTTATCCAAAACATAAACTAAGAAGTGTAATTGAAGTAGAATTTTATTTTCTGTGGAAGTTATTCTCAGCTTCATTGTTTTAAGCTTTTTCTGGCTGTTGCAGACAGCTGGAGTGTGGATACCAATTAGCATTCCAAGAAAATTCTGGAAGGGGTTTTTCTTCCCAGTACGTGACTTTAGCAACGACTTTGTCAGAACCTTTCAGACTATTGGTAGAGAAATACTGGCTACTAATGTCATATTAGGAATTGCTAACCAAATTGGGTTCTGCTTGGCTGTTGTGAGAGATTTGGGACATAGTAAGGGAGGTATCCCACCCACTTGTGGAACAGGAAACTGTCAAAATCTCAGCTCTGGAGCAACCTTGCACTCATGGGAGTATTTGGTGCCCTGAATACAGCTTTGGGCATGGGATCTAAGCTGATTCTGTAAAGAGGATAGTGTAACAGCTGTCTTATGTGCTTTTGTGTTGACTGACTTGGAGTGGAACTTTGCAATGCTGGACTTTCCCCAGCTAGCTTTGCCAATTTTCTGGACTGTATTTCCAGTGTGGGATCTTGTCTGCATGGGCTTAGGTGCTGATGTCACTATTTGGACTCTCCGGTTTGAAAAGAGTCAGTTTTGAGAACTTTAATGATGATAGAATGGAGAAAGATCCATAAAGATAATAAATGCAAAGGGAGGGAGGGAAAACATAGAAACAGAAATTCCCTACCTAAGCATATCTTCAGATGCTTGTGCAACTACTTTGTCAGGAAGAAGAAAATGACATGCTTCTAACTGCATTGTTTCTAGATTAATTGATTTTCCCCCCTTACTTTACAGTTAAAGATATAGAGAGAAGAAAAGACACAAGTAAATCCAAGGTGAAGGATCCAGAAAAAACAAATGCGAGTAAACCAGCTCCAGAAGGTCAGATCATAATACATACGACTTACGTGATATTCTGAAACTAATCAGCTTCTTTATTTAACTTGGCCATTGTAGAGATTTTCTGTAAGTCAGTACTTTAAATCTAGTTCCCAGGGTTAAATTAAATATAAGAGAAAAACCAGTATTTTCAGAAATATTGGAGAGTTGCTACAGGAGTATTGCTTTTAGTTCTGTGTTTTGCTTTGCTTTTTTATAAAGTCTTAAATACCATCATGAACAGATGAAAATTATTTTAAAATAGTTTTAAATAATATTAAAATTATTAAAAGCTGCTTGTACTTCTCCACTGGGTGCACTTTGAGTAGTGGAAGAATCATGCAGGTGTGTGCGTATGTAATAACTTCTTCTTATCTTGGCTGTAAGACAGACTGGCAGTATTAATTCCTGCCTAAAGTCAAATTGATACTGTTGTATAATTAGCCACATAATAACTTGATAAGTCTGTCTCAGTGTACGTTGTATATATGAAAACATTTGAAACATTTTGTGGGAGGGGAAAAAAAGGAGTTAATTTTGTCCTGTTGCAAGGAGCCAATCTTCTGGCGAAATGTGATACTGCTTGCCATGAGAAGTTTGTCTAGTATGGATGAAAATCTATTTAAAGCTTAATATACAGCTTTATTTCGTGTTATTTTAAAATTCAAATAGCATCTTCTTTATGAAGTAACCCCAACAGTAATTATTCCCTTCAGTGGTTATTTATGGTATACAGAACAAGAAGAGCTTGGTATGACCTTAAATAGTCTCTCTGAGAATAAACTGGACCGTTTCAAGGATCCCATTTTCCCCTTCCATTTAAATCTGTCTCCAGTAATGCAAGTATCAAAGACCTCACCCAAAGCTCCTTGAAGCCCATGCAAATTTCTCTTCAGTGGGTTTTTATTCTTACCATACATTCTTGTGTCATGTTGTATTTCTTAACGCTATGCAAGTTTGTTTCTATACAGCATTTCTCAAACCAAAGCACCCTTGAATTCCGTTGGGTGCATTGGAAGAATGTTAGCTAGTGTTCACAACACTAAAGAGACAAGTTGTACCTGCTAGTATATGACGGGGTAATGGATAGGTGATCTTTCCTACATCATGTCTAGAGGAAGGCTGAGTTGGAAGGAATGACAGAACTAGAGAAGGAAAATGTGATTTGCTTTCTTAATGAAGGATAAGTGATAAAAGTTGAAGGAGGGAAAACTGGGCCTGTACTTGGAAAATGTTGATTAAATGCAGACAGAAGAAAGAGTCTGCCAGACTGCAGGAGAGAATTTATGCTTTTTTCATGGAGGAAGGACAAAAATACAATTGGCAAGAGGAGCTTGGATCTGCAGTCTCTCCCTTTTTAGGATTCATGTTTACTTTTGAAGTCTTTAACTTAGTCACTTTCCTCATCCCTGCACCACTTTTTACTCATCTGAACTTCTTCAGTTGTATCAGGGCAGCTTGTAACAGAACAAAATAAATCTCTATCCAGCACTTGTGAAAAGATATTGCCTTATACTTACTATAGCAGGTTTTACTAGAAAAATGGGGTATGCATTTAAAACAAAGGTAAAACTGAAAATATTATGCTAATTTTTATGAATTCTTGAATTTGTTTAGCCTTGTTTCTAACTCAACTATATATTATTGTAAAGTAACAGACCTTTTTCATCTAGTCTAACTATTGCGTATTTCTTTGCTTTGCACAGTATAATGATTATTCAAAGGGATGGAGATTCCAACTGAATTACTTCAGTGGGAGTAGGGTGAAATTCCAAGTGAAAACGCTGGGCAAAAATAACAGCATCAGCAAAAAATGTGTAGCCGGGGCAGAAGTGAATTCAGAACTCATACACAGACAGTAATGGTATCAAAACTTTCCTAGTTTAAAATATAAAGACCATTCCACCTCAAATTGAAATTGGATCAAAGAAATAAGGAAAAGTATGAAAGAAATGGATTAAAGAAATAAGTGCAAAATTTTACGGCAAAAGCATGAAAACTTGATACTCTGCAGATGTTTGACAGGAAATGATCTGAGTACGACCAAATGAATTCAGGCCAGCAGTTAATTGGTTTCATAACCATTTAGTGTATGCTTAAATTTGATGGATTTAATAGCAACTCTGATACATTCAGTGGCTGTTTATATCTTTGGTCAAGTTGGTAAGACCTTGGGAGTTAACACTACAAAAGAAATCATAAAATCATTAAGGTTGGAAAAATCCTGCCAGATCATCTAGTCCAATCTTTGACCTAATACCACCATATCCACAAAAACATCTCATGAAGTGCCACATTCCTTCAGTTGTTGAACGCTTCCATGGAATTGGTGACTGCAGCCATTCCCTGGGCAGCCTGTTCCAATGCTTAACCTCTCTTGCCATGATGAAATTTTTCATAATATCCAATCTGAATCTCCCCTGGTTGAACTTGAGGCCATTTCCCTTTGGCCATTTCCCACTTGTTACCTGGCAGAAAAGCCTGACCCCCACCTGGCTACAGCCTCCTTCCAGCGAGCTGTAGAGAATGATAAGGTCTCCCCTGGGCCTCCTTTTCTCCAGGCTCAACACCCCCAGCTCCCTCAGCTGCTCCTCATCAGACTTGTGCTCCAGACCCTTCCCCAGCTCCATGCCCCTTCTCTGGACACACTCCAGCCCCTCACTGTCCTTCTTGTAGTGAGGGGCTCAGAACTGGACACAGCTCTCCAGGTATGGTCTCACCAGGGCTAAGTACAGGGGGACGATCCCTGCCCTGGTCCCGCTGGCCACACTGTTTCTGATCCAGGCCAGGATGCCATTGGCCTTCTTGGCCACCTGGGCACACACTGGCTCATGTTCAGTTGCTGTTGACCAGCATCCCCAGGTCCTTTTCCAAGGGGAGCTTTCCAGCCACAGTTACCCAGCCTGTAGGACTGCATGGGGTTGTTGTGACCCAAGCACAGGACCCAGCACCTGGCCTTGTCGAACCTCATACCACTGGCCTTGAGACATTGATCCAGCCTGTCCAGATCCCTCTGCAGAGCTCTCCTACCCTACAGCAGATCAACACTCATGCCCAGCTTGGTGTTGTCTGTGAACTTACTGAGGATGTTAATAATGTGTTTGTATAAACTTCTGAAAATCTTTTATGGTGGCACCCAGGTTGAGTTAGTACAATAATATCTTACCTGGGAACAAGAGCAATCTGCCCATAAAACAAATTGAAAACAACCATTGTCCAGACTACTATTGTCAGTGGTTGTGGCTTCTGCTCTTGTCTAGAGTGAAACAGTAGCGTAATTCCCCAGTTATTAGTGTCAAGTTCTGATGTAAAAAGAGGTGCCTTCTGTGTACATCTGCCTCACTTGTTACAGAAGGGTGCTTACTGGCATTAGTAAACCAGAAAATCCAAAATCATTGTTTTGGGACAAAACTAGTAAAGCACAGCAATGTACTTGTCAGTGAGTATGAAAAACGTGTGAACTCTTTCAATATTACAAGCTCCAGTTTGTGCATTATGACAAGTCACATATCCTGCTGATTTTCCTGAAAGGCACTACAGGCACATAGTCATATGAACTTCTTGTTTATAAACACTTAGCTAATATAACTTCTTCAGGGGCACATAATAAACTCCAGAAATTTCTCTTTCAATTTCAATGGGACAAAGATCTCACCATAACCCTTCTGCTCCTAGGAACCAGCTCTTTGTAAACAACCAACATGTAAATAGCTATACTCATGATTCTAGGTAGTTCCAGAGCATCTCACTGTTATTCTCATCTGTGGTTTGAAGGATTGTTTGTATAGTACTGTCCCCTATTTAACTACCAGCTGTCTAAGGCTCTGAGCATTGCTGGGAGGTGTAAATGCCTTCTCCTGAACTCCCAAATCTGCTTCCTTCTTCTTAGATTAAATTGTTGTGAGGGTTTTCCTCTGTCCTTATGGAACTCTGTCAACAGCTTGTATGGCTTGCTAGTAATTTTTCCAGCAGCTTCAGCAACTTAAGATTAAAATTTTCCATCTATTCTGTCCTACTCATTCGAGTAGTTTAAAAATATTTACTCCTTTCCTGCTCTAAGTACTGTGCTCTTATCGCAAGCAAACCTTCAGTGTATATCCAGTAGTGTCATGGTGCCAAATTAATTCAGGCTTAATGTCTAGCACTCATCCATCAAATTTTCACTTTATATTTGATTTCCAGAAACTTTCTGTAATTCTTCTGCGTGACCACTTTCAAGTCTTGAATCTCCTTTCTGTATTTTGGAGAACCTGTCATTTCTCAGCTTAGCGATTTATCACTGCTGTGCACACTCATGTTAATAATCTCAGAAGCCTTTTCTCTTTCTGTCTGTTGAGAAAAAGCTCACAGATGCAGCTTCTTTCAGCATGCACTGATATTTGAGTACTTGTACCCTGGCTTCTCTCCAACTCCCTCATGTACAAAGCTCTTGTCTGTACAGCGACAGGGGTTAATACATTCTGTGCCTTCTCAGATGTTTTACAGTTTCTCAGAGAGCTTCTTTGACTGATTCTCTAATCAAATCCCTTTGGGGAGGAGAGAATCAGTGTTTTGGCTATATCCTCTGGCAAATATATGACTATATCTTTTTCTGCAGAGTACTTCTCCATGCATCTGAACTGGGTTTAGCTACCCATTTGAATATAAACAACGAAACGCTAAGGCCAGTTTTATCTGCATGCCTGTTGACTTGATTGGGGAGGGGTTTAGTTGAGAGGTGTGATGGCTTAGTGTAGGCTAGCAGCCAAACTCCCACCTAGCTGCTTGCTCATTCCTCTCCCCAGCAGGATGGGAGAGAAAAGAGGAAGAACAGGAATGAAAGAGTTCATAGGTTGAGATAAAGACAGGGAGACTGCTTACGAGTTACCATGGTATGCAAACAGAGTCAAGTGGGGAAAGATTTACTTAATTTATTGCCAGTTAAAAAATTTGCTAATGTGGGTAGTGGGAGACAAAAGAGACAAACATTAAAACAACAGCTTTCCTTTCCATTTTCCCAGGCTCAGCTTGACCTCCTCCCAGACTCCTCTCCTCCTCCCTTGTTATCACTGCAAGTTACACGCAGTGCAAGTCCCTTCAGAGAATAAGCAAGTGGTGGAAAAGGGTTGTTGAGAGGTTGTGATCAGGGCATAGTGATTTCTCTCTTCCATTCCTTTCTGCTCATACTTTTCTTCTCCATGCATGTCATCCACAGGCTGCAGAGAATATCTGCTCTGCCATGGAGCACTCTCTTCTCTGACCTTGGGGTTCTCTCTCCTGGTTCTCACTCTTTTTAACTATCCTTCACTCTTTGCTGGGCATATTTTGTCCTTTCTTGAATATGTTTTTCCAGAAGTGCTACCACCTGCCCATGGACACTTGGCCTCTTTTCAAAAAAGCCACCCCTGCAGCCTCCATCCTGCCAAACCTGGCCACAAATGCCCAATACCAAAGATGATCTATTGCTGCTTTACTAGAGTAAAGAATTTACCCAGTCTTTAACCTGCTCTGTTTGGAAATTCCGTTATGCAAATCTCAAATCAAGATTATTTAGGGCAGCATAGAGCATGCATGGGTCAGATTTCTCTTCTGAATCAGGTGTCGCAGGATAAGCCTTACACAGTCTGTACACATTCAAACAACGAGAAATAAGCCCCCATAGAAGGCTGTGATTTATATATCACAATGTTAGTTACTTTCTCATTGTAAGTGCATGTAATGTAGTCATACAGTAAGTACGACTGGTTAAGGAGGTCAGGGATCTTCACTGCACAGTGCAGAACAGGTTTGTTCAGCCTTCCCAAATGAAAATTGTGTTTCAACCCAGAGCAAGTCCTTAAGGGGCAGGTGTAGTTTTTTCACCGATTTCTACGAAAATCCAGTGACGTGGTGCTGAGTTAAAATACCTGGGGGAACTGCAGCTTTTTCAATCCCTTAGGCCTCTTTCTGATGGGAGTCACCTTTACTGTATGCCAGGAGCCAAACTGGTAGAATATTAGCTAGCTCTCTGGGCTGGTGGGGAGCCAACTGAAAACTTTGAAAAAAATGAGTGTTGCCACCCAGTTCCCTGCCCAAACGGAATACAGAGGAAGCTCTAGGAGAAATCAATTGAAAATAAAAGCTAGATCTGAGTTTAACATTGTGGAAGACTTGGACAAGCAGGTAGAAATTTAGGACAGAGAATTTATAACTAATCTATTGTCCATGAGTATAGAAAGGAAAACTTGGCAAGGGAAAATTTAGGTACTGGGTGAATGAAAAATAGCATAGAAATCATAGTGAGCTTTAGAGATAGAAAAGCAGAAGCTCTATATAATGAGCTGTGTAATGCCATACCTTTTCTGCTACAGAGTCTAATGGCAAGGTGCAGATGTCAGGTTACATTATCTGTATGTAAGTAATATAACCTGAACTAATGTTAAAAAAAGTGAATAGTGACTTCATATGCCTTGATCAATATTCCTGCATTTGTGTGTTAATTTAAATTAAAAAGTTTTTGAGGACAAGGTAAAAATTACCTGTAAGGAGAAACTAATGTTTCCTTTGAAAGAATTTAATATTATTAGTGATCTTTAGTGAATTTAACATTGTTACTGATATTATTATTATGATTGTGATTATGCACACAGATATATACAAGTTATAAAAACAATGAAGAATAGCCGCTCATTTAGTCACAGCTACCTCTGACACATGCCCTTTCCACTCTCCTTTTTGTTTTCTTCACTACTCAATGCTGCACAGAGAGGAGATTTTGGTGACATTGTACTAAATTTCGAGTTTTTAGCACTTTCAAGGTTTAGTATCATAAAGTGTTCTGGAAAGACGCCTAAAGCCATCTGTCATATGTTACCTACCTGCTAAGTAGTAATAAGTATGTCTGCAGTTTCTTTCGGGTGAGTGTGATCTGCTAGTGCTCAGTTGCCTGCAAAAACTGTATAGACATATCCAAAGTTATGTTTTGTGGTGGGATAGTTTTTGATAATTTTTTTGAACTTCCTGATGTATTGTACATTATTAGTGATGTTATTATTTACATTACTTTTTACAGTCTTTCAATGTAAATGATTCTGAATGGTTTTTTTTCATATTGTGTTTTTCATTCAGTGCTATGCACCTATCAGATAATGCAAAAGGCATATCCTTCCTCAAAATGCTGTGCTATACTTGTCTGAGGTTTCTATTTTAGTACCTCTCGCAGTGAGGTGGAATCAGCCTTCTGATAGTGATAGAAGTGATAGTGAGAAGTGTGCTTAAAAAAGCTTAAAAAATATACTGATTTGCATTCTTCTTTCAACATTCCTACTCCATTTGATGCAAATGAGCTTTGACATTCACTTTCTAGTTGTTGAATGGCACTATTTAAGCAGAGTAGGAGAAATCCACAGAGACGTATATTAAGGTACTATTCAGCAGAAGAGACTAATTATCTAATTTATTAACTTGCCTGTTTAGTTAATGTCAGATGCTTCAGTAAGTATTACTAGACAGTGTGAAATGAGTGCTATGAGGTATTTGACTAAGCCACAGGAATGAATACTTTCTGAATTTCTGCTTCATTGGCAGTGTTTCATAGTTTTACTCACTTCATCCTGGCTAATGTAACTGCAAATGTTGGTTTTAGTCATAATGTTTTTCTATTTTTTTTTTATTACTTGCTGAACTCCTGGGCTATGGAACTCATTAACTATATCTTTACACAGCCTATAATTTGATTTACTAGTAGGGTTTCCCTGAGCTTTCTGGAGGACACTTTAGGTCTTGATTATGAGCAGCAGAAGAAAGAGATGGTAACTATGCTGTGTGGGCATTTTCCCCCAATGCCATTATGTTCTTCCTAAACAGTCTTTGTCTTTTCTCAGCTCTTGCACATTTTTCTGCTTCTGCAATCTGAGGGTAAAAGCAAAGTTTGTTGGAAAGTACTTGGCTCTTCCACTTTGAATACTATTTCTTTTTTGTCTTGCTTTGGAGACCACTGAACCCTTTAGTCCACTGCCCCGGCTCCAGCCAGGAACAAGACTGAGCATGTAGTCCCAATAGATGATCAAGCACAGGGCTTGGCCAAGCAAGTACTAATCAGCCATTTGTGCAGATAGAACTGGTCCCCTTGATGTCTTTATAGTCCTATTTTCCCATGTGTGTTCTTCCCCAAACTAACTTTCAATGCTTTTGGTTCCTCTCCTAAACATATCCTATTAGATCTTGCATAATCTGCAGATACTCATTCCTGTGTCTCGTCTCATTACCCCCTAAGCTGTGACCTTCCAGTCTGAACCATGCAGACCATGTTATGAAGTAAGAACAAGTTATCCAAATGTGTTGCTGATCTCGGAAGATGCAAGCAGGATGAAACCTGTGTACATATTCTCTAGTTTCTGGGTCTATGCTGGAATTACACAAGAGGCAATCACAAAGTTTCTGCATACCTTTTGTTTCCTTTTGTTCCAGTGCAGTGCAATGTAATATTGAAGGATTGCTTGAACTAGATGCGGCCAAGTTGACTTCAAAACTAATAGCAATGCAGTGATCCTAATAGCAGTACAGCACTCTCCCTGGTGAATGCACTTCCCTGCTCAGAACTAGCTAGCTCAACGTCTTCTACCTTATCTTCCATTCCAAAGTGTAGAGATAACCCTGGCCATTAGTCTTTAGCATTAGTTTCTTGATGCTGCAAAATGGGAGCATTGCCTACTCTGGAGCTATGTTAGCTTATTTTAACATTGTGGAGTACTTCTATATGATATTTTTTATTTTTGGACATTTATAAATGAAAGTCTGTATCAGAAAATGTAGTGAAGTTTAGAACTATTGATTGCATTTGTCAAAATGCTAGACTACTGCCTACCTTTCCCTAAATGATGTCTATGCATAATACTGAGGCTTGAATATTTCACCTTTGCAGTGTCTGTAGGGAGTATGGGGGTGCATTATCTTGTCATGGAGGAAACAGGATGCACCTTTATTGTCATTAGCTGCCTCACACCTGAGGACATGTGCTCTGTCCTAGAGCTGTTACTTCAGGATATTTTTTCAGTTTACTTTTCAGTTCTGTGCTTACCATCTTGAAAAACATGATTGTAGTCTTTAGCAAAAGCTGCCTTTCAGCACTGAGTGGCATGCACTGACATTTGCAGGGATGATTGCAGTGACATGCAGTCCTTTGACCTGATTGTCAATAGCTCTTGTGGGTGTGATGTATACCTGCTTGTTCCAGCTTTTACTAATCAACTAAAAGTAATATGAACATAGAAATGAATCTATTCTCTATGCTTCTTTAAGGGGAGTGGCGCCAGATCCCCACACCTCCCTTGAGAAGACTGGGTAATGCTTGGACCATGCTGCAGTGTGATTAGAAAATTTTGGACCACCACAAAGCTTTGGCAAGCATTTATAGTTACGTTCCCCTCACCATGCTCTTCTGATCACTCTGAAGTTGCTTAGGCCAGGAGTTATTTTGTAGACCTAATTTTGGTTTCAGACTCTCTCGCTTTGGCTTTGAACTCAGTAGGCTTTGTTCTACACAACCTTAGCCTAAACAGAGAATCCATGATGTCTCCTATCTCAGCTTTCTCTAGTGAAAGCAGCACCTGACCATCTGAACTTTGCCAACAGGACTCTCATTTAAATGCCTGCAGCCAGTGGTTTCAGTGGTGGTCAGATCACCATCCTGATGTGTGCTAAAAGATGTCTGCACTGGACCCCACATAGAATCTGCCCAGCAATCCTGTCCCCATCCACGTTGAGTTGTCAGAGCATGGGGATTTTGACAGTGATTGCTTTTTAATTTGTGCCAAATGTCAGGGCTTTCCATTCTTCTGTGGGACTCTTCATTTTCTCTCTCAACTTTAGGTGATGAAAATACCTGTTATAAAAAGGAGATGAAGTAGACTTGTCAGAATAGACCATTGCTCTCTTTGATATGTGAACTTTGGATGCTGCACCCAGGCCATGTGGGTTTCCGTACTTTTCAGAAGGTAGAATTTGATGAGAGCCATCCATTAGGTTTCCAAGCTAGACTATAAACCTGTGAGCTGCCATGCAGAGCTTTGTATATTAGAAATTCCTTGTTAAACACTGGAAGACTTACAGGAGGACTCCGATGCAAGGAAACTCTTGGGTAAACTCCTCTTTACTGTCCAGAAAGTTTAGCTCATTTTGCTGTGGCTGATCAATGCTTATTCCAGGAATTAATAATAAGAATTTCTCTGGAGGAAATAGCTTTTGTGTCCTTTGAGTACTACTTGCAACTTGGATTTCATTCTGCAATGGCAGTACTTTTATGCACCTGGCTAGGGCAGTTTGGAAGACTCCTTCTTGGCTCTCTTGACTGAAAAACGTGATGGGAAGTATCAGCACTGACATAGAATTCTTAAGTGCTTTTCCTTTGCCATCATTTGGTAGTTGCTTTGGATAAAACTAAGCAAGCTGCATTTAGAGATTGCAGCATTTACATCTGCCGTCTGGCCAAAGTAAATAGCACATAGTGTGTTCAAATAATCTGAATAAGAGAAAAATATACTTTGAGAGATAGCAAGCTTGAAACTGAAGACCTGGAACTTACTGTGAAGCATGGAATTGGGAAAGGGTTCATGTTGACTTGTACACTTTGATCCTGACAGAAGAAATCCCAAGGAAGAGAGAGGAACAGAGAGAAAGAGAGATTGGGAGCAAGGGGTTGATTTTAACATAAAGAAGGCTCTCTTATGTGTTTTGTGACTGCCTTGTCTGTTCTGGATAGGTGTAAAATTTTATTTATTTGCATTAGCCTAGGTTGAGAGTGAGTATTAATTTGGAGGTTGCTGGATGTCTTCTTCAATTTGTATATTCCAGATGACAAACCCTTGCTTTATCCTGAAAAGAGAAAGCTTGGCATTAGAAATGATGACCAGTCTCCATTCTTACCCAGGGATTCCACTTACTTATCTCCTGGCTCTGCTTTTCTGTAGGAGGAAATGCATTTCTCCTGTCAGTGTATTAAATCTGGTTGAGGTTGTGTGTTACCTCTCATAAGTGTTCCTGGCCAGGTAGAAGCTGGAGATTGGACAGACTGCCTTTCTGTCATTCAAAATGTCCCTCCCTAGGAACTCTCCTCGAATGCATCTGCTTCATTGAAGTGTAGACACAGTGTTGACATAGATATCTAGAGAATCTGCAGTTTGGAAAAAGAACAACTTTCTAGCTCTCTTTCTACTCTCTGAGTAGAAAAAGAGACTTAGCCTATCTTGGACCTAAATGGAAGTTTCATTTTTTTTGTAAAGTGATCCAGCTCTTGATATCAGAGCCGCTCAGATTGACAACCTGAGTTAAAAGATGCTTATCCTCATAATCATAACCCTTGAGTTATATTTCTTCTCATATCTCTGCACAGTAAATATGTATAATGCTTCATAAGTCTGAACTATTACCAACAGAAAACTTGTCTCGCTTCTTTTTTTTTTCTTTGGTAGCTTTCCCTAAGGCATTGACCTTTTTTTGTGCAATTTATTCTTAGTTGAAGTGGGAGGCTGCTATTCACATTCTTGAATGATGGATTAATAGAAGCTCAGCTGAATGAATGGTCTTTCTTTATCTTCAGACTGATTTTCATCTCTTTGAGTCATTAGCTCTTGAGTATCCATCCAATCAACAGTGTACTGGCATGGCTGGATTCTGCTGGCAGCAAGAGATGTTCCCATAAGTCAGATTCAGGGTCCGTGTTGACATGTTTCATTATTGAAACACTTTCATTACTACCCTGCTGAGACATTCCTTAACAGTTCTTCATCATCTGGCAGCATGAATTCTCATAATCTGAAGTCTGTAGGCTCGCTCAGGACTATGTATATTCTAGGTAAACATCTTGGTATATCATGAGCGATGCTTGTCTTTGATATAACACAATACCTCGTCTTTGAAGCCGCATAGTAACAAGTTGAAACTCTGAGCCACTTTTTTAAACTTGTATGGCAACTTTGAAAGAAGAACCAAAAAAAGATTTGAGGAGGTAAAGACTGAAGTACAAGACCAAAAACCTCTTGTAGGAACACTGTAATCATAAAGGATTGATGCATTCATCAGCAAACTCATCATGGATTTGCATACCCTGAAGAAGAATCTTCTTTGCTTTATGCTATGGTCAGCAAAATAGGAAAGGTTAAAGTTTTGTTATCTGTTTTCAGGGACTGTGAGATGGCCGTGTCCTGAATACAACTATAAGATACCAAATTTTGGGTTTTAGTTGTCTGCTGTACAAGTTCCCTTTAAAGGCGGTTCTTTACTGTTCCCCCTTTGAGAGGAGGAGAGTCTTGTTTCATGCTCTGTCTCATTCATCTCTTGTTAAACAGCAAGCATGAGCTTGTACTGAGAGAGATGATTTCAGGGTAATTTCCACCCTCACTGCATGATCTGAGGTCTTCATGTCCATTCTGGGTCTGTTGATGCAGGACTCCCGTTCTGGGCTGTCTCACGGTCAGCACCCTTTTCCTGGTGCCCTGTGTGCTGAGTAAGCCGTGCTGTTACAGCTGAGATAATATCCTTTGGTTAAAAGGTGCCAGGTGGTAGCTAAAATGGAACTTACCTGGCTGTGGTGACCATGTTGTCTACCTCAGAGGTGTTCTCACCTGTCTGGTTAGCTGTACTGATCATACTACTCTGCACGTAATGAGGGAGTCCTGTTTCCTTATCTGACTGCTGAGTTTGGTGTGTGTCTTTGGCTCATTATTCTCCAGAGCTGTGGTATTCTTGTACTCTGCCCTTCTGGCATCCTCAAAGGAGCTTCTGTGGAACACCAGCACTAGATTAGTGCCTAAGTATATTTAGAGTATATTTGTGCAGGAAAGTTAGCAGAATTAGGACTGCACAGTGGTGCAGACAGCTATTTCAGAAATAAAGCTGGTGTCAGCAGGGTCTTTGCTTGGCTTTGATTTGTTTATGTGGTTAAAAATGTGGGCTAAAATTTCTGGTCTTTTGCATTGATCTTTCTAGTATGGTAAAGGAAGGGAAAACTGTAAATCGTGAGCACAGGGATGGCGGCTCCCGTGGCCTGTGAAATACCAGTCAGGCAACATCTCTTCTCTCCGTACCCTCAAGACCTTTCAGACTCGACGTCCAAATTTAGCTCAGTGCATGGCAGGGCGGTGGTGTCAAACTGTGGCAGATCAGCAAGGGGAAGCAGAGTCCTGCCCCAGGCAGGAAAAACGCCAGGCACCAGCACATGCTGGTGGCCGACTGGCTGGCGTGGAGCTTTGGCAGAAAAGGCCCTGGGAGTCAGGGGACCATGAGCCGGCAGTAGACATGTCACAAAGGAGGCAAACAGCCTCCTGGGCTACACTGGGAGGGAAGTTGTTAGCAGATTGATGGAGGAGATTTTTCCCCTCAGCCCAGCCTTGGTGAAGCCACATGTGGAATTCTGTGTCTGGTGCTGGGCTGGCTCCCCAAAGAAGAAAGACATGGACTTACTGAAATGAGCCCATTGAAAGGCCATGGAGATGATTGAAGGTTTGGAGCATCTTTCATAAGTGGAGAGGCTGAGACAGTTGGAGTGTTCAGCTTGGAGGACAACAGGTTTGAGAGATATCTCTCCAATGTGTAAAAATACACACTGGAATGAGTAAAGAAGGCAGAGATTCTTCTCAGTGGTGTCCAGTCAAAGGACAAGAGGCAGTGGACACAACCTAAGATAACTGTAAATTACATTTAATCAAAGGAAACACTTACTTTGCTGTGAGGATGATAAAACACTGGAGTGGATTACTCAGGCTGTGGAATCTTTATCTTGGAGACTCTTTAACCTGACTGGACATGGCCCAGAGCAATCTGCTGTTGTTGCCCCTGCTTTGATTAGGCGGTTTGACTAAACTCAAGAGGTCCTTTCCCACCTCCAGTACCTTGTGATTCTGGGAGTTGAGGTTTGTCAGAGTAAGGTGTTCACTCAGACATCTCTGCTAGTTAGAGAATGGAAGAATTGAAACATTCAAGAGGGCACGAATTTCATCCTGAGTTTTTGTGGATTGACACGTGACATCCTAAATTAGAAATGCTTCTAAAGATCACTGCATGTCTGTATTATACAAGCATATACATTGGTTACATTATGAAAATATTATTTCAAGAACTGCATGAAGGTAATATAGGGTCTCAAATTTGGAAGTCTTTTGCACTGTAATTGTATTGCACTATCCTCTTTGTTTCTAGACACGCGGTCCTGAACATCATACGTACCTAGATCTGTAATGCTGAGCTGTAATTTAACAGTGCTGTAGCAGTTTGTTTCAACCTGGTTTTAATTATTTCTGTGTTAATTACTTTCATAAGTAAGCAGACTGTTCTCTCAGTAGGCTCTTTTCCATTACTTTACCTGTTGTGATACAAGCTCAGGCACAGACCAGTTGTCTATCATACTTTAGAGGGATTTATGCATACACCTTGATTAATGTTGAGCATTTCTGAGTACCACTTTTGGCTGAAGTGCCCTGATTAACTGTCTTCTGGACAGCCAAAGAAAACTGTGTCAGGGACTTCATACCTTACTAAAGAAATGGGAGAAATAAGCCTTTTAAATCTTGGCATATTTTTTACATAGGAATGGTTGATAAATATGACCATATTAATAAAAAATACGGTTTTCTGTATTGAAAAGTAATTTAGACCTTGAGACAGCTGTTTCATTTAAAACATTCATGCACTCGGATGCAGAACTGAGAGGACAGAGAAGTAGAGAGTTATCACTGTAATCTGCAGAAGAGTTTCTTAGGTTTCATGTACTTTACAGGAGGATTGCAGATCATCTTCAGTGTAAATCATGGCTAAATGGACACAGTATATTGCCATTCTGAGCTTCAGGTTCAGGAAAGACTTCAGCAGCATGCTTTGTTCTGTGTTGACATGTTGCCTGTTGGAACAGAAATTAAAACAAATGTTTTAAACTCTCTATTTAAGTTCAGGGGGATTTAAAAACATATTTTTCTATCTAGGTACACAGACCAGGAGTGTTTAGGGTTGCTGTTTGCTAAGCTGCTGCAGACATTGTGTTCTTCAGTGCTATCAATCAACAGTGGTCTGTAAGGAGACATCAGCACTTTCTTTCATAGTTACTTTGTTTTTGTCTCTCAAATTAAAAAGTTCACATTTAGAAAGAAAGTTCTAGAAGTTTTTCTAAACTACTGACTGCTTACTGCAGAAGTACACCTGTCATTGAGTATATATGGAAAAGTGCATAGAAAATGGCTCTATGCTTTCTTCTCTCACACTTGAGAGTTATCACCAGTATGAATAGGCAATTAATGTGTTATCCATTAGTGCTTTGAGTAGTTTTGTGGCCTTAAATTCAGAAGGTATTCTATAAATAGTATTAAGTAACTGCTGTGTACTTTTTGGAAGCAGCAAAATTTTTGAACTACAGCATTCACAGTCAAATGTGACATGATTAGACACAACGCATTCAGTAAATCTTAATATTCCAACTCCAGCAAATAACAAATTTGTAGGCTTGCCAGTTGGGCTGTATTAGTTTCCTGGAGAGGAATAAGGCACGTGGAAAAGGGCTGGCTGCTTTTTTTTTTTTCCTAGGGACCAGGGACAAACTTCTAACCTTGTTAGGCTGCTCTTTAAACCTAATGTTCCAACATTTGAGTACTTCAAATTCAAGCTGTGGTTGGATCTAGTTTAAAGAACAGCAGTTATGTTAAATGCATTTGTCTGGTCCATAGGCCTGACATATGGGATGTGTTAAACTGAGGTCCAAGTGCAAGGATGATATCACCAGCACAGAGCAATAATATCAATGTCAGAAGCGTGGATGAGTGAGTTGCTGAATTTTGGAGCTGGACACTGCCTTAATTTTTTTAACCCCTTTTAAAGAAAAGATGTGACATTTTGCTGATGTAGATTTACATTGCCGTTCTCCTCAGTGGTGCTTCTGCTCAGCGTGGTGCTGTCAATTGCTGTGGAGGACTGACTGTTCTCTGTCATTTATGCTTTATTCACAAGGTGTTTTTCACACACTGCTGTCATCCAGCTTCTTGCCTTTTGTGCTTTGTTATCCCATGAACGAGTCTTCTATTCATACTGTATTATTATTGACCTCTACTTGAACTTTCTTCCTCTCCTTCCACATATATTATTTGACTTTCCACTGTGACAGGGAGTAAGAAAGGAAATGACATATTGCAGACTCAGAAAGAATTATAGTCTTAACTTCTAGCAGAAGAAGTGTGTGTTTTGGCTCTTGAAAATGAGAGCAGAGTTTCATACCAAGGGGAGGCAAAATATCAAATGTGTTTCTGTAAAACATATAACTGCATGCAAATTGAACTGGTTTGTCTAAAGCATTGAGTCCTCCCATGTGGCAGTGCCTGTATTTGCTACTTCTCCCTTTGCTTTTCAAGGAACTTTCAAAGAGTAGTACTATTAACTCCAAGAGTCAAAAAACCCTACTCTAGATTAAAAATCATAGTTTTGTATTTCTGTGTGAGTAAGGCTTGCGCGTTTTTTTGGTTGAACTTCTGTTTTTACCGTTGCTCACTTGCTCACAACGCGTGTGTGCAAGAACAGCCACGGGTAGGAAATGCAGCCGCGGAGAGGTGGGCAGTGTTTGCAGGAGCTTGTCAAGCCTGCTGTGTTCTGTGCAGCCCCCACACTGTCAGAGCTTCTCTCAGGTCTCTCTCTGCTCTCCATTCCTTTCAGTGGGATGACTCAAGGGTCATGTTTTGCAGGCTCCAATAACATTCCTTCTATCCCAGAAATTTCTATCTGGATCTTTCTTTCAGCATTGCCGTCATTGGCTTCACTCTCAGCCAGTTTTGACATGGTCTTGTGAGCGCTGTAACACTTGCGTATTGGAAGTGCCAGAAAATCACCTTCAGTGTCCGAGGGCTTAAGGAATCAAAACCAGGAAACTTCATTTGGCAGATGCAAAGCTCTTTCAATGCTGACTCTTTTAAAAATCTCCCTGAAACAAAGGAACCAAAATTCTTGATGGTGATTTGATTTTTAGTGGTACTGAAGCAGGTTTTGTGCAAATACCTCACCCTAAAACATTGCTGGTAGCCTTTCGCTGTATGTTGATGCCTTTGAAGTTGAAATTTTGAGCCCATGCCTTCTTCTGTGAAAAGCAGAAGTGAGCAGACAGAGTCCGTTCCTCCTCAGTTAGCTTTCTGGCAGAGTGACAAGTTCCTTCTGCCAAAAAGTGCTAGGAAGGTTGTAAATTTATTACAGAAAATGCATTAATATTTTACTTTCTCCCCATAAAAATTCTCCACCAACTGTAAGTGAAGCAACTGAAGACAGTTGCTGGTGTAAAATATATAGGCTGTTATTCTGACTTTACAATATGTGCAATTCTGTTATTTTTGCTTACCTAAAGATCACAGGCTCTGTTATTGTTTGTTGTGGAATGCAGCACTTGAAGCAGAATAATGCGTCCTATATAACATTAGGAAACATGATACAAAATTTGGTAGCTGGTCTCTTCCCTACTGTCCTACTTTTGACTGGTGAGTATTGCACAATTCGGAGGGAAGTGGGACCTTCTCTGTCACTACTCTTTTCTTGATGACCGAGTAAAAGGAAAATAAGCACACTATTGAACCTGATCACACTATTGAACCTTGTAGTAGACTAAAATGCTGAGTGTTGAAAGCTTTTTTTATATGGAATGATATGCTGTCATCCTCCTTTAACAAAGGTTGTTGAGAAAGTTGCCAATTAAAGTTGTGTAGATACTTGAAATGTTCAAAATCACCCTCAAACCCTCCAGGAATTCATGACTATGTATGATTGTATGGAAAGATTATTGAAAAAGACATTTGCAAGAACTGGTAATGGAAACTGGCTAAGCACAGTGGGGTGCAGAAATTGTTTGCTACACACTGTGTCTTTTAGACTAACTTTATTAACTAGGATGTCATGATGTTTGTATTCCTGTCAGGTTTTAAAGATTCTATCACCGCGTTATGCTGTTTAATATCTCACTGTTGTTTATTCCCTTTTAGGGAACTTTCTACAATTCTATTAAGTACAACAAGGAGAAAACATAAGCAAAATAGTGGGTGTACAGAAGTAACAAAACCTAAATGTTTTATGCAGAAAAGATTCAACAAGTATCTCCTACCTACGAAGAACGAAACAAATTTTCACACTGTGACCTTGCAGTACAATCTTGGATCAAACCACATGTTTAACAAAAAAATAATTGAATTATACTATTTGCATTGATCTGATGATGTGGAAATAAAACATTGAAAGGAATGTCGTTATTGTTTTCTTTATTCTTTGGATTTTGCTTCACTGAATGGATTTCCTAAAACTGATAAAAGCTTTCACTGCAAAGCCATCACTACAGGATTAAAGAAGCCTTATAGGCAAAAGTTGTTGATGTGAAATGATGTGAAATATTATCCAGGGTAATAACTGGGTTTCATACTCAGCACAAGATTTTAGAAGTAGAGAAGGAAAATACAGCCACACAAATCCTGTTATCCTCGTTGGGCTATATGATTAAACTGCTGGGATAACACTGACAAGGTACATCTGTGCTATTGTACAGCTGCTTGGATGTGAATCAGGCATCCTGTGCTTTCATTCTTACTGGTGTTGAGTAGCATTTTACTTCGCCAGTAGTTCTTTTGAAGCTTGCAACGCTAGTCATGGCCAGTGTGAGGATGGCACAATTGAACTGCATGTTAATGGAAGACAGATACTTCAAGTAATGCAGACTGATGAACAGGAAGTTTATTTGGCAAAATATTTAAAACATTCATTTTGCCATGACTAGTAGATTCCTATTAAATCACAAAACAGATTCCAGTCCCACTGAAATCAAGGGAAGTTTTTCTGTTGACTTCAGTGACATAAAGATTTGGACTTCTTTTGGATTTATCTTCCAATTTGAGAGCATTTTTCTGATGCTTACTAAATGTTCCCCAGTGTCAATACATTAAAATGTGTTGCCAATTCAAATAGCGTTGTCTTGTACTATAAAAGCTAAAATAAAATATTTGCTTTGGCATCTTTGTAAGTGGAATTTTTGTCATGTGTTTAGAACTGATTCTGCACTGCTAGCTGCACGTAGGAAATGTTCCCTGTTCTTCTAAAAACATTTGTAGTACACGTTTAAGACATTAACTGTAACTTTATGGATTGAGTTTAATGCTCAGTGGATTTACACTACAGTATGAATCTAACCCTTAAGTATTACCAATTGAACTCCTTCTGCACATCAGATTGCTTTTGCCTGTGAGATTATAATTTTGTATTTAATGAAAAGTTTGTCATTAATAATATGTTCTGAAAGTTTAAAGTTGTTAACCATGTGTTTTATTTTCTCTGTGTATCAGGAGAATTTCTTCGGAGCTAATGCAAACACCTTTTATATAATTTCTCATTGAATTACTTCTTTTATTTGCTGAACATCTCTGCTCAAATCAGTTTATTTCTGGCAGTGTACTGGGTGATTCCTGTTAGCACCATGTTGAACTGTTAGTATTCTTTGTGAACTAACTTATACAGTGGATCCTGACAAAAATTATGATAAAAACTGGGCTGCAGCTTAATTCACAAATCTGTGTCTGTTTTTTACTGTGTTCAGGGACATGATTTTCATCCCTAAATGGTTTGTGTTGCATTATACTTATTCTACCAAACCTTTGCTTTGTCTTTCCTACTTCCCTCCTTATTCTTTAGCCAATCTGGTGGGGAGTTTGTATTTCATACTTCAAACATAAGCTGTTATTTCTTATACCTGTGTAACATAATTCCTTTGTTTCCTTCCCTACAATATGAGTCCACTGTTTCAGCAACCTTAATTTTACAGTCACACATCCGCTTCTGTGGAATATGGCAGTTCTGTCTGAGCTTCTGAAAACCTTTTCCGTTCCCTGACTTCTCTTCCTGGTGTTTTCTCAAATTGAATGTAGCACTTCTGTTTGGTTTCTCAGTTGGCTTATTGTGTAATTTGTATCTAATCTCTACTTCCCTTTCCTTTGACTTTCCCACTGCTTAGTTATACCTTAGAGACCATTAGTATGTACTTCTGCTAATTCTTGTCAGATCTTTTCTGTTGTTCAGTTGTGGTTTTTTTAATGCTCTTGTATTTTTGTGTTTTCCATATATCTGTAGAAGACTAAAGCTTCATTCTCATGCTTGTTCTCATAGAGACTGTGAATTTGAATCTGCAGTCTTTGCTTTTTACCTCTGCTGTATTGAGTGCCTCCTACCAAGGTTTAATACAGCATATTCAATTGGCCTTCAGTTTTGCTCACCTCCCAGGAGTGTGATTCACTTCTGGATTTGCAAGTCTACAGTGGTGCCTAGTGGTTTTCTATAGGGCTTTTGAGATGTATGGAAACACCTGGCTTTCTCTGTTGACTGTGATAGGGGCCTTGATGACTGTTTTATATGTCTGCATCTCTAGGTAGCTCTCTCTGCGTTGTCTGTGCCTAAGGCTAAGTGTCATGCACTGTGTACGGGGACTGAAATTGTACATGTACATTGGGAATGGGAACGAACTGTTGGTTTGGTTGTGCTACATGGCAGCTAATTTTTTATTTCTCAAGTATCTTTAGAAGGAGGGTTTCTTTTCACAGGTCTCCCAAAAGTAATTTTGAACACCTTAATGAAAGAACTGAAGTAGATAATGGCCAGACTATTCTATAACTGGAGTTAGAACAACTACGTTTAGTCATTTCACTTTTTTCTCACTGACCATGGAAGAAAGCTTTCATTACCAAGCTTGGTGGGAGGAGGAAGGCATATGTTTATTGGATTATGATTTTATTGTTGAATTAATAATATTGGTTTAATTTTAATGATTTGCAGGAAGCCTGTTTACCTGTAAAACTCCAGCAATTGCAGATATTGTGATACTAGTAGATGGTTCTTGGAGTATTGGCAGATTCAATTTCAGGCTCGTTCGACTGTTCCTGGAAAACCTGGTTTCTGCTTTCAATGTGGGATCTGAGAAAACAAGAGTAGGTGAGGTGCCGCACTTTTTTCCTAATATTTCTGTAGCAGTGTAACGATGTTATCATTTCAGGGTAGTTAACAGCTGAACACTACTATTTTTGTGCAAGATTCATCCTCATCTAGCACTAGCACTTCTATCATCAGAGTAATGCTACTGGAATGTTTGTAGTATTAATTCCTCACAGTTTACTGGGATCCTCAACTGAGGTAAACTCTAATGCAATGTCAGTGGAAAAATAAAAACAGTGGAAACAGTCTTACTGACTTCAGTCAACATTAGCCTCAAACACTTGCAGTTTAATTTTTGCAGGCAGAATGTGCCAATGGATGGCTTTTCTCGTGCTTTAAACTGACTGAAATGTTATATTTCTAATCTGCTACTGTTTAAAAGTATATTAAGTAAAATTGTTCTTCCAAAAAAATTTCTTGCAATGTTAATAACGCTGAAAAAGTTTTGTATTCTTTTGCATTTTTTTAAATTAGCACTTGAACAAAAGGCATTGGAAGTGAATTGATGACCTGGCCACCCAGGACAACTTCATACTATTTTTTTTGTTGTCAACCAATGCAGTTTTTCTAGTATGCTAGCTACTTGCAGTAGGCTACTTGTGGTAAGGTACTGGTAACCAAGCGCATAAAGTGTATATACTTGAAAAAAACCCCACTTTATTGTCTGATGGATTACCTTAATTTCTGGTTCTTTAGGTCTTGCACAGTACAGTGGTGATCCCCGGATTGAATGGCACTTGAATGCCTATGGCACAAAGGATGCTGTTTTGGATGCAGTCCGTAATCTACCGTATAAGGGAGGAAATACATTAACAGGTACTGTGTACGTTTTAACTTCTGCCTTTTATTAAAAACATATTCTGCTGCACAGACTAAGAAGTGTCTGTGCTTATTATGAAGGGTGAAAAGGATAGGGGTTTTGCAGCTTGCCAGTGGCTTTATCCAGTGTCACTTAAGTGCTTTCTGAAGCTCTTGTCTGTTGACTTCCCTGGGAATCAGGACAGGGTCTCCTAAGAGTGTACCTAACTCTCTGTGCTGGAAATAAAATCTTTTACCTGCTAGGAAAAAAATGCAAAAATCCATTTATAATGTTCATGCACAGAGCTTTATTCTGGAGAAGGAAAGAATGTTGTCTCGATATTTGACAAATGGTAATGCTAACTTTACAAATGACCACTCAGGGCTTTTAGATTTCCATTGACCTTTTAGTAGTTAAGGCAGTGAAGCCCCAGAGACACTTAGTGATGGATAAAGGGGGAATGCCTGACAACCTGGGAAAAATACAGTCTCTGAATACAACTCCAGTGTCATCAAAGCAGCAGTTAGTAATGCTGGAATGATATATCCAAAGACTCAGACATGGCTTTAAGTAAATTGCTGCCTTTTTTTTTTTTTTTTCTGGCAAGTAAGGAACAGGAGAAAAAATGAGCCAGAGCCTTTATTCTGGTAGAAGGAGTGATTGCAGTGGGACAAAGGACAGAAGACTCTAGCATGATTCTAGGAATGAGATTACTGGGTGGTAGGAAGTATTAAATTATCATGATTATTTTATATGGATGTTAGAAGAAAATGAGTTAGAAACATTTGCTGTGGGAGACTTAAAAAGAGTTTTCAGATAGGATCTCACTGTGATGTGTAAGTTTGTCCTGGATCTGTTGTTCTTCTTTCTCTTTAAATGATTAGCATTTATTAAAACCAAATTTTCCCTAAGTGTAAATAAAGCCTTTTTTCTGCATATATATCTGAAAAAATAAACAGACAAAAAAAAGTAAGATTATTTGTTGCATGAGGATTTACTAAGCTATCCAGAACATGTGCTTTCATGTAAGCAATGTAGGTAGAAGGAGAGGGAACTTCCTGTTCTAACTTGGTAGAACTTGGTAGAGTAAGAAAAAAAGATCAGGAAGGAAGATCAATTTAGGTTTTCATAGCCAGTTTAAAATACACTGATTGATCAAAAGTCTGCTAAAAATAAATTTCAGCTTCTCTGTAGTTCAGGCTGCTTGTTGGAATTTAATTTTTCAGTAAATAAATTCTTCTTTTATACTTCGTCAAAAGGTTTCTCAGAACTTTTAAAATGTGTAGAAAAACAAACACTGTGATATTGGCAAAATTAATGGACATTTTCCTCTCTAAAAGTCTTTTAAAATGTTTTCTTTTTTAGGTCTCGCCTTAACTTACATTTTGGAAAACAGCTTTAAGCCTGAAGCAGGTGCAAGACCTGGAGTATCTAAAATCGGGATACTGATCACTGATGGGAAGTCCCAAGATGATGTTATCCCTCCTGCCAAAAACCTACGAGATGCTGGCATTGAGCTGTTTGCTATTGGTGTGTATTCTGCCATATCCATGCACATGTCCCATTGTACTCTGCTGTACTTGTATCTGTTGCTGTCTTTACTAAGGAAGTGTTCTTTTCTGCCTGTATCCAATAAGTATCATCATTAATTTGTATCTTTTATAAACATTGCTTATAACATTGCTGCCGTAACTGGAATTTAGTGGTATATATGGATGCTACATTTTCGTGAGACAGCTGAAAAGATGCCACTTATGCTGGCAGAAATTAACATCTTGAATTGACATCTTAAAAACAGACCAATTTGTAGTTGGTCATTAAAACAAATAGAATTGCATATTAGTAATTTTTTATCAATATCTATGTATACAAGAATTTTTCATTGCAAATATTTTCTTTATATTCCTTTCCAATAAAAGGTGTAAAGAATGCAGATATCAATGAACTCAAAGAGATTGCCTCTGAGCCTGACAGCACACACGTCTACAACGTGGCTGACTTTAACTTCATGCATACCATTGTTGAAGGTCTTACCAGAACAGTGTGCTCACGAGTAGAGGAACAGGAAAAGGAAATCAAAGGTGAACAGAAACAAAATTTAATGTAACTTATGATGAAATTAGAGCTGCAAATCAAATACCTGCAGTTCTAGGCTGGCTTCTGGCACTAGACTCATGCTATGTATTCTTTTGCTTGCAAGAAAGTATATTGCCAGGGAAGTTATCTTCCTAGCTATGTTTTATTCTTGCTTACGTATCTCTGATCTTTTACTCTCTGTCTTTAGTAGAGGTAAATATTACGATATTTGGTAGTACAAAAAAAATTTTAGAATGTACATTTATTCTGCTGTAACTATTTCCAAGTGGCAGGTAAGGAAATCTTTTTGTAATACAGAGTTTTGGGGATGAATTAGTTTAACAGCTGTACATGGAATTGTTATGTTCATGCTGTGCTTTCCATCTCCTAACTTAATGTTTTTATTATCTCATAAGTACTCAAGAGTTTCAGCTATTTAGATTGCTTTGTCCTTTCCTCTTGTCAGATTTTTTTCGCTTTCTTGTTTAACACACAAAAAATATATTTTGGTGCACGAAAAAAGGTGGTGGTGAAGAAAATTGTTCTTATATGAAAAAGCCTTCTCTGACTACAGTTTTTTTTTGCTTTTCTGAGCAAAAGAAATGACTATGAAAAAATGTTGCAATTTGCCAGTGGTACAGTCCTACCTGAGGCCCTTCTTTCTGAAAGATTTCAGTGGATTTTGTTTCTATTTATTGGTTTGTGATTCCTTAATATCACAGAAATGCTGAGTGATTCTCTCTCTCTCTCTCTCTCTCATAATATATATGGATAGATGGAATATTTCTATATATATACACACACACACACATATATATACATTGAATAAAATATATTCAATATAATATATAGATATATGTAATATATATCAATAAGGAAAGCTCTCTTGAGTGGGAGAGAATGGAAAAAACATGGACAGATGAGACATCTCTGTGGAAAAGAATGATTGCCAGAGAAGATGACCGTTCACCAAGTCTCCTCAGTGGGCTGACAGGCAGCATCAGTTTCCAACCTGCTGAGGAGCACAGGAGATCACAGCTGTATATGTACCTGCATGTTTTTCATGACTGCAAGGAACCTGAAAAAAAAACCAGCAGAAAGGTCTGGAAATAGTGATGGGAAGAAGGTCAGGAAGGCTTAGTGTTGTATTTTTGTCTTTTTCATATTAAGGTTTATGAAAGACCAGGGAGGTTTAGTCCCAGTGAAACTCCATGTGCAATACTGATTATTACTTCTTTGTTTCCATTGAAAATAACCTAAATAAGTGTGCAGTAGGCAATTATTTGATTTTCTCAGGAGGAACAATATTTAGAGCTTCAGCAAATATAACAAACCAAGCAACTATTATGCAGAAGAGAATAAAAATTTGTGTTGTCTCCAACCTAGGAACAATTGCTTCTCTGGGGACTCCTTCGGATTTGGTCACGTCAGAGGTAACAGCTAGAGGCTTCCGAGTTAGCTGGACCCATGCACCAGGCAAAGTGGAAAAATACAGGGTTGTGTACTACCCCACTCGAGGAGGACAGCCAGAAGAGGTAATAGGAGGAAAAGCTGCTCAGAAATTTTTAATGCAACAGGGGCAACTAACCAGTCAGGAAATCCGTGGTCCTCTTTTTAACGCACCCTGGAATTCCCTATGTGGGCTTCAGAAAGGAGATTGGTCACAGTGGATGGTGACAAAGGTTAGGTAGTGGCCAGGCTACATGTCTGTCATACAATTTAAAGTAAATGTGCCATAATAATAATCACTTTCAGGGGGTGGGGTGAAGTGCCTGCATTTTCCCTTACACATATGGTTACTTGAAACAATTCTCCCAACACCCCCTGCACCATCCTGTTTATAAGAACAGAAGAGGTAGGAGGTGATGGTAAGCCACATTTTCAGTTCTAAGAAAAAAAAATTTTTAAAAGGAAGATAATATGGGTGTACATTTTGGGACATCTACAAATGATCATTTAAAATTTGGAGAGAATTGTTTATTTGGACGGGACTTCAGCATTTTGGAGATGGAAAAAATGCAGTGGAACAAGCTTTTGACCCAGCTGACAACTTATCAAATTGAATGGAAACGTAGAATAGCAAAGGGGTTTAACTAAGGTTGTATTTTGTTTCCTTTTGCACTAGAAGCTTGTTTAGGATGGATATGTATTGCTGGAGTTTTGAAGTACTCTCTGTGTAAATATGTAGTACTAAAGGAATATTTATGATGATATTATATCAAAAAGTGCCATGTACACACTCTTAAACTGCATCCCATACACTTCATTCAGCTAAGCTCTTCCTTTGTTCTAAATGGGTATTTATATCAGATAAACATTCTGAGTATGTATATGGTTGCTGTTATTTTCAGACACTTTGCTTTATATAAATGCAGCATGAACTTGAGCTTTAATACAGCGTAAAAATTGACCGAAAGAGGGATTGATTGATTTGATGGTAATATAGTTTGTTTGCTTTATGCACATTTAGTTAAATTTTCTTTTAAACAGGTTGTGGTAGATGGAAGTGTATCAACAGCAGTTCTGAAAAACCTGATGTCTTTAACTGAGTACCAGATAGCTGTATTTGCTATCTACTCCAATGCTGCGAGTGAGGGCCTCCGTGGAACGGAAACCACACGTGAGTGTCCTCAGCGTGTTTGTTGTAGATTTGACTGTCTGCATTTCATCAGACTGTGTAGGCATTAGGCTTTGTGAAAAATAAACACAAAAGGGAGTTTTTTTTAATTTATCTTATTTTAGTGCATTTACCTTGAATTAAATTTTGTTTGAATTAATTCTGGGCTAAGCTCCTAAGTGCAAATGCTCTGTGGATATTTAAACGTTGAGAAAGGTTTTATCTTTGGGCTGAACTTTGAAGTCGGTTGTATTGAACCCTAAATTAGAACATTCCTATGCTTTGGGTGTGGAGCCGAGCTTTATAAACTAGGTTTGTAGCTGGAGATCGTGTGGTGAGTGGAGGTTTAGGTGGGACCTGAAATACCTGCACGTGATTCCCGCCGGTTCCAAAGATTTCATAGTAACTTCTGTAAGTTTGTTTCTCAATGATTTAATTATTTTCTGTCTGTAAAATGATGGCTTGGGATACTGTAAGACTTAATACATTTACAGTTTTATGTATTTGTATAAAAAGTGCAGGGATTTTTTTAGTAAATATGACAGATACTAGGAATGGAAGTAAAGAATAACTTTATAGTTCAGAATAGGAGAGAAGAAGTCCATATGTGATATATCAATAGCTGGTATCTGCTGAAAGAACAGCGCAGCAGGGCTCAAGCAATCTATAAGTTTTCTGCAATGCCTTTCCAACTTCCTGACCCAAGTGATCAAGGAGCCAGCAAGAGAAGGTGCTCTGCTGTAGCTCGTACTTAGAAACAAGGAAGAACTGATGGCAGAGGAGGAGGAGATCACATCCTACAAGCTCAGGAAACGTCCCTACTGACAAGTTGGTAACCAGCTGACTGCAGGCTTGCATGGAGCATCAAGAAGCTTGTAACAGAACTCAGACATAAAAAAGAAATGTATAAGGGATGTGTAAGAAGAGGAAAATGACCCAGGAGAATTATAAAGCTTCTGTGTGATCTCGCAGGGGTGAGTTTAGAAAAGACAAGGCCAACCTGGAGCTCAGTCTGGCAAGCAAAGAGGAAAACAAGTTTAACCTTAGGCATTTCAACAAAGGGAAGTGCAAAGTCCTGGCCCTCGTGGGTGACAGCCCCATGTGTCACTAGACACTGAATGGTGACCAGCTGGAAGGCAGCTCTGCAGAGAAGGACCTGGGGGCCATGGTAAACAACAAACTGACTCTGAACCAGCAGGGCACCCTTGCCACAAAGAAGGCCAAGAGCCTTCTGGATTGCATTAGAAAATGATTGCCAGCAGGTTTAGGGGGCTGATGGTTCTTGCCCTCTGCTTAGCACTGATGAGGCCACACCTGGATGCCTGGTCTTGTGCTGGCTTCTCCCAGCACAAGAGAGATGTGGACTTAGTGTAGTGACTTCAGTGAAGGGCTGTAAAGATGATTAAGGGCTTGGCACATCTTTTATAAGAGTCTGAGACAGCTGGACTCTTCAGCCTGGAGAAGAGAAGGCTCGGGTGATCTTGTCAATGTGTCAAAATCCCTGATGTGAGGAAATGAAGAAGAGGAGTGAGCCAGACTTTTCTCAGTGGTGCTTATTAACAGGACAAGAGCCAATGGGCACATATTAAAAGCCCATAAAATTAAATTTGAACAGAAGAAGAGATGGTTGTATTGTAATGGTGGTCAAACACTAGAATAAGTTGTCCAGAGAGGTTGTGGAGTCTGTGTCTCTGGAGGTATTTCAAGCCCAACTGGACAAGGTTCTGAGCAACATGCTTTATCTGACCCTGACTGAACAGGGAAGTTAATTAGACCAGATGACCTCAAGAGGTGCCTTTCATCCTTGGTGGTTCTTTGATTCTGTGTCAGTGCTAATCTTCTCAATCTGAAAACAAAATAGAATCATATAAAATTAGTTTAGACTTTTCTTTTAGTCTCAATCTCCCAAAATGTCATCTCTAGCCATGTTATACCCCATGAGACAGTGTTAGGACCTGTTTAATTTATTGAGGCTGAGAGAACAGTCACATACTGAGCCAACAGGATTGTTTTGTATTGCACCTGGTATTCCTTTGAAGTCACCCAGTCAAGTTCTAACGGAGCCCAGCCCTGCTGGCTTTCAGAGATTTGATCAGATCACACCCCAAGGTCATGCAGCATCAAGCATTTTATACAGCTGTCTTTGATAGTGTGTTGGAAGTAACAGTCTTACATGTGCAAGTGTTAATCACGCCACATGCTAAAAATACCTGCAATTTTAAAGTTTTTTTTTTACTATTCTAATGGAGAACTATGAAAAATTGTAGTGTACATTCCTGCCTGTGTGCAAGATACTGACAGATTAAAATAGTCACCAATTGCATTTATTTATATAGAACACTGAAAATAGTTTACAGGTATGTAAAATCTAAACAGATATATGTATAATGTACAGATAAGCAGAAAGTTTTGTGATTTCATGGTCACTTCTCACTTGAAATAAATATGAAATTCATTCACATATTAATTTGCTAAAAATATATTTTTGCCTGGTTTAGTTTATTCCAGCTGGTTTCATTTATTCCAGCTGTTTTTAGTTCATTTAATTTATCCCGGTTTTACCTGAATATTAGGATAGTCTGGTAACTGTCCAAGATGCAAACTAGCATTATCTACTAGATATTTATTTTTGAGATTCTGAGCTCTTTGGCTGAAAATTCTGGTGGAAAACACCACGTTTTATTTCCAGTCACCTCTTTGTCAGTTTTTATATATATTGTCAGAGTATATACCGGTTCCTGTTGAGAGTTAAAATGCAAGTCATAAGTTAGAGGAAACTTTTCCTATAGATTTTTTAGAATCAAAATAAGGGGAAGAACAGGTGATGGATACTCTCCCTGTAACCCTGGGGCAGTTTGCATAGGAATGAGGCAATGTGGTGCAAAGTGGCTTCAGGATATCTCAACATGTAATTTCTTGTAGGTATCAGAGGTGTGAGTGGACCTCTGATCAAGGAGGCTGATGTACATCTGAAAATGTTCATGGGTAGTTTCTCCCTGTAATTACAGATATTGTGAGAATTCAGGGGAATATAAATCAATACAAGAACAAGGGTTTAAATAGGATGGAGGTAGGCTGTAAAAGGTTTGGAGGAGTAGATGGGATAACCTGGAAGTGGAAACCTAAAGAGAAGCCTGGGTTGAAGTTTTGCCACTGTTCACAGACATGAATGACAGACTGAGTGAACAGCCTCAATGAACAAGAAAAGATGAGGCTGGCATGGTTCTGTTGGAGCTCTGTTAGAGCTTGTTGAAAATAATGGAAGAGATATACTTGGAGGTACCAGCTTGATAGGGTGCAGCTTTTGCTTGGACAAGGAGATCAGGGAAGCTCCGTAACTGAAATTAGAAATTGTTCCTGAATGTTTGTGTGCAGGTCACAGAAGTTCAAATAGGAAAGGTTTCGGATTAGTTAGCAGTTGCCTTCTGTTTTTTTCAGACCATTTCAGTCATTTTTGGGGCTATTCTCAGCGTATAAATTCCGAAGGAGAAGTCAAAGCTCCTTCATATCTCTCCATATTCATGCCTGAATATTTCTTCATATTCATGCCTGAATGTTTTGGTGGGATTCATCAGTGATGTACCAGCAGTGGAGAGGCCATGGGATGTTATTCTGTGAGAGGAATAAAGTGAAGACAACCAGGAAAGTGCAAAATACTACTCTAAAGAGTTACAGAAATGCAAAGAAATATTTGGAAACCCAGGCTGGTGCTGTGTTCTGGTAGCAGTGCCTTAAATTTACAAGTAAACCTCCTAATACTGTTTGAATTTCTCTCAACCTGCTCTCACTGGCCAAGTTAGCATTTGCTGTGATTTGCAATGGATTATTTGCAGTGGATTATTTGCATAATCCCACTGATACGAGCTGTGGTGCCAGTTTGGACAGTCCAGGCCATAGACGGGCAACAGTTTACAGCCAAAATATTTCAATGTGTGCAGTGTGCTTATCTAGGGTTTTTCCAGGGTGTTGTACCTCGTGGCTGTCACATCCACACTCTGGCTTGGGAACTAGTACCAGAAAGAGACATCCCTTAAAACTGCTACTGGTTACTAATGGCAACTGCGCTGAAATGCTTTGTGAGGCATAAATCTGCCCTGGCATTAGAATTGGTTTGAGTTAGCATTTCCTTGTTTCTCTGATTCTGAGTTATGCACCAATTCAATCTTATTTGTAGGACACAGACAGCTCTTCCATGCCTGGAGATAGCTAAATTCCTTTGTGTTTCCAGGGGTAAAACAGACTGTTTGACTAACAGCTGTTTGTTCAAGTGAGAGAACTGAAGTGTCTGTCTCTTGTTCTGCTGTAGTTGCCTTGCCGATGGCGTCGGATCTGCAGCTGTACGATGTGTCCCAGAGCAGCATGAGGGTGAGGTGGAATGGGGTCGTGGGTGCCACAGGGTACATGATCCTATATGCTCCCCTCACAGAAGGACTGGCAGCAGATGAGAAGGAGGTAATGTATTGTGCTTTCATTTGAATAGCAGTTACTAAAAAATTCAGTCTTTTAAAGAACAAATTATTACATGCCGTTTAATCTCCAAGGTGATCAGCAAATACTTGGGTTTTTTTCCATGACTTGAATAAGTACTTGTATGTGTCACAGGCAGTGAATAAAGTGCAAGTGCCACTTGATTATTTTTATGTCATTGTCATAAAAATGCAACAAATTTAACTGAATTTAAATGACTCTTTTGAAATTTTATATAAAGTTATATTGTATCATTGTATAGAACTAACACTAAAAGAAAAATAAAGAAAAATTAAGATATCTCCTAAGTGTGCTATCAGAAGAATATGAAGTTTAGCCTTTGTTCTCATCAGGGCCTTTAAATGTAAGTAAAATTTGTAGGTCTAAAAGAAAACCGTCATTGGTTTTCTTTTAGTTCTGTTCAACCTTTGTTTTTAAATTTAAAAATAATAGCTTTCATCAAAAGTGATTTTAGAAGACATTCTTTCAATGGAAAAGTAGGTGGGACAAGGTAAAGTCTAGTCTTCTGTCACTAACATGGTAAAACCAATGGAACTTCTGGTCTAAGATTTAAAAATTTTTGCATTCAAGTTTATGTATGTATAGTTAAAGTTATGTACAATATCTGTGCTCAAGCAAGAACACTATAACGCATGCAGGGGCATGTGAACTTGAGAAGAGGGTACAAAGCTGCTGAAAGCCAGCACAGACTTGTGCTCGCTGCTAAAGCAGTGGCTATGAGCACGTAATTCTGTTAAAAATGGGGCCTCTCTGAGAGCTGGCTGCTTCAGGAGGACTGAGCTTTACCCCAAGGAAATAAATACAGTCCTTCTTAATGTGGGTCTCCATGAACAGGTGGAGGAGGAAAGTGATACAAATAGCAACAAATCTGAGCCTCAGTGTGCATAGAAATCATCTCCTCCAATGAGTTCATGTGATTTTCAGATCTGTCACTGAAGATGAACCAAAGTGTAGATGGGAACACTACATTTTGTTATTCCCATAATAACAAAATGTAGACAGGAAAAGGCTTTAGTAGCTGCTCATTCTGGAGAGATATATTTTGTCATTGCTAATGTGATTAGTCACTTTTAAAGTCCTTTTACCTGTGTGTTGGCTTTTGGCTTTTTGAAAGTTTTAATCTTTTAATTATTGTGCAAAATCCCAAAATCTTGGGCAAAGCACTACAGGCACAGTGTCAGAAAAATGCTCAGCAGAACATTTGATCATATATCTAATTTCAGGTGTTTAACTGGTATTAGTCCTCCTTATGAGCTAATTCAGAAATAACGTGTCTTTTTTGATTCATGATGTTTTTAGATAAAAATTGGGGAGACTTCAACAGATCTTGAACTGGATGGACTATTGCCAAATACAGAATATACAGTCACAGTTTATGCCATGTTTGGAGAAGAAGCTAGTGATCCCCTCACAGGACAAGAAACTACATGTAGGTAGCACAAATCTATATTCACTTCAGTGTTAATAAAACTTCAGAATGGTCTTTGCACATATTAGAGCAGGCATCTGATTATCTGATTTGAACAATTGGACAAGCTCTTTACGTAAGTTTCTCACTGTGGATACTCAATTTACAGAGGCTGAGGATTTCTACAAAACAGCTTGTTTTGCAACAGGATTGTGAACTTGTCTCTCTCGTTGGTAGTGGTACTATGGATGCCCATATTGATCTTGGTGAAATTCCTGACAGTTTTCTGAACTTGCTGAAGGTGAATGAAGGTCACCACGTAGACCTAAATTGATACTGCTCTGTTTAGCCTCCTCTAGCTAGAAAACCAGGTGTGTGTGTGTGTGTGTGTGAGCCTGCTCAGATGGAGAAAGTCATTCCTCTGGCTCAGTAGTAGTACAGAGAGAAAAGAAGCAAAGAGAAGATTTGTGTCCAACCCCTGCTGCCTGACATCTGTTAAAGGGAGGGTTGGAAAGCGCCTGTGCACTCATGATACATGGTGTGTTTTTAATAAGCGGCAAGAATTTTGCCAGCTAAATTGTGTCCTCTGCAAACTGTGCACACGCTGTATGTCAGCTCTCTAAATAGCTCCAGCATTTGGAAGACAAAGGAATTGAAAATAAGCAATTGTGCTTCTGGGACATTTCTGGGACTGCATTCAGTGGCATCTCTATTGCTCCCAGCAGGAGAGTGAGTGAATCCTCTTGTTTTGTGCTCCTGGCACGAATAACCTGGTCAGGGTGAAAGTGACTTACGTTTAATAAGTGAGAGAAGTTCAGGCATGCGCATGCTGGAAAAAGAAACCCCGGAGCAATTCCTTATTAGGTCAGCCAGCAATACTGGAAGAAGCTCTAGGAATGGCGTTTGCTAGGTCTTCTCTAGGAGGGCAGTTGTAGACAGACAAGTTCCAATAGAGAACTTCTGCAACCTGAGCATGTTCATCGACTCAAAATGAGTGTAGAATATTCCAACCAAAGAGAATCAAATCTTTGGCTCTTTATCCCTCCCTGCCTTTCCCTGTCTCTTTATGCCTCACTCCTCATCTTGCACAGCCCCCCTGTCCCTATCCCCCACCCTGGCCTTTGGTCGCTATGTACCCAGTATGAGATTTTCATTTCTCCTAAAGAGTAGTTTGTGTAGGTTAGAACCATGCCAGCCTGAATGCACTTCATATCATATGATCTTGGAGAATGCAGAGCTCTAAACCTGGCTAACACATTGGATGGAAGATCACATACAAACTCCAGATACATTGGCACAAGCTGAAGTTTTCATGACCACTGTCTGCTCACAGAAGCTTGTAACGTGTTAGTCAGCCCATCATCACTACTGCTGCTACTAGACCAGAATAAAAAAAAAAACCCTCTAACTTCTCTGCAGCCTTCATTTATTTTTAGGATGACACAAAGCAGCCATCTCTGGTCTATAGGACTGTAGTTAATCAAAGAAGGTTGATTCAGTCATATGCAGCTATTCAAGTAAGCCCTTTGCTAGCAGGCTTTGATGAATCAGGCAGTCGGGCAAACTGGGAGCAAGAAAGCTCCTGGTGATCAAGCCTGTCCCACACTGTTGGTGTTTAACAGTAATGTCTTACCAGTCCAGATTCTGATTTAAGGTTTTTTTTTTTTACTTGTGGTGTGACTATTTCTGGCTTATAATTAATGAATAGGCTACCTGGTATTTTTTTCCTGGAGCATATATCTGCCTGAACAGTGATCTGCCAAATTTGCTGTAGTATCAGGTGTAGTATCTGATAATCTGTGTTTAGTAATTAATATTCTACGCTCTGTATCATCTGGGTTACTGTAGCAAAACCTTCCCTATGCCAAACAGAGACATGCTCAGCAAGCTGATTCTAGGGTATAGTTTCATTCTGGGGCCAGGATTCATCCAAGACTCACTGTAAATATCGCATAAGTCTGGCACCGGGACTGCCTGTCTGGTTGAGAGCTATGTTGTCAGGAGGTTGGTTCCAAGAGGAAAGAGCTGAGACTGACGCATTTTGTTGTATGACCTGGATGGTGGAATGAAGTGCATTCCACCACTGACAGAAAGCAGAAAGGAAAGCCAGCACGTGATACTCCCTTCACTAGACTCAGAGGAGTATGTTAAATGCCAGAATGTGTGGCAAACCCATCTACTACAGTTCCAGTGTGTTCCCGTCTTCTCTTTTCTCAGAGCCAACTTCTCTTTTCTCAGACTTCACTGTTCCTAGGCTGGTTGCAGATTCTGGATTGATAAATGGCCTGGCTAACGATCTCACATAATATATGAGGCCTTTAAAATCTTTGTTTTTTCCCAGGTGCTATTGTGTGAGGGAAGCAGCTTCTGAAGTGCTGATATTTATCTGTCCACGTGGACTGGTGAGGAGTGTGTGTGTGAAGGCAAGATGGATAGAGAAAGGTTTTATAATTCAGAGGAAAGTAGCAGATGTTGGACTAATACAGAACCTACTGCTGAGAGTAACAGGCAGCACAAATTGCCTTCTGTGGTGTGACAGAGAGGTGGATGTAATCTGAGACTGTCTCTTGCATGACCTCATTTTCCTTCAGCTCGTGACAGTCAAGGAATATACAGTATAAAAATACGGCTTTAGCTGGGATTGTTGATGGGAAACAGCTAAGGTTTTCTAACAGAAAGGGTAGGCAGAGGTAACGTCTTTGGAGATCTAAGCTAGTATGCTTTTTGGACAGTCTTATCCTTATGTCAGGGTCTTTTAGGATTCAGAAAGGTTTTTGCCAAAATTCTACTGTCATGAAATATTTTTGCTGGTATACAGGTGAAAAATGTGTATAGGATAAAGATCTAGCTGGGTTAAATTAATTCACAAATACAACTCCAAATTTATTGCAAGTGTTGTGTAGTCTAGATCTTGCTGTGATATCTGCAATGAACAATATCATAACTTATTTATTTTTCAGTATCAGTTGAGATGCATTTAGCAAATCTAGAAGTTCTGTTTCAGTAAAGAGCTAAGCCCTTTTACCTGCCTTTAAGTGCTTTTGTAGCTCCATTGATGTAGGCCTTTGAATAGAAATACTGATATAAATTTTTCAATGGAAAACATACTATTTATTTTAAGACATGAAAATTTTCATAGCTCTAACCTGGGATCACTTTCACGGTTTTATCTCTTTTCTTTTCAAGTGCCTCTAAGTCCCCCAGCAAACCTGAAATTTTCTGATGTTGGACACAATAGTGCTAAGCTAACATGGGATCCTGCTTCCAAAAATGTAAATGGCTATCGCGTCGTGTACGTTAAAACAGACGGAACAGAAACCAATGAGGTAAATTATTAGCACCACTTTCCCCTTAACCAATCTCAAACCTCCCCAAACTTCTGTGATTGTTAGGGGTAATGGTTGTAAACAAAAGCTACTGTGCAAGGTCTAACAAAAGATTTGCAAGAGAGTTCTGAAACTTGGTGTAAATAAAAGTTTGCTTAATACTGGATGTATGTATATCTGGGGGACAGTACTCTGGACAGTCTGGGGCACATAAACTGAGGGAGACAACTCAAGGGAATTGAGCAGGTCCTTGACTAAATATATTGTATGGAAATATTTATTCTTGATTCAGTTCAGATAATAAGACTTTTGATGTATCATATATCATGGACTCAAGCTCATTCAAAAAGACTATCTGAAGGCTTTGCCACATTTTCTCAACATTTATTGCTTTAATTATGTATTGAGAACTCTCTTTCTAGAAACAGGATTTGACTTGAACAGAGTGCTAAAGCAATACCAAGACATTCTAACTTAGAATCTTATATTTAATAATTTGCAATATTTAGTTCTGCTTTGTTACCAAGGGTACTTTATAATACCTTTTAGCAGCATGAATTCTGTGATAGAATGCAAAATGGAATGGAATGATTCATACTGAAATATTAATAAAGAAGTTTTTTAAGATACATTTAAAAAAAAATTGCAGTAAGTGTATTTGATTGTTAAAACAGTCCAGATCCCCTAGGAAATAAATTGTCATGAATAACTTGGCCCTCAAGAAAAAGAAGTCTTTAATGGTAGTTATCTGTAATTACATTTTTTCTGGGACATATGTGGCCTTTCATCTGTATAAAGTGGAATATTTGTATTGAACCTGAAGAAACTGCTCCCAGCTTTAGAAGGGAGCATACCTATGCAATGTTTTGTTTCTTTTCTTTCTGCTCGGTCCCTTAAAATTTAAATTAGAAATCATTTGACCTCTTCCTTTTGATTACTGTTAATATAGATAATATGCCTTACTGTACTGATCACAGTGGTATTTGAACATCTCAGACTTGTGGTAGTATACTTTGTAATGTGAGTGAATGTTCAGTTTGCTTTTCCTTTGTCTGTTCAAAGAACAGGTGGCGTGTTTTTGTTTGCTCTGCACTGGTAGCATTTTCCCTGCGGTGCTGAGCTAACGTGGCACTGGATAGTTGGACTGATAAACTGTTTGTACAGCTTTGAGTGTTATGTCCCTGGCAAAGTCACTTAACTGCAGCCTGGAGAGAGACCAGACAACACTCTCATTTGTCTCTTGACAAATGTTAAACATAAGGATTTTATGCAGTGATTGTCCATGATAAGGGCTGGATTTAATAGCCCAAAAAGCTCCTTCCCCCTCTGGGTTCCTGAACACGCAGTGCTGATGTTAGCTGGACAGTTGGGCTTACCAAGGCTGAATTCTCCTTTTCCATGGTTTGCCATAAGTGCAAAATTCTCCTTTTTTGTAATTTGTCTATTGTAACTGATTTTATCAGCTTTGATGGGCCTGAGTTTATACTTGTTCATAGCTACACCGAATTTCTCTACTAATTGCGTAACATTCTCCTTCTGTATCATTATTACCCAGAAGAATTTCACACACTGATAATGCTTTGTATGGTCAATATCTACTGCAAATTATGCTTTCTCTAGGTGGACGTTGGTCGTGTTTCAACTCATACTCTGAAAAGTTTGGCACCCCTTACAGAGTATACTGTCGCTATTTTCTCCCTGTATGATGAGGGACAATCTGAACCACTTACTGGCAGCTTTACCACAAGTAAGTATTGCCGAACTTCTGAAGGCTTTCCAGGAAGAAATTTTATACTCTCTTACGTTACTGGAAAGTAAGGTTAGTTACTGCAAATGTCTCTGGCAGTGAATTCAGATACATGGAATGCTTTCTGTTATTTTCGTTGGTGTTTTTGGCTTCTTTGTTCCCTTACTATGGGGCCAATGGCCTCTTTACTCACTGGAGTAATCTCTTGACATCATGAAAACATCTCCACAGCTTTCTGAAGCATTATTCAGTGTGATGGCATTTGTGTATCCAGATGAAGTGTGGTGAGTTTTGAATCATACATTTAACCAGTGAACTATCCAGGCACTGCGGGGTAGAGCCTTATATACATACAGAGGAACTACATCAGAAGGAGAAAATATAATACATTCGAAGTTCCTGTAGTTTGTTTAACACATAGTATCTGTAACTGTAGTTCTGCATTAAATGAATGGCTGATGACACATATTAATGCTTTCCAACATAGCAATGGGAAGAGCAGGGAGGAAAGGGAGGAAAGAGAAAGATGAGGTGGAAGAGGAAGGGAGAACGTACTTGTATGGAGCAAGATGTTGACACATGCAAAGTGCAAATGGAAATGCACAGAGTGTGGAAAGGGCAGAGACTGGGACTTTGCTTTGAGGTAGAAGAAAAGAGCCTGGTGCACAGAGCTCTGAGCAAAGGAGATGGACGTAGGCTTGCCTGCAGCTCCTTCAGTGGAGAGAGGACAAGGAGGCCTGTCCAGTTAGAATAAAGATTCTATTCCCTTCCTCAAACTACAAAACTACTTCCCTAAGAAGAAATAAGTGGGCAAAGAATTCTGTAGTGCGTTTGTTGTCTACCTCCCATGTTATACTTTTTTAACAAACTGCAAGTAAAATGGTATGTGCCTAATGTTGCCATCTCTGGAAGTATCAGAGAATAATTCACCCTCACTTTTCTTGTGTGTAATATTTTCCAGAAAGAGTTCCAGCTCCCCAGCATTTGGAAATCGATGAAGCATCAACAGATAGTTTCAGGGTCAGCTGGAAGCCTACCTCATCAGATATTGCTTTTTATAGATTGGCATGGATTCCTTTGGATGGGGGGGAGTCTGAGGAGGTAGGTTGCCTTGACATTCTGAGGGGTGAAAAGGAGGGAGAATTCTGTCCCACTGCAAAGCTCTCTAAACAAAAGTCAAACCAATATTCCAGGGGTGTTTTGAAGAGAAAGTAGGGAAAGAAGAGATAATTTGTGAATAGTCAGTCTAATCTATAATGTACCAACAGCCATAGAGCTAGCATTGTTGTTTAGGGCCACTTCAGTTTTTAGAGGTTCATGTTCTTCACTTTCATGTGAAGATGATGATGGTAGCTGAGCCAGAGTAGTGATATCCTCATATAAAGCTCCAAATTTGTCTAATGTACTGTCCACAGTAAAATTGCTTCTGAAACCTTAGTTATGTAGGATTACAAAGGGAAAATTTACATGTAGTAAATTTATTAAATTGTCCATCTATTCCTCTTTATGTTTCTTTCTCTTTTTTCCCCCTCATGCTGTATTTTTTGCATTAAGCCCTTGTACATCTTGTCCATAGTACCCTTTCCATCAGTCTAAATTTTTTTATTATTTTTCATCCCTTTAGCTTTTTCTTTTTAATTTTCTTTTTCAAAGTAGGAAGACAGACGCTTTCTCTCCTTTCCCAGATTTTCATAGTCTGTTTCATTTCCTCTATTTATTAACTCATTATTTTGGCTTCCTTTGTACTTCTCAGTCTTTAGTGACTCTCAAACATCTTGCTCTCTTGGCATCAGCAGTGTGTGGAGAGGCTGCATCTGCAAACTGTTTATCTGGGTACAGAACTCAGGGGGAAAGATGACATTTCCCACCTGGCCCTAGGTTTCATGGATCATTTTGTCATCCATTAGGGCAGCAAGCAGTCATTTTAGCTTAGGTTATGTGTCATGTTTTCTGTAAATTTAGCTTAGCCTGATTCTTTTTCTCCCTTTCACCTAGTGAGAGGTAGTCATGCAAGGAAGAGAGAAATTAGAGGAATGAGTAGGGAAAAGAAGGACTTGGCAGATGAGTCAGTGGACACAGGTCATTCACTAGCAGTTTCTTCTGCAGTAGATGAACTGATTTGTTTCTATTTCAGTTCCAGTGAGTAGCTGCCAGTGAAAGCCCTTAAGCCACATTTTTAAGTGAGATTTGAGGTATCTGTATTCTTTCAGCGTGGGAATAAATTATCAAGAAATATTTAAAGTGCTGAGGTTCTACTTGTCCATTGTATTCACTAAGAACTGCTGGAGGCTCTAATATTTTAGAATGTTGAAATATTAAAAATGCCCGAGCTGCTTTCTTGTTCTCCTTGCATGACCTCTCTAATGGGATCAGGCCTAGGATAGCACACTACCTCCGGGCTGTTGCCTCTTTAAGCTTCTTTCCCAGCTAAGTGATCAGTCATGCAGACAAAGGACACGCACTCCCTCTGTCTTTCTCCCAAGACCCAACTTGCCAATTATCTGCGTGGGGTCAGGGGACAGTGGTTAATCACACACCTCTCATCTCACTTCACCCACTCTGCTGACGGATGAGCAGCGTTCAGTCAGGCGTTAGCACTAAAAAGCCAGAATAAATTTAAGAGGGGCCTTTTATTTTTAGGTTACAGTAGAGAATGCATGCTGTTGTACTCATGTGCTTGTTGCTGCTATTTGTCCTGCCCTCTTGAAAGTTCAGCACTTTTTGTTGTTTTTTTGTAGGCTACATTAGCAGGGAGGGGAGGGTGAAGGAAGTGATGCTTCAGAAAGTATGCCAAAGTTACTTGTGAGACAGTAATTATGCATAGATATTTTATAATGATTTGATACACAACTAGAGGCACTGACGAGTTGAAAAGGAAGGCGTTACATGTATCTACTTAGTATACAGCTAGATTCACTCAAAGCTTGTTCCTGTAATTTTCCCAAGAAAATCTGGGCCAGAAAGTGTGCAGCATGGGATGCCTGATTCATTACTTGATAGTTGTAGAAGGCATGGCCCCAATTCATTTCTTTCTGCTTTTGTTTTTTGTATTTGAGTTCAGAAGGTCTGTGATTGTGTTATGGGTCCTTTTTCCCCAGGACCAACTCAGGAAATCTCTGTGGTAGTTAAAAGAAAGAAGTGTGATTTACTGTTTCTGCAAACCTCTGTGGCAGATTTTACACAGGACATACCTATTGTTTGATTTCCATTATAAGTCTAACTTTGATGTTGTATATACAGTGACCACCTTTAAAAACTTGTCAGTGTTAACCTACAGAAAGGTTGTTTTATTGTAGTGTCTCTTTGTGTAACCTGAAAACTATTCCCAAAACTGGCCAGCCCATTTCACCAGAATTACTGCTCAGGCTCCTGCATCTTCTGTTTTATAGTCCCTTTCATTCCAGCTCCTCCCCATCTGGTGATCCCTTCCAATAAAATAAATGAAACACACAGAAATCTGAAGTGAAACCTGCTTACAGTTCATGTTGCACATCAATCTTCTGCTGCTGTCATAGCTAGAAATGAGGAAAATGACTGTTTAAAGCTTCACACTATATAGCAAACTAATCATCGGCATATCTCTCCTAATCCTCAAGTCTGAAGCAAGTGTTCTTTCAAGTTGCATTCAGAAGTGTGGAACCATAACTGAGATTACAGTTCTGGTATTGAAACAGCCTTTTGTAAGGCAGGGGAGGTACTGAATACATTTGTCATAACAATGTTTGAATGGTAGAAATATGAATGGAAGTTAATATGTCCTGTTATGTTGTTTTTATTGATAAATGTTTTGAATTGTAGTGGTTTTTAAAAAAAAAAAAAAAAGCATATGGTCAGCTTTAGCAATTAATTAGTTGTGGGTGAAAGCATAATACTATACATTTTAAATATTCTTAAGTGTTTTTTCCAGATGTACTCTGTGGTATTAATAAATTCTTGGGCAGATCTGAGTGTAGATTTCATTTGTTTTAAAGGAGAATCTATTTTCCTGCTTTCATTTCAGTCAATTCATGTAAAATAATCAGATGCAGAACTGATATGCTTCAATCTTGCTGTGTAACTTAGGTTGTCATAAATGGAGATGCAGACAGTCATGTTATAGAGGGTCTGGTGCCTGACACAGAATATGAAGTTTCTCTGCTGGCAGTTTTTGATGATGAAAGTGAAAGCGAAGTTGTTGCTATTCTTGGAGCTACATGTAAGGCAAACTCTTAACTGTAATTTAAAAAAATGTTTAAGTGATTAAAATTTGATGCATATATCTTATATATAAAACATAGTTCATCCTTGGGTAACTGTAATATTGAAGAACGTGGTTGTTTAGCACCAGAGCTTTGCTGACTAGGTTTAGCTTTTCTTATTTAATATTATGTGATAGATGGCATTGAATCAAAATGGTGGTTTGGCTCCCTGTCTGAGCTGTGGTATTAGTAACCTTTGGATCTGGGTAGATATTCTTCCATCCTTCATTTTAATGTTTAGTCTTTGAACAGGGTTCCTTATGAGAACATAGATTAGATTTTGGAAGGGATGTGTGTTAAATGTTTTAAAGTAGGTAATTTACAGGAATTTCATTCAATATGTTTGGCATTTTCTATATACTTTTTTCTTATTTATGTAATTTATACTCACTAGAGGTGAATTCACTCTTGGCTGAAATAATGGTCTGAAGTGCTTACAAAGGCCTCCTGTCACATTGACATGAAAGTAACGAAAATAAAACTTAATAATCATGTCCAGGTTATTTTATAGTTTATTATCAAAACTGTATTTCAGGAAGATTGCTGTATTCTCGTTTTATGGATAATGACTTGGATAAGTAAACAACTATATTTCTTATGTGTAAATTCTAAAATTTATTTGTTTTTAGTAATTTAACTGCAGGCTTAATTCTAAATCTTCTGTTAAGACAAGAATCCCATACCCATCCAAATGATGCTGATATTTCTCAGTGTTGCTGAGTGTACTTTCTGGTTCTTACTTGGACAGAAGTAAAACACCCTTAAAAAACTTTCAATTTAATTAATCTGACAACCTTAACAAATGGTCAAAGTGAAAGTCTATTGTGCATTGTTCAGCCAGAAATCTATGAAAATATATGCATTCTTATTTGATTATACACTTTATAATTGTCTTATCTGCAGATCTAAGTGCTAATCCTACAATATGTGTGCCTGAAGTAAACTAAATGAATAATTCCCTTGTAGTCTCTGAAATGTCTGAAGTGTGTGGGATAATTGTAGGTGTGAGCACATGGTTTCATTGACATAGTTAGAAATATAAGAAAAATACTGTGACTTCCATGTTGTGTTGAGCTGTTAGTGAGCTGAGTCCTGTGTTTCAGCTGGAAGTGCTACCACAGTTCCTACCACGGTGACCACCCCCGGTGCCACAACCTCTGAGCTCACCACAGCAGGTAGGCAGCGCAAATGCCAACAGGTGAAACGCTCAGTGCGAAGCACTGAGGCTCCGCTCAGGCACCCCTAGGGCTGGGGCCAGAGCTGTGGCACTGCTGAGGAGCTGATGTTCCTGAAGGGAGGCACGGCACTGCTGAATGGTTCTGTCCTGCTCTGCACCTCGCCGCTGGGTGCGGCCAGCCTCCTGCACGGGCCGTGCATGGAGGAGCCCAGCCCTTACACAGGGCAGGGACTCCAAGTGATACCAGTGGCATTGCTTAGGAGTACAGAGACTAATTTGGACACCAATTCACCTAGAATTTCTCTTCCTCTTAATAAATGTGAGCTTGGAAACTCTTCAGAGTTTTGTTTACTTCTGAGTGTTCTCTTTCTTTTCCCTGTAATTAGAGAATTGACTTTTAAGGAACAACATTTCCGGGTTATTTCTCTTCTGTAGCATTCTAGCTTGGATTATTTTAAAGCTCCATAAACTGAGTAAGATAAACAAAGCAGGTGGGATAATATATGTTAATGGAAGTATAGGATAACTATTATTTTAATAGGTGCTTACAGTTTTTGTATTATTAAGCCCAAATATGACTGAACTACATGGTTTTGCCCCACTATGGATCTTCAGAGCCACCATGACTTCAGTAGAGCTTGCAACTACTTGGTGGTAATCAGCACAATATAAAAATCACATAAAATCTAAAAATATGATTGCGAAAATATTAATTAAATATTTCTGGGCTTAGTTTTTCGAACAGGAGTCAGAAACCTTGTTATAGACGATGAAACAACCTCCAGTCTGAGGGTGACGTGGGACATTTCCGACTACAGCGTTCAGCAGTTCAGAGTGACCTATCTCACGGCGGAAGGCGACCGTGCTGAGGAAGCGGTAAGAATGGTCTGTATGGCTTTTGTTATTGCCTTCATAAGCTTGTTTAATAATTGCTAAGAGATGATACCTTCTTACATGACAATTTTGTTGCAATTAGTAAAGGATGTGCGTTTGATATTTCTGTGAGCTTGAACTTCAAAGTTCTAATTGCACAGCACCTGCTGCACTGCAGGCAACAGCAGTCAAATGTGAGATCAAGGCCCAGTCACACAGAGGTTTAATGAGCTCACAGTTGTAAGAGGAGCTGGCTGTCTTCTTTTTCCTGTGCTTTTAAAATTCATCCAAATGGAGTTTTTTATTCTTAATTTTCTTTTTTCTCCTAGGCATTTTTCTATCCTGAGATTGGGTTTTAATGACACTTAAATGTTTGCACAAGACAGTCTTAAGCAATTTTTGTTTTCCTTCAGCAATTTTACTCCTCTTCTCTTCTTCTCTTCTCTTCTCTTCTCTTCTCTTCTCTTCTCTTCTCTTCTCTTCTCTTCTCTTCTCTTCTCTTCTCTTCTCTTCTCTTCTCTTCTCTTGCTAAAGCAATGTAATTAAAGTACAAATGCAGAGTTTTCATATTTCTCATTAACCTGAACATGTCACAATTAGGACACCACTTTTTAGTCTAGGTGCTTGAGAATATTTAGTTTTTTTCCGGTGATGAGCAGGATTAAAGTTGTCCTACACAGAAAAATTTCTGGTCATCAAGATTTTGAAAAATACTTGAAAGAATGAAGAGTACTTCATGTACTCTTTTGAGCATATAGCAAAAAAACCAAAACAAACACTGTTCCCTTGCAAAAAGAAGCCTGAGCTCCATTATTTTAACATTTCACAATTCCTGAGATATTTTCAGAATTCAGCTAGGTCAAGTGCCTTTTTTAAAAATTATTTTTAAATTGGGGAAAACTTAGTATTGCAGCTCTTGGTTTCCATAACATCTGTTACAACATTTTGGGATGGCTCCATGCAGGTCCATTTTAAAGATTAAGTTGTATATTTCAAGGTTATTTCCTTAGTAAATAGCTCAGAATGCAAAAATACTCCCTATCATTCTCCCTCTGTGTCTGCCACTTAAGTCACTTCTTTTCATAGGGCAGTTTTATCAAAAAGATGGGTTATTTAGCAGCTGACATTTTTAGCCCTATATCAGGATATTTAAATAAAAAATATTAAAAGGAGTTGAATATTTTTTTTCTAGGAAAATATGAATCTGTCTTTTTCCATTTTAGTTTCATTCATCTTTTATGAGACCCTGCTGGAAGTGTGCTTTTTAACCATCTCTTTCGACTATAACCTGAAAATGAATTTTCAGTGTAGTGGTGTCCTTTTGGACTAGGAAACATGCTCTGTGAACTTACCTCAACTATATATTAGTATAGTATATAATAAAGTGGAAAACTTGCAAGTATAATGGCACAAATGGTACTGTTCTTCTGAGAACAACCCAGATTTTCTGAAATTCAGATCACAGATTTACTGTTCCAGCTCTCTAGTTCAGTTGGATGGTATAAATGTCATTCTGCTTTAGTATTCAATGAATATTATTTTTAAATGAAATTAAAACTGTAGGAAAGGTATTAAAATTGTGGCTATCAGAAGAATATTAGAGTTGACTCAAAAGTTTATTAAATAAAACTGTAAAACTGTATGATTAAGTAGGTATCTTGGCTCTATTCTCACAAATTGTTTAAGTACACTCTCAAGCCTTATTATCTTTGGTCACAATTCAGCAAACAGGTTAACCACATTTCATCTTTGAAATTAATCATGTGCATAAATACTTTGCTGAAAAAGGAATTATGTAAGATTATACTTAGAATTAAGCACATTTTAATGGAAGGAGTGTATTTTATCATGTGGCTTCAAGCACCTGAGAGGTGCGCAACAGATGTCAGTAAAACAACACAGATGTTCCGTTTTAGGGGAGTGTTTATATGCTTAAGTTCATTTTTTAGGCAGAACCAAAAGTTTTGTGGAATTTGGGCTTACATGTACTGTAGCGTGACAATTCTGTGGTGAGTGCTTAAGCTTTTTTGCTCTGATTTCAGTGATACAAGTTTCAGTTACTCCTCCCTTCCATAAAAATATTAATAAGCTTTATAATTCTTGATGCAATTGACTGAAAATCAGGGACTAGAAAATGTAATAGAATACAGAAGGGTCAAGCTCTAAATTGCATGTATGTTCATGGGTGTGCTGTACATACTGGAAAGATCACATTTTTTCACTTCTTTAAAGGCGAAAATGTTTCTCACTGCTGAAAACTATATTGGTCTGTGGAAGATTAAGCACATGTGGTGAGGAGAGAGTTCTCTATGATTGCACCCACTATTCTAAAAAACCCAGAAAATTGGTTGGATTTTTTCAGAAACTTAGTTTATGTGTTTTGAAGGTATGTGTATGGAAGAGGAAAATGGAAATCTTTCATGAACATTTATTAATGGTTTAAGTCCAGTTTTGATCAAAGAATGAAGCACTTTGACAAGTCTCAACACCTGGGTGCACTAGATAAATCTCCTTCTTTGTACCACTTGCCAAAACTAGAAGTAGTTTGAATGTATCCTGGAGTGTTAAAGTGGTGAGAACTTTCTTGAGCATATGCTTCAAAACTTTGCCATCATCACATGCATCAGTCTCCTTTGAAACAACAAAACACTTCTGTAGACTTACCTTCTTCTTTTCCCCTGTGAGTTTAAAGGGATTATGCTTTTCTCAACTTCTTGCCAAATATGTGTAGTTGCTGGCTCAGGTGATAGATTCACACAATGGACGTGGGCCAGGGAATATCCAGAATGTGACGTTGGACCTTGGGACTTGCTTCCAACAGCATCACTTCAGAGCACAGGTCTGTGCACAGGAAACATAGGACTAGTTTTTCTGTTACCATGCCCATACCATGTGATGGAAGTGGCTCCCATACAGCCTTTGGAGGCTTTCTGAGATTAGCTTTTACTGGCAATTTCAGCAATTGCAAGGCTTTGCTTGGCACTCCTAGCACCGCTATTGTGGTACTGGTTTTTGGGGCTCTGGCTAAAGTACAGTAATCTATTGAAGAGTTTTAGAACTAGCTGCTTATAGGGAAACCTTTCACTGTGCTTAATTCAGCAGGTCAAAACATGTACTCTAGAATCAAAAATTGCCTGGAGGAATTTCTACAGCTGCTCTACTACCAGATTGCCTGGTTGGACTTTTCTTAAAGATCTTCCATGTTTCATGGCAGTTTGGGATCCTGTGGTATTTGTGGGATCTCGTCCTACTTCCTGTCCTAAATAGCTGCCTTCATTTGCTTGTCTCCAGACTAGATGCAGACAAGACAAACTTGTTTTATTCCTGCTTGCTCAGTTCAATGCTTCCAGATCTCAAACTGATTTTCTTTCCTCCCAGGGAAGGAGGATTTTTTGTCTTCAAAGAATAAAACAATCAACCTTTATTTACGAGCTTCAGAAAATCTAAATATGTCCAGAATAAATAGAACAAGATTTGTATTTTGTCTATACAGTAAAATAGTTTAGGTATTTGTGATCCAAAGAGTACCAGTGGTTTATGGACCTGTAGTGTCTCATAGGTTTAATATAAAGCAATGTTATCCCATAGGAACATTTCCTTTATTTTGTTTTGGTATAACGGTAGATCTGTTAAAAGCTTGGATAATGTAGTGATTTTATCTTACTGTAGAGCATCAATAATATTTGAAAATGCAAGCTATACAGCAATGCTGCTGGAATGTGTTGTCAGAGACTATGTAAGATAAAGTGGTTTGGCCCTAGTCATTAAGCTTGATTGTTTCTGCTTTTTCTGACCTTCCAGGTCATGGTGCCCGGCAGACAAAACACTCTTCTACTTCACCCTCTGCTGTCTGATACAGAATACAAAGTTACCATAACCCCCGTCTATTCTGATGGGGAAGGAGTCAGTGTCTCAGCTCCTGGCAAAACTTGTAAGTACGAACTTCCCGCCTGTCTTTGGCCAGGATGTGCATGAATAAAGACTTACTCTTGTGGTCTTTTTTCCTTGGCTGTAGGAATGTATTTTAGTATAAATGTGGGCTTATTTTGCATGACTTATATGACTTGAACTTTAAATTAATCTCAGTTGATTGATTTATAAACAATGGGTTTCTTCTAACAGACAAGCTGTATTTTATATTCAAATACTCTGAGTTTGCAGAAACTTGTTCAGTAATAAAGCTGGTAAATGCTTGATAACTAGCCCACCAAGGGCAAGCCAACTTATACAGAAAAAAGTAAACAAAGCCTGCTGAGATGGTATCAAACCAACCATTGTAGTGTTAGATTTTCTTTTGTGTGAGATCATTACGTTGTAAGGGTCATTAGAAATGCTGCTGAACTTTTTCTGGAAGTGATTGCATTATCTCCAGAGTTCTGACCAAGGACCAAAAGATTACTCAGCTGTAGCTTAAGCTTCCTCTCTACTGTATATTGTAAAAAATCCTTTCATTGTGCACTTGTAGTCATGATAGTATAATTTTATTGAATTGTTCCCCTAATTTACATAATTTGTCTTAATTGAAGTGCTATTTATGCAGAGAATAAATCACTTGTAAATTATTCCTTTGATTCCATTCTACAGAATTAAGTGTTCAAAAGAGCATGATTTATACATTAAAAACTTTAGTGCACTTGGATTGGAAGAAACTATACAATGTATAATTATCTCAAAATTACCTTACATTTTTAGGAAACAAAAGTAAGGAATTTTTTTTTTTTTAAATATAGGGACAAAGTTTGGAATTAATTCAAAAATTCATTGTTTGTTGATCAAAGTTTGTGGTTAATCCACTGAGTAATGCAAAGGATGAATTCGATTAAGGGTTTCATCCTGATAATTTTACCTGTAAATCCGAGAGTACTGGGTATCATGCTCTTTTTATTTGCATGTCTTGATTTTTCTGTATAAGCTTGTATGAGAGAAACTTGTAAAAGCGCAGTTTGGTTTCTTTTCAGTGCCCCTATCTGCTCCTAGGAATTTACGTGTCTCAGATGAGTGGTACAACAGATTACGTATCAGCTGGGATGCCCCACCTTCAGCAACAATGGGTTACAGAGTTGTCTACAAACCTGTCAACAGTGAGTTTTTAAACTGAGTTTTTTGTGGTCACTTCTGACCAAATGTCGTCTTTTGCTCGATTTTGTTCTTAAATCTATCAGTTGCAGTTACAGCCTTGAAAGTGTTCTTAACCTTGGTGTCTCATTTTTGAATATGAAAGTTTCGTAGTCACAGAATGTTGCAGGTTGGAGAGGATCTCTGGAGATCATCTGGTCCAACTCCCTGAACAAAACAGGGCCAGCTTGGAACAGGCTTCAGTGGACCCTGGCCGGTCGAGTTTATAATTATCTCCAAAGATGGAGATTTTAAAACTGCTCTAAGCATCTCTCCCAGTTTTTGGCTACTGTTCCTGGAAGTGCCTTTGCTAATATATAATAAAAACTTCCCGTGTTGCAAAATTTGTCTTTTTTCTCCTCCATTTTACTGTTTGCCTCTGAAGGCATTCTGTCTGTATCTTCTCTACCACCTTGCACAAGGTAGGTGTAGGCAGCAGTAGATTTCCCCTCGGACTTCCCATCCTAAGGCTGGTTAATCCCAGCTCTTTCAGTCTCTTTTTATGTCATTTTACCATGACTCTGTTTCAGAGACTATGTTTGCTTTTTTCCTGTTCCTCTCTTCTGTATTCTTCTGTTCTTCAATTTCCTTCCCCTCACAATACAAGGGTTTAATTTCCTCTCAGACACCTGACATTTTATTCATAGTCCATTTTGTGTGTGCTGCATCCTTTGGCCACCTGTGCATTACAGCTAGACAAGACATCCAGAATCCTTCAAATTTCTTTAGAAAAACAGGGTCCTCTATTGACAGCAGATCACAGATGTGTGACCATTAAGGGACTAAAATACTGTCCAAAGACAATAGTGCTGCCTGGTTTCTGAAGTGTGTCCCGAACGACTAAGGGAGGTGATGAGAACAACTAAGGGAGGTGATGAAGGAGCTGTTTGCTATTCTGATTCAGGAAAGTTTCATTCTTTTCTATTTTCATTCTCATTTTTGCACGGTATTAAATGATGCTGTTGTATAAGAACCTCTGAGGGACTGTAGTGCTTGCTGGCATCTGCTGTCCCCCCTGTTGGTCCTGGCACACAATCAAACTGGGGAGATATTTGGCTGCCTATTTAGAGCAGTAGTAAGTCACTGAAGCAGAACGAAAGGGTCTTAACAGATGCCAGTGTCTAGCTCTGCCTTAATGAATCCCACTGCTGAATTTCCCAAGTGTGTTTGTTGTGTCTTCTATCCATGTAAGAATTGAAGAGAATGTCTTTGTATTTGTGTATGGCTTTAAAAAAAAAAAAGGGCAAAAAATAGCAGTAACTTTAGGAACACTTGTAATTTTTTGGAATTTAGTGGATGAAAAAATAATTTTCTAATTTATTTCATTTTTTGCAGCTCCTGGTCCTGCATTGGAGACCTTTGTAGGGGATGATATTAATACCATTCTCATTCTAAATCTCTTCAGTGGAACAGAGTACAGTGTTAAAGTATTTGCTTCATACTCAACAGGCTTCAGTGATGCCCTAACAGGCGTGGCCAAAACCTGTAAGAATGATTTCATGCTGTTCAGATCTCTACAGGCTGGTTTTCCTTACAGCTATGGCTTTCTGCAGCTCCCTGAATAAATTTCATGTGGAAGACTTTCTCAGTAATGTGCAAACTGTGCTCCTGAAATGAAAGTCTCTCTTTCTATGAGACTATACCAGACTTTAAAGTGATCTGCTGGATGTTAGCAAGACAGGAATCATAAAGCAGATATTATTTATTAGGCAAAAATATATTTGCCTAGTAGTAGATGTAAATTTCCATAATGAAAAGTCTATTTAGTGTATTTTTTCTAGCTCCGTATATAAGATTCTTTGCTCTTTATATAGCTAAAGCTCAATTTTAAATTAGATTTTGACGGAAATGCTGCTGTTATTATGATACTTTTATACTTGTTTTTAATAACTGAACTTTTTAGCAGTGTTCATTATTTAGTTTTAAGTAAATTGCCTAAAGTTCTAAACTTTTGTTTTGAAGGTTCACTTCTTTTTTAAAGTCTTCCTTTAGATTTTCTTGACTTTTTAAGCGGCTATGGACATTATTTGTTAAAAATGAATTGTCACTGGTTTCATTGTAATTATTTTGTCATTTTTTTCTTGTATGTCTTACTAGAGGTATAAAACTAATTTTTTAATATATAATTTTCAGTGTATCTGGGTGTGACGAATTTGGATTCCTACCAAGTCCGCATGACTAGTCTGTGTGCTCAGTGGCAGCTTCACAGACATGCTACTGCTTACAGGGTAGTTATAGAGTCACTCGAGGGTAAGTTACTAAATAATGTGATATGCAGCTACAGCCCAGTCCAGAGAATTGAATGGCATAGAAATTGTATGCAGTTAGACCTGTAGACTGGCTCCTGAAATACTGGAAATGATGGGCAGAAGAAAGTTGTGTACACACTGACAGTTTCAGAATGGAAGTAGCATCCCTGTCCTTTTATGTCAAACACGTTGATAACTTGTGCTTTTTATGTACGGGACTTTCATCTGTCAGTAGAAGATAGGTGATTACCTGAGTTTTCCACTGCTGTGAGGAGCAGAAGATGGATAAGGATGAACTGAATACATCAAAGTTTGTAAATATACCACCAGCAGTAGCTCTGTAGCATTAGGATAGACAGGAGAAGAGGGCAGAGGAGTAGAAAAGCCCTGAACGAATCCAGACCATGCCCACAGAATCAGAACAATGTCCAGTTTTGTTTGTTCTCATTCTGTTGATGCTTCATTATAGCTTATAGTAGTAATGTTACTCATGTGGATAAACATAGCACATTTTGATGCAGTCCCACAAGGTGTGTTGATGCTTTTAGCACAGCATATATAGAGGGTAAATTAGAGCCTCTTCAGCCTCACTGATTGTCAGGTGTAGCCAGAAGACATTATGGAGAAGTCACTATTTTGGCAGACCAGCTCTCTTATCCCAGGTAGACATCAGTGGTCTTCTGACTGGCGGCAAATTAAAACCTTGGATAACTTGAGAGAAGTGCAGTTAATAACATTTAATGGGCTTGTTAAAGGTATCATGAACAATAACACTGATCTTGTGGCAAAAAAGTAATGACCTTTCTGTGGAATGGCAAGTGGGTGGTGATAAGGTTTATTTGAAGCCCTGGAGTACAGACAAGCTATTCAAATAGCAGAGATCTTGGCTCACACAAGACAGCACAGACATCCCTCTCATCTGGGAGCTAGCCAATATTCTACTTTCTTCATATAAAACTGCCAGAATTGTTTTAGCTGAGCTGAAAGCACCTAAATGTGAGCAGAACAACCTAGAGTGTGAACAAATGTTTCTTATTAATATCTATCCTGAAGGGATTTGATTGTCAAATCAGGTGTGTGTCTGGTTCAGACAGTGATCAAATATTTTTATACTAGTATAACACCTGATAAGCATTGAATGACTGTTTGTCATTTTTTTATATACTCTGTAGAATGTGAGATCAGTTGCTTGTATTTCACTTCTTCCTGCTGCAGATTTTAAATTGTTTTTAAAGTTTTTGTTGTTATTAAACATGCCTTATGCTATTTCCAGTACCCGGCCTTTTTCTATTGTCAATGTATTTTCCAATTCAGAATTTAGCAGAATCTGTTTTGGAACCCTGTAAGTGCTATTCCTTAACCATCTTGCAGAGTGGTTACTAGTGAAAGCTGGAATACGGTACCTGGTTCACTCTCTTTCGCTGTGACCGAGCACATTACAGATGCTGAGAACCAGAGGCATAGACAAAGGATGCCATAGAATTACATAATACAACAATTCCTAGTTAGACTCTGATAATTTAGGACTAGATCCAAAGCCCGTTCATGACAGTGTTAGTGATTTTTATTGCCTTCAGTGCACGGGGCAAAATTAATCTCTTTTTTCCTGAAGATGTTTGACACATTCCTCAGCTCCTACTTAGTATGAAGAATGAAATGTTACAGACCTCTGCACAGAGGTCGATTTCCAAAAGTAAGGCAGCATGTAGTTTATTAACTTATGTCAACCTCTAACCCTTCATATGCTGTCATGTACCCTTCCTATTTATGATTTAAATAACATTATTCAATAAAACAGTAAAAAAAAAAAAGTATGGTTTCTTTTGTAATTCCAGATGGAAAAAAGCGAGAAGTAAATCTTGGTGGAGGGACGCCTAGACATTGTTTCTTTGAGCTGATGCCTGGAACCAAATACAAAGTCAGTGTTCATACACAGCTTCAGGAGCTCGAGGGCCCTGCTGTGAGCATCATGGAGACAACGTGTGAGTAAAACAGAGGAGGCACAGTTCAACCAGCAGCGATAATGCTCGATCGCTTCTCCTGTTCTGCCCTTTGCCCACACGTGTGCTATTCCTACACAGTTTCCTTCAGCTGAGCTATTACTTTTTCAAGTACATTGTGACTCCTCCACAGAGGTGCAGGATTCTTACACCACTGCTGTGAATTAATTGTTAAGTCACATTCAATAACTCTGTTGGACTTCTTAAAGAGAATGAAACAGGGGGGATGGTTTAGTTTTCTTCATAAAAAGTCCCACTGTGGGATACTCTGAATGTCTGTGAGTTCAGGGGAAAAAATACAGAAATATGAAGCAAACAGAGGAAGTTTTGTTCCTTCAGCTCTTGTTATTTAGTAAAATTAACTAGTGTTTGAATAATTTACAGTTAAATGGGACCTTGAAACTCAATTTACTTAAGTATTTTAAAACAAACCAAGCAACCAACCAGACTTTGTAATTATTAGTAACACAAGAGAGAAAAAAAAAAACCAACCCTCACAGCTGTTTATGAAGGCAATATTCTGCTGTCATGAGTTCAAAATACTGCAAAATAAAATATGGGACTACTGGAATGAATATTTTATCTTTCTTTGAGCCCATTTCCAATCTCAGCATTACCTGTCTTCTCATACTATATTTCTGTACACCACAATGCTGTTCCCTTTCTCTCAGGGTAGAAAGTGTTTATACCTTGCTCTTTTCCTCCCACATTTCTGGTTTCACATGGGAAAAACTTGCACAGGTGCTTGACTCCAGTTCTTCCTTGTCCAGGGCTCATTTTCCGAGCAGTGAGCAAAAAGCCAAGCTTCTCCTGCATTTTGGGAAATGGCATTTAGTGTGCTCTGCAGTTCAGGGAGTTAGGAGACATGAGGAAGAGCACACCTTGGCCTGTATGTCCATTTGAGAATGATGGTTTGCGATGCAGACAAATTATTGTCTCACCTAAAGGGAAGCAGTCTTCAGGGTGACCTGTATCTCTTTGGTGCTGAGAGCAGCCTTTCAAGTCACCTTACAGCAGTTGTGACCCTTTCTAAATGGGTCTGGTCCTGGGTTGTTGTGGCCATGGAGGTCCTGGGCACTGCTTCCTTGTAGATGCTTCAAAGTCCTGACCCTTTCTGTTGTTGAAGCCATTGGGAAAATCCTCATCAACTGCAGTGGGATGTGGACGTGCAATGAATCCTGTTTGCACTGATCTTTCCCAAATGTAGGTTCCTTTTCTCAGGTTGCTTATCTAACTCTCTCTATTGCCTATAAATGTAACTTAGGTGTTACAGCAAATAACAGGTTTAGTCTTACTTGAAGGACTGATGTTCTGTCATCTGTGGCTTCGTATGCTAAACGCATTGAATAAAAATGGGAAAAAAAACCTTGAATGAAAGTGGAAGCTTTTCCTCCCATAGAGTTGTGGAAGTCAATGCATGTGCATTTTATCTCTGAAAGTTCAGCTGGGCTGTATTGAAAGGCACTAAATAAAGCTCTTGCATTCAGGAAAGCTGTCAATCAGTGATTGGGTATTCACCTAGGTCTCTGCCAGGTTGAAATTCCAAAGTCAACTTTCAGGAGAAGAGTGAGAGATATTTTCAGAAACTATAAAGCAACTTTAGTAGAAGTTGCTGCAGGCCACAGAGTCACAGTCCTGTTAGAGTTGTGGTCAGACCTGCGTTTCTATCTGGAAGCATAACAAGGTCTTTCACCAAATTCAGAAAAGTCTTCATCAAGGCAGACTCTGATCTTCTCTGAATGCAGGCACTGGCTTGCTTTTGCTCTCTGTCTTTGCATTTTGGATTGCAGGACTAAGACCTTCTTCCTTCCAGGGTGGATAGAGACCTACTTGCTGTTACTGAGGACTGGTTTTGGTGAGAAAGGAAAAGGACATCGACCTTTTTCAAAATGAGTTATGGATTCTAGGTCAAAAATAGGGCTGCCACATGGCCTACTACACTGGGGAATCTCTTAAAAGGGCAATTCCAGTAGTAGTTCAGTTGTATTACTGTATAATTCACACTGAATATACAGCCATTAATTTTTTTGTATTAGTAATATTCTCTTTCAGGTGACATTTCTTGCGTGCACTCACCTACATTTATCTCCAAGTGCGTAACTAATTGATTAGAGATAATGAATTTTTTTAATGTGGAGATGAGTAGAAAATGCTGTTTATTAAAGATATTGGGCTTTTAAGCATGTTTGAATATTCCTTCCTTTTATTCTCCAGTACCATTTCCTACTCAACCACCAACAACACCTTCAACACCACCTCCACCACCTACAATCCCACCTGCAAAAGAGGGTAAGTGCTGCATGTGTGAGTTTCTAGTAATGTTAAGGTGTTGATGCAATGTTTTTCTGCTTCTGATGGTATTTTAGACCTGTGGGGAGCAGATCTCACAATGCATTTGCTGCAGAAACACTCTTAAGGCAGCTGGCTTAAATTTAGTGAGCCAAAAATCTGACATCATTATTGTATTGTTAAAATTTGTTAAAAGGATGGTTAATGTATGTGACACTTCCTTTTTCCACAACTCCTAAGCCATACATATTTTACAACTGAAGCAGACATCCTAGGATAATTAAACTTCAAAAGCAGCAGTATTATTAAATATGTCTACTTTAGGTAATGTGAAAAGTATGGGCTATGTTCAGTCTCTCCTCTTTAAACGCAGACTTCCTTTTATTATTATTTGAACACGTAGTGTTTTGTACAGAGTCTCATAATATTTCTGTGAGAGGAGCATTATTGATGGAGACTGAGGATCAAATACATCGACTTGAAGTTGGTGGACCAAACTGACATGTAGAAATTGAGAATTTAACCCATAAGCATGGGGAGAAAAGACCTTTTGTGTGTGTGTTTAGAACTGCACAGGAGCAGATGATGAGGGTTTTTTGTTATCCAAGGAATAATTAACAGAAAATGAAAGATATAGATTTGTACCTTCTTGTCTTATTGTCTGGATTTAGATAAACATTAGTCTTCAAGATGAAATATGTTGACAAATGCTTTGAGACAGTTTGCTTCTGACCCCAAGCAATAGACTTGGATTTCTGTGAAGTGTTGAAGGTTCCCCGTTCCCATGAAAGAGTGAGCAACTTGTGTGAGCAAATGTATGGCTCTTGCAGGCCCTTTTGCATAAGAACGTGCTGGACTAAGATGAGATGGGTGAAACGTGCATTGCTCCTATAGTGCAGTTGAAGTGCATTAGACACTGCAGACCTTAGGGTAACTTTTTGAGGGAAGAGTTTCCCAGTGGGAACCTCCACAGTGGAAATTCTCTCGTCTTGCTTATTCTGTCTTGTTAAGAGTCTGGCATTGTGTAAGTTCATGTGTGACTTCACTTAAAAACCTAAATAAAAATGGAAATGATTAGCCAAACTTTAAAGAACCATTGAAGTGTGTTCTGTGATAGGATCTTTCGGTGCAGACAATTCTCCCTTGCAGAGCTCAGCTGGTTCTACACCTGCACTGAAGTCAATGCCAGCAGGTCTGTTGGCTGAAGCATAATTAACTAACATTAAACAAGGGCTTTTCGTGATGGTCGCATTTTCTTAAGTGATTTATGAGATTTCAGGAGGAGTTGAGGCATTGCTCTAATGCCAAAATTCTTGCTTTTCTTCCTCAGTGTGCAAAGCAGCCAAAGCTGATCTGGCATTCCTGGTGGATGGGTCATGGAGTATTGGAGATGACAATTTCAATAAGATAATTAACTTTCTCTATAGCACTGTTGGAGCTTTGGATAAGATTGGTCCTGATGGAACACAGGTAATCAACATGTGCAGAGATGGAGGGTGCATGGACTTGACAGGGTATTTTAGACTAGACCAGAAGTGAAATGAATCAAGAAGTAACTGACATCATTTCACAGTTCTGTGAAAGTATAAACTGCTCTAGGTCAGTATCTTTTTTCAATATCTTTTTATGCACACCATATGTTAAAATTCACAATATATATTTTGGTAGCATGAGGGCTAGGTATAATTTCAGTCTCCTCTAATTCTAATGATGTTTAAATTTTTTAATGCTTTTGGTACTCACGGTAATGATTATTTATAAATAAGCTAAAAATGGCATTGATAAGGAAAATTAAAGCTTCTCTTGTTTTAAATTACACACTCTACAGAATCTACAGCGCTTGAAATAAAATTTGCAGTGATTGTTCCATTTATGTATTTGTTTAGAGAGGTGCTCCAGAACATATTATTGGCAAGAGTGTTACTGTTTTAAGTGTTACCTGTAAAATATGTGGTTTGAGATCTCATGGGAAATTAATTTTAATTTGTCCAAACTCTGAAGAATACTTAGTTTTTACTGTTTCTTACTATACAGCTATTTTTCCAGAATATAGTTAATGGTGCTTCAGAAACTGTCACAAGTTTAAACACAATAGTTCATTTTAAATCAGGGGCACCACTTCTAGAATACGAAGGTCAATATATGCTTTGTGAGTTGTTGGGGTTTAGTGTACAGTATTGTAATACAAGGTCTTAACTCATGTAGAGTCATATTTGACAGAGGCAATATTTCAAAATATATTCCTGAATCTTTCTATTACTTGCTTCAGTCTTGCTCCCTAGTTTAAGTTACTTATGTGCAGTTATTAATTCATGGAGACTGAATTAAGTCCCAGCAGTTCTGAGTATGAATAACTGTACACATGTGAGCAGCTGTAACCAAGATTGGGCTTGATTGAGAGTGCTTCTGCCAAAGAGGGTATTACTGCTCTCATCCTGTTTGCTGCAAAATGAAACCAGAATGTGTTAGATGGTTGCCAAAGTTGCAGAGAGTAAAATTGAACTTTATTAGTGAAAGCTTTCTTAAAGAGAAAAAAAGTCTGGCTTCAATTTAAGTATGAAGCAAAGTTACAAGATAAATCCTTGTTTTAAGTGGTCAGATTCACTTACTTTTTGCTTACACAGTGGGTGGTGCTTTTGTAACGAACATCTTCTGTGTGCACAGGTGGCAATAATTCAGTTTAGTGATGATCCCAGGACAGAATTTAAATTGAATGCATACAAAACAAAAGAGACTCTTCTTGAAGCTATTCAGCAAATAGCCTATAAAGGAGGAAATACAAAAACAGGTGAGAAAGGTCGTGATTGTAATGCAGATTTTTTCCTGCTTCTCTAAGCAATATTTCTTTCTCATTTACTAAGTGGTTTGATTAATCACTGCAAAGGTTAGGCTCTGAAATGAGAAAGTCTTTGTAATCTGTAGTTTACATACTCCAGCCCCTACTGCTGCGTATTCACCCCACTGACCAATGGTGGTAACAAGGATCAGGGAGGAGGGAGAGGGGCAGGAGGGCAAAAGCAGATCAGTTTGGGGGTAGTGGAAGGTGGAATGGGGAGTAATATGAAGTCAGCTTGGCAAGTGAGCAGAAAAGTGAGAAAGGGGAGAGGGTGGGAGGGAGCTTGCAGAGCATGTAGAAAACTGGAGAGAGTGGAGGGTCTGTTTGGTTATAAGCCAGGACAGTTAAGCCTCTGTGGGATGTTTAAGATTGGGATGGGGGAAGATGTCTGTTTGGGTTGCATTTTAATTAATCTCTTAAGATAGCTTTCTGATATAAAGAAATTAAAGATGAGGGTTGAATGGGTTAAAATCTGTTTTAGTTGGAAACCATATGTTTTATTATGTTCAGACTGCACAGAAATTTCTTGCAGCTGTTGCATTGCATCCAGTTTCAGCATTATCAAAATAATTTTCCATTTACTACAATGACATTCTCAGTTGTTAATGTAAACTGTGCCCTACAATCCAGAAAAGGAAAGTTTTGTTATCTCTAACCCAGCCATCAGCTAAATACCACACAGTACTCACTCACTGCCCACTCCTAGCCCTGGTGGGATGGGGAGGAGTATCAGGAAAGGGTAAAATCTGTGGGCTGAGACAACAGCAGTTTTATGATTGAAATAAAGTAAAATACAATGATAATAATGGCAATTAAAAGGGACGTAACAAATAGAGGGAGAGAAACCCCAAGAAAAACAGATGATGCTCAGTACAGTTGCTCACCAGCCGCTGACTGATGGCCAGCCCTTTCCTGAGCAGAGATCGGCCCCTCCTGGCCAACCCCCCCAGTTTGTACACTGGGCATGATGTTCTGTGGTATGGAGTATCCCTTTGGCCAGCTTGGGTCAGCTGTCCTGTGTGCACTCTCTTCCAGTCTTCTTGTGCAGCTGCTCAGGGGCAGAGGGTGAGACACTGGAGAGCCCCTGACTCAGAGTAAGCACAGCTTAGCAACAAGCACAACATCGTTATCAACATCAGCCTCATATGGAGTCCAAAACTCAGCACTGTACCAGCAATAAAGCAGAAAATTAAGTCTATCCCAGCTGAAACCAGGACACCCACACAAATCATGTTTGTGGTCTTCGCCTTCTAGATTGAAAAATGGATGGCTGAAGCCATTGAAACTTGAAATGTTAGAGTCAAAATCAAACTTTTCTGAATCTTGATTTTAATAAATACATAATGAACTAATTGACATACTATTCAGGGCACAACAGATTTCTCTTTTTATATATGTCTAATATGTGATATGAGAAGCCAATAGAAATCAGATTTATATTACAGTCAATATCAATTTTTGTGTTACAGGCAAAGCCATTAAACATGCACGAGAAATCTTATTTACAGGAGAGGCAGGCATGAGAAGGGGCATTCCAAAGGTTTTGGTTGTCATTACTGATGGACGATCACAGGATGATGTGAACAAAGTCTCCAGAGAAATGCAACTAGACGGTAAAATGCGTGGTTTTAAAAACAATTCACATGTTCTTTTTTTTCTCATTAGTTGCATCTACATAAGTGTGGGCATGAGGTAAGGATAGCTTTTGCTCCAGATTTTCAATTTTAAAGGAAACAGCAATTGCTGAGAAACATGGAATATCACTAGGATATGATTAGATTCTGGATATTTTTGGTGATTAATGGAATTATTTTTCATTTTGGCAGCAGTGCTAAAATCATGTAGTAGTCAATGGAATTGTTCCCAGAATGAAGAAGTTGGGGAATATGATCCTGAGAATCTGTATTTTCATCTATAAAGTGTAGTCTTGTGGTTATGAGCAAATTGAACTATTTTGTTTTCCACACAAGAGGTCCATTGAAAATTCTTATACTGTTTCTTACCTGCTCTCATGTTACACTAATTACCTCTAGGAATTTTTTTAAAGCGTCAGTTTTAGAGCTTTAAGCAGCCACACCATGTTGTGAGTCTAAGAACTGAATTAATTGTTGTGGAAGTTTGAATCAAAACCCAAAGGGCACAGTGTGCCACCCGGAACAAAACTAAAGGATGGAAGAAAAAAAGATATCTTCCTTTTAATGTGAGGTGACCTAAGGAGAAATTACATTTGTGCCTTTTATTTGCTTTTAGCTTTGACAGCTGTGAAGTTCCTAGTGTACTTCACTGATTTCTGAAACCAAATGTAATTGTCCAGCTTGGCTGCCTCCTTGTTTTGTTGCTCGATGCTGAGCGTAGGGGCTTCATCAGTAAGCATATGACAAAATAGTGGGCTTGCATAACCTGTTTTAAGTAGCAGTCAAGAAGACTGTGTATTTGTGAATAAATGGAAGTTTGTGTCTAAGCCGAACAAAAAACGTTCATCTCTCAGGTAAGTCTTGCATTATTAGCTACTGGGCTGGGAATTTCCTCCAGAGAAGGTGGCACTTTGTGTGGGTTCAGTTGCCGGGACGTGGCGCATGAGTTCCCCTCTCGCATTTCCTCTGGAGTGTGCTGTACAAGCAGGCTGCAGATAGGTCAGAGCAGGTGCTGGTGGGCATCTGTGGTGGAGGCTGGCACGAAGAGGTGCTGATCTTGGATGAGACGTGAAGATATTGTTATAATGTATTAAGTCAAAGTTTTGTTAATGCTAAAAGCTTTGCAGAAGGTGATGAATGCCCCTGGTCCTCATTCAAACTTAAAGATAATATTGCTTGACTGGATCTGAGCCATGCTAGAACAGTATATCCATTAACTATATTCAGCCTGATGTAGAGAGGTTTTTTCCTTCATCTCTTATGGAAAGGAAAGTGTTGAAAAACTTACAGCTCTTTTGTTGCTACTGAAACATGTAGGGTACAGTTTTAATTTCATTTAAATCTTCTAAGACAGGCTCAAATTTTGAAAAATATTCATGCTAAATATATAGAACAGATTCAACCAGTGCAGTCAAATTGCTGATGAAATGAGAATGTATTTGTTTCAGTGTTCAGTCATGAGGCAGCACTGGCTTGAAATCATATATATACTGACACATGGCGCAGAAAAAATCTGTAAAGGACCTACAGGAAATTAATTTATCTACTTTTTATTTATTCTGTACTTGATACATGGTTATTTTTGTGTAATACAGTATAGCACTAAATTAGAAAAGCATCTAAACATATGCTAAAACTTTGAACTACTGAGTAGTCTTACATCTTCAAGAAAATACTTAAGGTTTAACTTTAATTAACTAATTAAGCATAAATAGCCAGAAGAAATATTTCACAGAGAACTTTTTGCTTGTATTTTAGATTACATAAGTGAATTTTCTCATGCTATAGGGTAATAATAATTTCCATGTTTGCGTTTAATCAGGAAAGGAGTCAGTGCAAAAACAGTTGTGTTCATACTGTATTTCCACTCTCAAAATGAATGACTCACAGGAGTGTTCTTTTTTGTTTTACAGGTTTTAGCTTTTTTGCTATTGGAGTGGCTGATGCTGACTATTCAGAGTTGGTTAATATTGGCAGCAAGCCCAGTGAAAGACATGTCTTCTTTGTGGATGACTTTGATGCCTTTACAAAGATTGAAGATGAGCTGATCACTTTTGTTTGTGAAACTGCATCAGCAAGTTAGCCATTTTGATTTGTTTCTCAAATAACTACTAAATACTGGGGGAGTTGTAACTATTAATTTTCTATTAAGACATATTCTTGATCTTTCTAATATAATTTACTGCTGATATTATAATTCTAATGTTATTTCCACAGAAGATTAAGGAAATGAAGGTGTTGTGACTTCAAAATAATTAATGGTTGTTTACTATAAAGCCAGAATACAGCCACTGGTTGCCAAAAACTCATTTCAGATGTTGTTGACGTTTCAGAATCATAAAAGTTTATTATATTTTATTTTCTAGACTACTTTAACCCTCTGTAAGTACTGCTAGCTACATTCATTCTTACTCAAGTCACTTGGTTAATTTATTAATAGAGATCTGAACATTAATGTTTGTATTATGAGAGAAAGTAGGTGAGTTGTAGCCTAAGCAAAAGCATAAAACACACTCAAGTTCTGAAATCTGTGGGAAAGCCACGCTTCCACCTCTTTATGAAAATTAAGGGATAGACATTCCAGAGCAACACCTAATGATTATTGTTCAGTAATTCACATGCTTTTAGGTGTGTGACCACAATAGATTTCCCTGTGTATAAGCCAGGAAGCAGGCCCTGTGTAGCTGATGTGAATCATTTGTGATTGTGAGGAGTGCTTGTGCACAGGGCTGTGAGTTAACATGAGACTGTGAGTTGTCAGAGTTGGTAAGAAAAAATAGTGTTGCTTGTGAACCCTCAGTTCTGAGATTTTGACCATGAGCTCTACTTTCAATGGTAGAGAGAGTGTTAAACATTTACAATACTCAACAGTATCATTTATTGGTCATTAGTGCTTATTTTCTAACAGGGATCTTCAAATGTGAGTATCCTGAGTATCCTGGGGTGCCATATTTGGTTGATAAGCTTTAATAAGCTTTAGGCTTATTGATTTCCCAGGGCACCTTTCCTGAAAGATATTAGTGACCATTCTTCCCTTTATATATTTCTTTTATTGCCAAAAGAAATAAATAAACCAGATTTACAGCTATTTAAAATGTGAGCACGCATCTTAAGGACTGTTCTGGTGTCTCTTGCTCATGTTAACTGTTGTGAAGTTTGAAAAGGTACAGAGAATGTCAGCTGCAGTACTTGAACTAGAGATGGGTTAGGTTGGAGAAGCTCACAAACAGAGAATTAGGGAACACTTGGATAAACCCCAATATAAGGCATACTTTATTTTATGCAGCAGGCAGTGAATTTGTTGCTTTTTTTCCAACAAATTTGAAATTGCTGAAGAGGTTGTGAAGGCAGGTTTATAAGGAGGATTAGACAAATTAACGGAGAAGAAATCCATAAAAATTATGTGAAGCACACCGGTATGCACACCTTAATATCTTTGCTACGACCCTTGGGGATCCTGAGAAGCATCAACACCATGGAGTAGAAAGTGACCGTGTCCTTCCTAGCCAGCATCTCATTTTGCTGCTCTTGGGGATAGAGTGCTGAGTTTAGGGCTGAGTGCGTGATTGTTCTGACTCAGTGGGACATCTCTCGTATTCTTAAATATATCTTTTCTTCTTTTCCAGCCTGCCCACTGGTAGTTAAAGATGGCAATAATTTTGCAGGTACAGTATTTTTGTGTTAGTTTTTGTTTCTGATTTATGGAGTCACTTTCATTACACATTTTCACAATATTAGGCAATACATTTCCCTTCATGCTAATATATAATGAAACTCTTTGATACAACTGGCTTTATCTTTTTTTGTCTCCTCTAATGCAGTATTAATTTAAATTAATAAAATATATCTTTTGATACCTTCCAGGATTTAAAATGATGGAAATGTTTGGTTTGGTTGAAAAGGAGTTTTCGGCTGTGGAAGGGGTTTCCATGGAACCTGGTACATTTAATGTTTTCCCATGTTACAGACTGCACAAGGATGCTCTGGTATCCCAGCCTACCAAGTATGTATTCACATATAAATACTCAAAAAACACATGAAGATAATTTTCTGGTGCAGGCAGTTATTAATTTCAGGGACTAGTATTTTTAAATCAGTAGAGCAGAGATGCTAGTGTATATCTATGATATATTGATGAAGAGTGTTTGGTGTTCTGACCCTTCAATCTGTTTAATTCAAAAATAACAATTGTAGGTAAAAGTAGGTAAGCCCACTGGCTGTTTTGGGTTTCTCATGAGCCTGTTTCAGGCTCGTGTCTGTGCAACACCTGGCAATTTCATGCAGGCCGATGTCTGGGCAGATTCCAGTCTGCAGCACTTTGTGAAAGGTGCCTCTGGAATGCAGGTTGAAGTCTCACAGAGTTCAGCAAGTCCTTGAAGCAGGGGTCAGAATGAGAACCTGCTTCAGCTTTCCTCAGTCATTTTGACTACAGTCTATGTCCAGCCATTGGTTACAAAGGAAGATTATCCCCTTATGTTGAAGTGAGTCTTTGTGAGCCCCATCTAGTACCTTCTTGGGAGGCAGGACATCTTTCAGTCACAAGGACTGTATCTCGGGAGGGTTATGGAGGAGGCAGTGAAGACTGACTGAACTTTTGCAGTCATTCCTCAGAGAGGAAGTGATGGAAACCCTGTTTCTTGTATGAATGGTGCCTGTGTTGTGTTGGCTTCCTCTCAGTCCAGACCCCTGCTTCGCATTAAGTGGCACCAGAGAGAAGCAATGGCTCTGCTGGATTACACGTGGGAAGGTGTAATGAAAAATATTCTTTAGCTAAGATAAGTAAGAAAGAAAAACAGTGGGAAATTGAAGGTTTATAGTAGATACCATCTCAGCGTGTGATTATCCTGTTGTGTCCCAGCTGGAGCTGTATTTCTCGGTGCTGTTTCACATTCTCCTTGTTTTGTTTCCTTCTGGGCCTAGATGGACTGAGATGTCGAGGGATTAGTATTTCTCACTTCTTTTTCCCTTTCTGCTTCTTTCTAATTGTATCTGCTGCATTTATATGCTATTCTCTAGCTGCCACCCCAGCCCAGTCTTACTGCTTCATTAGGCTTTCACTCCTTTTCGTGGTTCAGAGAACAGCTTTCTCTTGATGATCCACAGGTACGTCTGAAAAATACCACCTGGCATTGTCACCTCATCTGTGAACTGAATGCCATTAGTTTTATTCTCCTTTTTGAGCTCTGTATCCCCAAACCTTGTGTTTAACCCACCCTGCTTATTGAATTGGCTTTCATTCTTGTACAATGGACACACTGCAAAGGCTTTTTTTCTTTTACCTATTGACTTCCCTCTCTTTCTCTATGGGAAATGTGTGTGTAACATCACATTCGATCATCTACTGACACTGTGCAGAATATATTGATGATATATCATGTTTAACTCCCTTGTCAGCATGATTCATGTCTATACGTCTTCTGTGTGCCAGAAACACATAGAAGGAATGGGTCATATTTGGGGAAAATAAATTGTTTGATTAACTCTTGAGATTTTTTTCAGATCCCCTTAAGTAATTTTAAGGAATCAGACTAATATTTAACATACAATCAGTTGTCTCAGACACTTGTCTAAATATTTCACTTTGGGATTTGAGAGCAAAAAGTTAAATTAAATTGGAAGTAAGAAATAATCAATTTTTTGAAATGACATAAAATAGCACACTTATTTTGTGTCATAAACGTCCTCTCTCTTCTGCAAAAATTCTAGGAAACCAGATTGTATTTCAGTATGTGTTCTGTTCTGACTTCACTTTCTTTTGTATTGGCTTTGAAATGTATAAACTCCATTCTCTATATTTTATAAAGCTTCCTGTAACAATCTGTCACTCCTAGTTTTAATCCATTCCTAACAGTTGAATGACAAAGGACATATCTATTGAGACTGGTCTTCCAAGCAATTTCCATTTTCATTGTCTCTTAAATCAGACAATTTGCAAAGGTCTTGAGAATGGCTACTGTTTGTTAAAAGCTTTAAATGTAATCAATTTCAGCTTTACTTCCAACTGATCTCTGATTTGATTTTCAAATTTAAAAAAATAATTTTTCAGATCAATTTTGGTAATTTCAAGGGAAACAATACCTTCTACTTTCTTCATAAGTATTCTTTTAGAGTTACCAAGCTGAGTAGATTTTGTAAACACTTATATCACTTCTGAGTCTTGATTTATAAGGAAATACACACAGTAATAGAAAACATGTCAAGCAAAATTCTGATGAGTAAGTCACCAGATTTAATGTTTTTTGAGTTTCAAAGACATTATTTCTCTTACAGGTATTTGCATCCTGAAGGTCTCCCTTCTGATTACACCATCACGTTTCTCTTTCGGATACTCCCGGACACACCTCAGGAGCCGTTTGCTCTTTGGGAGATTTTAAATGAAGCATATGAACCACTGGTTGGAGTTATTTTAGATAGTATGTATTTTGTGTTTTATCAGTGATTTAACTGTACAAATGATTCATTCTGTGTCTAGGTTTATTATTGCCAATGTTTCAATCTGCTACCAGAAAAACCGCCTGAATCTGGCAGGGGGTAATGTCTAATGCATGGTTTTTAGATTCAATTTAACTGAGTTTATTTTGGAGTTAGAATCAAATTTTGAGTTAACTACTTTAAACTACATTCCAAAGATCTGTACTAGATGTGGTTTGATGTGAGGTACTCCTCTGCTTTTAAAATTTCCAGTGCTTTGAGTCTGATTCCGATGGAATCTGTCCTGATGTGAGCCAGTGGTACTGGGAGCATATGTAGGGGCAGTGCAGTCTGGTGAAAAGCGGAGTTAGACATGACCACAGACATGACCTCTTGATGGCTCTTCATTTCTACTTGATTTTACTTTCCCAGTTGTGAAACAGGGATTATAATTTAGAAGGTTTTACTGTTGAGAAGATGAAGATACTGTGATAGCTGTTCTTCATAGCTGCCAGTTTGTCGCCTTGAAATAGGTGGGAATTAGGCATTTAGCTGGCTTCAGTGAGTGTTTTTCTTCTCCAAATCCCACAGAGAGCTAATGGGAGAGTAGAACCAGGTAGACATGGGTGGTGAGGTAGATTCAGAACTGACTCCTTCCTGTCAAACCAGGAAAGAGCATTTCTCTGATATAACTTGTTATTTCCAGGTCAGTATGTTGTTTATAAATGTGTTTTACTAACATTTGAGCTGTCATCTTTGGTCTGCTTTCTTAAATGCAAATTGACTTTTTCAAATATGGTATCAGGACTTTTCTTTAACACAGAGCCTTTAATTTTGATCTCACACAGATGGGGGTAAAACTCTGACTTTCTTTAATTATGACTACAAAGGAGATTTTCAAACTGTGACTTTTGAAGGTCCTGAAATAAGGAAGATATTTTATGGAAGTTTTCATAAGGTCAGTAATGGAAATAGGGAAAAAAAGCACTCTGAATAAAAGCTTGGGAGTTTTTCATGTTTCAAAATCATGTTTCATGAGGTCTATTACTGCCAAAAAAAGCATATTTTGCATCACCTATCTTACTGTCTTAAGTCTCTTTGCAATATTAGATTACCATTAAACAAATCATAGTTTTTATCATGAAGCTGATGTGTTCAGTTTTCATCTCATACTTTTTTCCTGTGTTTGAGTTCATTTAAAAATACATGCTTTGAAAAGTAATTTAGAAATAAATCAGCTTTTCCTTTTAAGATTTGGATTGGCAGTGTCACTCAAAATAAAAAGAAAATGTCCAGAAAAAAAAATCCTGTTTTCATCAGTTGTAATTTTAAAATATATTTTAAGAGCTATGCCACGTTGACTTTCTTTTGTTATTTGAGAACTTGTAACATTCTTTCTGAAAGCAGGTGAAGCAGTGCTGGGATTGTAGCACCGATTTGTTGTGCAGGGTAATTTTGTCATTGACTTTTTTTCCTGATGTTTGGATCTTTCCTAAACAAAATAAGCAAACAAAAACCTTGAGTTTGCTCATGACAGGACAGTTGTAGCTAGTCCTCCCTACCGGGAGTGTCTCTGCTGCATCAGTGAGGGCCAACAGAGCGTGATCAAGGCAGAAGGAAAGAATTTGGTTGTTGTGCTCTGCTTTCTGTGCTGCATTTGCTGTGATTTTATTTTTTCAGTGTAAAAACTTCACTATGACAGCTTTTGCTGTCAGTGTATAGTTTACAAACTAAGTTTTACTGCTTAGTTTTGACTTTTGCAAGTGGCTGGCTATAATGGCTGTAATGGTGAAATCCAGTGTTGTATACGTGGAATGACCACATAAATCAAGGGTTCTGTGGGACCGGGGTGGTATATGAACATTGTATAGAGCTTCTGTTGGGACAAATTATTTTAATATATGGAATACTGAATAAATTACGTAAGTTGCCAGTTTCTTTGCAGGTGTTCCAGAAGTAGAAAAATAAACTAAATTCATTAAACAGACTACAATCATAGAATAATTCAGGTTGGAAGGGACCTCTGGAGGTCATCTAGGTTATTTGCTTTGGAGTGTTCTTTGAGTTTCATTAGCAAACATGGAGTTAGGAGCTCATTTAAAAAAATGCCCCCCTTTTCCCAGGGTAAGAACACATATATCCCATAGGCTCCTCTCTATGTTAAAACATCTTGTCTTTTGCTTAGTTGCATGTTGTTATCAGCAAGACCACAGCCAAGATAATTATTGACTGCAAGCAAGTGGGCGAGAAGACCATTAATGCAGCAGGGAATATTAGTTCTGATGGCATAGAAGTGCTGGGGAGAATGGTGAGATCCAGGGGACCAAGAGACAATTCTGCACCGGTGAGTGGAACAGTAACAATTCCTTCTAACATTTAAAATATCCTAAAAAATAACTGTTTGGGAACTTTGCACTTAGTTTTAACTTGAAGCCAAGTGAATTCATGTTTTAAGTAGTCAAGTCCCAGCATTTCAGAAATTCTGCAAAAGCCTGTAATAGTTGTCAACTTGGGCAAAATCTATTTTTTATTATTTTAAAAAGTGAAATCAGAAGATCATTATTGTTGAAATTTTATTCTCCGAAACATATCTAAATACAATTGATAGATTCAGATATGACTTGTGTCCCAAATTTAGTTACATAGTGTTAATATAATGTGTAACTCCTTTGCCTGGAATTATTTAAACTTCGAGTTTTTAAATTTTTTGTAGTTATTCCCTGTGTCTGTTATTCCCTCTGATTCTTTGTTTGCCCCTTAGTTCACTATCTGTTCACTAAAAAATTGAACTGGTTTGGCACAGACTGTCCCCAAAAGCTCCCATCTTAGGATAGCTAGATCTTCTATAACATAAGACATTTTAAATGTGAAAGATCTACCCCTTGCCCAGTTCAAGGGCTTATTCATTCCTCTGAAATTATTCTCCTAGAAGCAGTAATTGATTATTCTTTTTGCATGACAACCAGTGAGACTCTTTCAATTTTGTTTTGTTTGGGGGTTTTGACTTTTTTGGTGCATAGTAGTGTTTGCTAATTTTCCTTGAACTTTCTTGACCCTAGAATGAGTTTAGCAGAGAATGTGAACCTTGAACCGAGGCTTGATTTGAATAGGAACGAGGTTTCAAATATGTATTTACTTGTTAATATATGAAAATACTCTTGTTTAGTTAAAAAAAAGCCCTCAGAATATGTCTCTGTACAAAAAGAAAGAGCTTTTAGGACTCAAACTGATGGATAATAATTATATACAGCCTGGAAAGACAATTACACAGAGAAACCTTTGTAGTCACATTCCAATAGAAACAGAAAAAGACAGACTTAGGAAATCTTGAAATTAGAGAAGGCTTTGTAAAGAAGTGGAAAGAAATGTGTCTTTTGTTAGAACCTAGGAATCTATAAAAAAAAATTGAGACTGCCCACTCACTGAAAAATGTGATTTTGTTCAAATGAACTGTAAAGCTGACGTGAGATTAGAAATGTGTAGATGAAGATGAAAATTCTTTAGTAGTGTTAAGCTGTCTTCTAGTATTACCATATATACCAAATTAGAAACAAATCAAGAAAGCACCCAAACACCATCCTCCGAAGTCTCAATTCTGCACAATTTATTTATATCGAGTAGTATTTCTTTGAATAGTCACATTTAAGACATGAATGAGTTGGTTTCCTACTCCAAAATTTGGAGGACATCAAAGGAATCTAGTAGGAGGCAGATTGGAGGTTCTCAGAACAGCTCCTAGATAAGTAGATCTCTTATTTTAGCGATGCCTATTACATAAAATAAAAGTAAGCAGGCAGTTACTTTATAATAAAATTGTGGATTTTTTTTCCTAACTGTATTCAAATGGAACAGTTTAATATTCTTGGAATGGTTTTAGCGTATTTTTAAAATAAATCAATGCAGTGCAGTCATTTGAATTCTGCCAGACATTTCTATTTTGGGAGAATATAATTGTACCAGAGTTTTTTTTCCCATCAGTGTATACAGTGTGCAGTGGTAAAATAAACAGGAATAGATGGCAGAGATAGATAGATAGATAGACAGATAGATCAAAAAGGGGATAAGGCTCAAGGTGCCTAACCCTTTTAACATTCCTGAATGAGTCATCTCAGGATTAGATTGTAGCAAGAGCAATGAAACCTGACTGGAACATGAAGCAAATAATGTTTTCTATTCCTTCAGTGGAATTTAATGAAAAGTCCAACTTTAAAATGTTATCTACAATTCACAGACCTTCTCTTTATTGATGTTTCCTCCTCTTTGAACTTTAATTTGTTTGGCTGCATGTATATGTACTGTTAATGGCATTGTCTGACATGGTCTGTTGAGAAACATTTGCAGAGCCATAGCCTGGTTAGATAACAGCTTTTCCTCCTTACTGATTCTGCTTGCAGGGCTGGAGATTTAGAAAGCAAAATCACTATGAACGCAGAGAGTTATGAATAAATGTATAACAGTAGCAAAGAAAGCTTTGTTTTGGGTTTTAGCTTGAGTCAGAGCAACCCACGTAATATTTTTTAAAAAGAATACTGAGTCATCCAACATTTGGTTGGTGAATACAGCATTTCAGAAAATGTGTGTTTGCTCTTTAATTTACACCAACATACTTCATTGCTGTGGATGTCCAGATTGCCTAGTCCAGACAAAATGAATGCACGTACACGCCTATGCATAAATTTTGCTAGTGCTGTCATCCTACCGTTGTTCAGGATAACAGAATAGCTTGGGATGGACTTGGGTTATGGAAAAAAGTGGTAATACAACTTAACTTCTGAACCTAAGGTTCTCTCTACACAACCAGCTCTGGTGTTGCTGCACCCCATTTCTGGGATGTCTGATTTGCCTAAGTGCAGCATCATGCAAATACCCAGATATTCCGTGTCCCAGAGCAGTTTGTGCCTGCACTTTCATCGGCTGCTGCACTCAGGCTAGTGGGGCCTCCTGGAGTTAGGAGCTTAGGGATGTGTGGCAAAGAGGGAGGTATCTAAGTGGCTCCATGAGGAACCAGTTTCCATTTGACAAAGACATGGACAGAGACTTGCTGGACTCAGGGTGGGTCTCCACGGAGCCAAACTGAGAGTCCAAAAGCTTCCTCCATGCTGCACTTCAGCTGTCTGAGCTGTTTATCGTGGTGCCAGCTCATTGTGTCTGCATCTGTAGTACAGCAGATCTACAAACCAGCTAATCTGCTGGCAGGTGAGAAGAATGTCTATTTATATGAAAGTATGCCTTTATTTAAATATAATATTGGACTTTAAAAGAAAAAAAATGAGGCAAACCAAAGGTGCCCATATGTAGTTCATTTTAACAGCTTTAGAAGCAATGCAGTTTTAAGAAAAATTTTAAATTCATTCCTCTGTTCTGATCTTAAAATAATGCCGCTGAGAATAATGGGAACAAACCCAGAGTTCTATCTCTAGCACTTCCTCAAATTTTTTAACATGTGGGGTTAATTTAGTGGGATGTTCTGTTCCATACCATTCTCTATTCAGTATGCACATAAACAAGGCATGGAAAAAGAATAGAAATAGTAACAGAAGAAAGTTTAATCTCTCTAGATCCCTTTGTTCAGTCAGGGCTGTAAAGGAGGTAATTTAGGTTTTACCATGGAGTCCTATTTAGTATATTGTTTCGAGTATCTAGCAGCCACTGTTTTTAGCAAATGTGTATGTTCTTGCAGATTAAATTCTTGTCCAAACCATGTTCCCAGACCTGTGCTGGGAATTTTCTTTTCTGTCCAGTGTTGTCACGCGGTGAGCAAGGTTTTCGCCATTCTTAAGCTGTTGTTGCCTGGGGATAATATGGATAAGAGAGGGCATATTCTAAAGTAAAATTAAACTGGAAAAAATGAGAAATATTATTTGTGGCTCAGTTCCAGTATAAGTAATAGTCTACAGGAGACCTTGTCCCAGATAAAATCTGAGCAGCAGACCAAAGGGTTAAGAGGAATTATTCAAAGAAGGTGAGCTCTCTTTTGCCTAACTCTTGATGTCTTCTTTGCTATAAAAAGATATTGGAAGACACCATTGGGCAAAATAAAGAATTTAAGCAAGGAGTGGGGGATAATTCAACAAATGCATGCAGCATTTAACCTTGAAGAATTTTGCTTAATTCATGTAATGTCTGATAGTTCAGATGAGTTGGTTAGACACACATTTGGTAAAAGCAGTGGATTTACCATTTAAGTGTGGTATTTGTGGCTTGCTGCTCGAAGTCAGAAGTCTTTATCTAATCTGAGTGCTTGAATCAAGGTGGCTTTGCTTGCTGATGGCTCCATTTTGCACTAATCTTACACCTAACAGACACATTGTACATCACCCTTGTTTTGAAACAGCTGCAGTTACAGATGTTTGACATTATTTGTGCTACCTCATGGGCCAATCGAGACAAATGCTGTGAACTTCCTGGCCTGGTAAGAAACCTCTTTCAATAACTGTAGAATTTTCCTTTTATTTTCTACTTTATTGAGACAAATGTTTTATTGGAAATGGATGCTTAAAAGTTTTCAAAAAAGCCCATCTCTGCTTGGATTTCTTGTCCTATTGAAAGTCAGTAAGACGTATTTTTCTAAATCAAGTAGGTGTTTTCGAGCACTATATCTTAGACTTTACGAAGTACTATGTCTTAGATTGATAAAATACCCAACATTTGAAATTCTGGACATCATTCTTTTCCTATCTTTTTTCATAGAGAGATGAGGAGAATTGCCCTGCCCTTCCTCATGCTTGTTCCTGTTCAGAAGCTAATAAGGGTCCCCTTGGACCTCCTGGACCGCCGGTAAGGTTTTATTCAGCTTTGTAGTGAACTGTACCGAATAGTCCACTGGCCACCTGTATTCCAAAACACGTGAATATACTGCCATTGTGTAACTAATAAGGTTAAAGTACGCTTTCAAGTGTTGCTAAAGAGATAAAATTATATTCAATTTATATCAAAGATGCTATAAATTATGTAAAGAAGTATTATGCTGAAGCAGTTGGGGCATTCTTTAGACCTGGAACCCTTTTACCTGTCTGTAGCCTTAGATATGTCATAGGTAGTGCCATTTATCTTCAAATTTTTAATCACTTGCTCTCTGTCTACTCTAGCACATGTGTATTAAATGTAGCTTGGAGTTTAGATTTCTGAAATGCTCAGTTTACAGTATTCTTATCAATTAAAGATATGGAGCATGACAATGCCACTTGTGTAGTATGTGATGAAATAAGACTTTTCTGTCTTAAAAGCCCTACCTAGAGTACAATATTTATTGGAAAGTAGAACTGGAAGTACAGGTTCTTCTGAGAGTTCTTAGAAGCAGAGATGTATCCAAGACCCAGTAAGGGAAGAAAGAATGAAATAATCTGCCTTTGTGGAAAGTCGAATTTAATTTTTTAAAAAATTTTCCAGTGAATGATGAAATGTACACTGTTACAACTTTTACATATGTTAGTGGTGTTATTTCGATGGCACTCATTGAGAGTTTGCTGTGTAGATGGTAAGTAAGTGTGTATCTGAGTTCCTAGTGTAACCAGTGGAACTAGATAGTCTTTTGTAGAAGGCAGTTATTTAACTTGCCCTCTATGTCAGTGTAGTATCTTAGATGGAATAAATCTCCTTTCTCTTTATTGGCTTGTGGAGACTCAGACAATGAATCAGACCAGACAATGGAGATACAGGCCACTAAATTTTGAGAACTCAATCTCGCGTCCCAAGGCTGATTTTTATCAGTTTAGAAAGGCTCTGCAATGGTCCATCATTGGTTTGGTTTATCAAGAATCCTGACTGGGGTATTTGTTGAATGCTCATGGTTTTTTTCCGTTACAACTAGATAAATCTGATTGGTATCTTAGGGCTGCTTGCTGAGTGAGTTTGTGATGAGGCTGTCTTGTGAAAAGTTTGAACTGCATATTCCTCTGCTCATACTGTGTCTTGGATGCTCCAAGGGCATGTTTTTAAATGAAAGAGCCAGGAAAGAAAGTAAAGGAAAATGTTTTTGGTGTTAAAGTATACAAATTGCATGAAATGCATGTTTAACAACAAAACTGACTTGCACATAAGGCCTTCACATAGTACGTCCTAGCAGACCTTAATCCTGCTGAGAACTCAGAGGTTAGTCTTTCTGCAAGAACTGTTGTTGAAGCTCTGGTATAAAAACCTGGCAAGAAATTCAAGAGGAAATTCTCTTAAGAGCTGCATCTTGAACAAGGAGAAATTATTCTGTTCTCCTATTTGAATATAGGTTATTAAACAAGTACGGATTAAAATTTTAATTCCCATATTTTAGCATCCAGTTTGTGTTCTGTAAAAAACACAATGGGATAATTCACATAAAAATGTCACTGAAATTGAGTAGTTTCACGACATTTCACAGTAAAATGAAAAATGTTTGAAAATTATTTGACTGGAAGGATGTGTATTACTATAGTTCAAAAGATATATGGATCAGGAATTGCTAAGGCTTAACCCAGCAGTAAAATAATGGACTTCTATATATTACATTGAGGATTAATAGTGTTTTGAATAGCATAGTGCCAGGCAAGAGGAAGCTTAAAATCAAGCAGAAAAATCACTGCCAAGGCAGGGAAATATGTGATTCTGGAACTCAGCCTGTTGTAAGTGATGCTTTTTTGCCAGTCAGTTAGATGGCATAGCTGTGCAAAAAAACAAAGAAAAAGTTCAAGGCCTATGAAAAAGCAGAGCAAAAGAATAAAGTCAGTGTTCATCGCTGCGCCAGCCAAAAGTCCCAAAGTTGCATGTGCTATGTCTGGTCAGGAGTGCTCCAAGTCATTAAAATGTCATGTGACTTTTCTCCAAGCCAAGGATTCTTCTGTTTAAGAGATCAGGATCCTACCATGTAGCCAGTTTTAGACATTAGGCTAAAACCACTCCAAATAAAATGCTTCCATTTGTTTGGGGTAGTAACTCTAGAAAGAATTTTTAACCTTTCAGAAAATGCGTCACTTCGGGCAAGAAAAAGTGTTGTTTAGAGTTAAGATTATCTGGAAATTTTCATCATGGGATACTGTTTTTATGGCTTCATCTTTGGCAGAATTTGATCCTGCTGTCTGAAATTCCCCACACAAAGTAAAGATGAGATATCACAGAAAACTAATGCCTGCATTTGAAAGGAATGTTGCAGAATCAAAGAAGGTGAAGGAGACAAAAATATTGAAGGATTGGAAAAGTTTAATTGAAAAAAAAAAGGCTTTCAGTGCTTCATAGGTTTGGACTACTAAAAAGAAATGAGCGGGTGTCTTGATAACAGTAGATTAAGACCCATTTCTGGGGGAAAGCACTGACTACTAAGAAGTTACTCACAATAAGGGAAGAAGGCATAACATGAATTTTTGGCTAGCAAAAGAAGAAGCACCAAAAAAAATATTGAAATTAATCATACGAGCTTAGTAGTGCTGGGGAATAACCACCAAAACAAGTTTATGAGAAAAATGAGGGGGCCTCTTCTGATGTTTTCATCTTAAATACTGTTCTGGAAATTATGCTTTTACCAAGCAAGGTTACTGGGTTCAAAACACGGACAAGTGTACCAACTTCAATGTGAATCTGAAAGCCTATGATTTAATGTCTCAGCATCAGGCTATTTAAAAGTATATATTCTTAGTAAAAATACAATCTGTTTCTGAGAACAAAATGGGAGAAAACTGCGATTTTGTTTATGTTAAAATTCGCAGTTGTTGTGCTGAGGAATTCTTAATCTCAGAGTTAGGAGTAAGGCAAAGGAAGGAGAATGGATAGTGGATTGGAATGTTGAAATATGAGTATGTGGAATTTTGGAGCTGGAATTTGGAACTTGGTTCTATGCAGAACATGAGATGAGATTTTAGGGTCAGAGCTGGCCGCAGAGATGTGGGATGGAAGCGAGAAGACTGAGGGAGCTGGGAGAGGTAGTGGGAAAATTGCTCTCTGATCACACATGTGAAGACCATGTCATGATACCTTCGTTGAAGAGCAACAGTACTCTGAGATTTCCAGACATTTCTGTTATTTCTCCTATTTAAAGTCTCATAGATACTGCATATAAGCACATTTTCTCTTCTTGTATCTTTAACTTAACTGCTGTTATTTTTGTAAGTACTTATTGTAGCCTCTAAAGAATGCTATTGAGTTATGGTGTCTAGTTGTACAAGATCCTTTCTGAGTACAATGATAGGCAGAATACCTGTAAAGCTCATATTCCAAGAGATTAGACAATATACTCAGGTGGGGGAAGAGAGAAATTGATATGAAAAAAAGTTATTTATGCTGTCCTAGAACAGAAAGCACATGTAGACGTTTTTGCAAAACACATTCATGGCAGCCATCCATAGATATATGGTACTCCAGTGTCTCAGGTGACACGAATAAAAAAGGCAACAGTTGGTTAATAAATTATGAGCGGATGTAGGCATTGCTAAAGAAAGCAAAAAAGAGAAAAATGTCTAAAAGAGCATTTTACCTAAGAATAGCTCCAAATTAAACCATAGTGTAGGTCTAGTAGACTCTGGAGTGGTCCTTGCTGAAAACAATTCCTGAGTCATTAGAATCACAGAATCATAGAACTGTTTATGTTGGAAAAGACCTTCAAGATGATCGAGTCCAGCCATTAACCCAGCGCTGCCATGTCTCTCACTAAACCATGTCCCCAGGTGCCACATCTACGTGTTTTTTAAACACCTCCAGGGATGGTGACTCCACCACGTCCCTGGGCAGCCTGTTCTAAAGCTTGATAACCCTTTCTGTTAAAAAATTTTTCCTAATATCCAATATAAACCTCCTGCAGTTCAACTTGAGGACTTTTCCTCTCATCCTGTCACTTGTTACCTGGGAGAAGAGCCTGACCCCCACCCCAGCTACAGCCTCCTTTCAGGGAGTTGTAGGGTGTGATAAGTTCTCCCCTGGGCCTCCTTTTCTCCAGGCTACTTACCCTCAGCTCCCTCAGCTGCTCCTCATCTGAGTTGTGCTCCAGACCCTTCCCCATCTCCATTCCCCTTCTCTGGACATGTTCTAGCACCTCAATGTCCTTCTTGTAGTGAGGGGCCAAGAACTGCACACAGGATTTGAGGTGTGGCCTCATCAATGCCAAGTACAGAGGAATGGTCACTGCTGTGGTCCTGCTGAACACACGGTTTCTGATCCAGGCCAGAACGCTCTTGGCCTTTCTGGAAACTCAGCCTTTTACAATATGATTTTGGTGAGAACAGACAATGTGCAGGAGGTTTCAGCAACTGGAAGGGAACCCGTGACCGCGTTTCCATCCATATCATAGCTTTCAGTGTTATTTTGATTCTTACGTAGTGTGTATTCTTGGGTCTAAAAAGTAGTCACATCTGTGTTTAAATCTGTTCCTGTGTATGGCCACACTTCAGTATCTTCTCAGTTTAATTACTCCAGTGGAAGGATATCGACAGGATATTTACTGATTCTTGAATGCTGATTCAGGAACAGGAAGAATCTGTTTGGGCTTCTCTGAGTTTTATTTCTGTTTGAGAGTTTTGGTTTTTCTGTAAGTCCCGTGCTTGTGCTTTACAGGGTGGTCCAGGCGTCAGAGGTGCCAAAGGTCATCGTGGTGATCCAGGTCCAAAGGTACTTTGTACAGCACTCTACATTTGACAGATGCACAGGTTCTTGGTTTATCTCTGCTGCATGGAAATCTTGAAATGAATTCCAGATTGTCTCTGGTGTTTTTGAAGAAAAAAACGTAATGAAATGTTATTGGCATTTGCTGTGACTCTTTTCAAAACAATTACTTGTCCTGTTTGTTCCTTGATAAAAGATAAAAAATTCAGAATGCTGCTTTCACAGCATAAATCATCCTTTTTTTCGAATTTACAGAGAAACCAGACAGTTTTAAGTTGAACCCTAGCTGCTCAATCATGTTAACTTGTATTTCAGATGTTTTTGAGTCTATTGGTAGTCTATTGGTATTTAATTCTTTAAACAGAAGCTGCCTTTGTCCATACGACAAGAGTTTAACTTATGTCATGTGCTACTTTAGGGACCAGATGGGCCTCGAGGTGAAATTGGTGTTCCCGGACCACAAGGACCTCCAGGACCACAAGGACCCAGTGGACTTTCTATTCAAGGGCTTCCAGTGAGACTTAAAAAATCAATAGGCTTTTTTCTGTGATCTTTTAAACAGCAAATAGCTTAGACTAGACTGAAATAGCTCTTGGAGTTGTGATCAGAATCTGAATTTCAAAATTTGAGGTGAAATCACAGATGTAGGTTTGATCTCTAGCGAACGTGGGTTCAATGCCAACATTCAGGTTTTTTATTTTGATCTGAATTTTTGGTCAGCTGAAAGTATTTGATTGCAGATTGAATATGACCTGGGTATTAGCATCCAAGCCTGCAGTCAAGTGAAAATAAATTGCAGTGGGGGTTGTGACATAGCACCAGACCAAAACGCTAGTATTTTATCTTTTTCTGGTTGTACTGCTCATCGCAGATCAGTTCTGACTTGAAAGGTGTACCCAAGCAAGAACACTATATTCTCTGCCAAAATTAAGCAATCATATTCATTACTTTAAAAAAATTATCATCAGAGGAAGTGATTAGGCCTGGAATTTGCAAGGCTGTTGTGAAACAAGTCACAGAATTTCATCATAAAGAAACAATGTTAGAATAATGAACCAACAGCACTTACCTTGTTTCATATACCTCTCCAGTAGATGGGTACAGACAAGCCTAGAAAAGTAGTAATATATATATTTTTCTGCTAGATTTTTTTTGCAAAATTTACTACCTTACAATACAATTTCATCTTTTTTCTAGTCTATACGATACTAATGTACAATATAATGGTTTACCAAAACTGTATATTCTTGATTATGTTGTCATAGAGAATAATAAGAATAATTATAAGAGCAGTTATTTCGTAGAGAAATTATTTCTTTATAAAAGTTAAAGTCAATTTATTATCCAGAAAAGTACATTTTTGTCATGCATATGTACCATAGAAACATGTCTAGTTTCCATAGAAAACCCTTTTTTTACCATTATTGGAGATACTGCTGAGACCTGAAGTGAAACAAAGTCCTTTGAAGAGAAAAAGAAAATAGCTACATTTTCTTTTGTAACGAAATGGCTATAGTTTTGTCAGGTTACTTATGAAATCTTTTAAAATTAGTTTTATTTTCTATATTATAACTTCTACATTTGCAGCTTTGCAAATAAGAGTCTGTATGTTTGCTTTCAGTAGGAAAAATAGTCTGTTTTCTTATTGGTTGCTTTGTTGCTTTTTTTAAAGAAGCTGAAAGGCACTATTAAAAACAGAAAAGTAACCATATCTTTGGTTTACTATGTGTGATTCTTCACTTGCAGGGGCCACCAGGTGAAAAGGGAGAGAAGGGAGATCTTGGTTTTCCTGGCCTGCAGGTATTTACTATTGTATAACCTGTCACTTTTGAATGTTGAATTGATGTCATTGTGAGTTAGGGCACCTATTCCAAACTGCTGAGAAATGTGTTGTTGGGGTGAATTTGAACAGGGATTTAGAAAGAGGAGGAATCCAGGATATGCTGGTGTGCAGTGACCAATTCATGTGGGCCTGAAGAGCTGGTTACTTTCTCATTTAACGCTGAAGTTGTGTCTCTGTAGACTCAACACCTCTGCATTTTAACGATGTGTGTTTACCGATCTCTCATTTCACAGAAATACCTTCTTTACTGAATCTCTTCTATGGCCCCACCCATTACTGAGCTCCCTAGTTCCATTTATCCAAAACATGTCAAACAATTTCAATGGAAAATTATTTAGTTGTATTCTGTTAATTTGATCTTATAATCTGCTCTCCCTTTATAATGCTTAGGGTGTCCCAGGAGCATCAGGTTCACCGGGAAGAGATGGAGCTCAAGGTCAAAGGGTAAGGTAAAATGAGTATGTTTTACATGTGTTTTGTTCCCATTCCATAATGGATATATTTCCCAAAATGATTGCTTTATTATAATTTATGCCACCTCTGTCCTTTCTGGAGATCATCTCTCTGTGCCAGTCAGCACAGGAGGGTGGACATCCTTCTGTCTGCTGGTGAGGGTTGAGATGTGTAATGGGGACCCTGCACATTGCCTTTGAGATGCGTTTGATAGGCGTAGATGTCACTTGTGTTCAGCATTGCCAATTAATCTCTTGCCTTATATGTTTAAAATTAGATGGTTGTTAAATGGTATATAATTAGTATGCAATCCAAGGCAATGATCTACATTTGCTTTCTAGCTGATTAATGAATAACAGAGACAACTACAAGGGAATTTAATATTGAATGTAGAACAATACCTGTAGAAACAGTTGATGTGAAGAAAAGGTGAAAAATAATACCAAAATTTAGTCAACCTTATTCTGCTCCTGGTAAAGCAACTGAAAGTACTTACAGTCAGTCTAGGAGCCAGTAAAAGAAAATTCATATTCATTTGTGCAGTTAAGCCTATAAGTCCTCCTCTTTGTCTCCTTGGGGAGACTTCTGTTTCATTATTAGTCAAGCACTGGAAAGTTATTGTTAACATAGTACTAGGTTTCTGTCTACAGCAGAAGTTCATTATGAAATATAACTTATTTGAGCAAGATTTACATATTCATGGTCCTTTTTTTTTATATGTTGATGTAACTTGAACTTCAGAGAAATCTGAAACTTCTTTGATTTTCTGACTCTGTTATAAAAAACACCTAACCCTGTAGCAAAACATGTATTTGAACTCACTATTATGAATTTAAACATTGGCATATCTTTATGTCTAGAACTAACTTCACTGTAGTTACTGTAGAATTTGGGCAATAGATAAATGTTGAGGTGACTTGGTGCTAAACATTGTACAAGTGAGTGTTGCGTGCCTCCTCCCTCTACATTCCTGATCATGAGAGACGTCAAGGTGCCTGCAGTTCAAGGAGAAAAGAACTCTGTGTTTTTATGTTATTCTGTAGCTGACTTCATATTTAGCGGAGGATGCCCTCAGCCATGCCTTGATGCCAGCCAGCAGTTCAAAAGTTGTCTAGTTCTCCCACATGTGGGAGTCACCAGGTTGTTGCAGAGAGATGGTATTCCAGAGAAAAGCCGAGGAAGACTAGTGCAGCAAAGGCTTTTGATTCAGCCTGGAAAGGTCAAGTGGTGTTTATTCTGTAGAATACCCCACTGTTGTCTAGAAAAAGGTAGGGCAATTACATAAATTGCCTATTTTTATAGATATGGTAATACTGCTTTGTTCATGTGTTCTCTTTCTTCTGCTGTTAATCATGGGAGCCGGATCAACAGCCTAGAGCTCATAAAATTACGTCTCTTAGCCTGGTATTGTCTCTGTGTGACACTTATGCAGTGTTGTCCAGCAGTAATTATTTCTATGGCAACAAATAATTATGCTATACTGGTTTTATGGTGTTGTAACTCATTTGATTCCTGTGAAGTTATGACAACATAAAATTGCTTTTAATGGGCGAAGATCCAAACCAATTATTTCACCGCAGTCTCTTTGAAGACCCAGCACTTGAAAAAGGGATAATTCTGAAGTGCATAACTGCAGCAGCAAAGGGGAACCGGAAAATTCCTGAGAAGTAAATTGCCTTTTTGTATAATGTTCCTTTTGTTCGGTTTCTTCCTGTTAGCCAAGATGCCAAACTGTTTTGCAAGTATTATACTACTAGAACTGAGATTTTCTGTGTTTTTCTTAGCTTAGTTATCCCTTCCTCTTTAGTATTTATCGATCATTTAAATGTTTTAAATATAGTGGTACTAGTGCTGTAGAATATTTAGGCAGATTGCTAAACCACACTATTTTAATGGGTTGTAAGCATAGGGCTGATATTTATTGGGAGGTCTCTGAGAACTTTGAACTGGGTATAATGTGATAGTAGACTCATGAAGTGCTGGAATGCAGATTTTTTTTACTTCAGTTCCTGATAATTGGAATCACTTCACTTTTATGATTTGTTTTCCTTTCTTTTTGTTTTGATTTTTAGTGTTCATACTTTCTGATTTTCTTTCTTAAATTAGTTGAGGAAAGGGTTTGATTTTCCTTTCTTAATGTTGTAATTCAACACTTAATCTGTAAAGTTTCTTTTTGCATTTCTGAACTTGGTTTTTAGTCCCTGGATTATTTTCTTTTTCTTGGGCTTTAGAAAGAAATAGAACATCTTCTCTGTCAGTTATGTGAATTCATAAAAAGGTCATTTTCATAATGACATACCCTCCCTATGAAGAAGAATGGGATGCAATAAAAATACTTTGTGAAAGTCGAATCAGAGTAAAAAAAATGATTTTTCTGATAATAAAGCAAATATTCTTAATATGCATGATATTATTTTATACCTGTCTGGTAACTCAGTTAAATCTACATCTCAGACTCCACATGAAGAACAGTCGCCTCCTCTCTCGTCAGCTTCCAAAGTGTCAGGAAAGATTTTATAAATGTAAAATGATTTATTTTTATTGTACGGCTGCAGCTGTGGTTGTTTGGTGTCCTTTCCTGCTGCCCCATCTTTGCAGCTAGCTGTATAGAGGAGTTTTACTAAAAAGAACAGATCGTGTTTCTCCACCAACAAGTCCCAAGCATTTCATGTTGAAAGACAGAGCTTTAATTGGCAGTCATGTCCCAGGCTGCAGGGTTTTTTTAAAGGCTCTACATGAAAGTCTTTCAAGCCTGGCTCAGTAGCTTCAGTTAAGTTTTTGCCAGTATCTAGTCCTACTTGAAAAGTCACCTCTCCACAAGCGCCCCCAAACAAATTCCAGGCTACGGAAAGCTTAAAAGTTTATAATAAGGTCAGCAGCAGTACTGGTTTCAGCAGTATTGAGATTTTAAAGGTGATACCATTTGTATTTTGGCAAATAAAATCCCTTATAAGACTTCTGACAGAGCTACAGTTTCTCTGTAAATTTTTTTTCATGTCATTAGAAAAATACGTCTTGACTTAAGTTAACTTTCCAAAATGATATAAACCTTGATTCTAAGACCTATATCCTAGGTCTCACATCAAAATCTGTCCCATCCTGCTCTTGGACATGCAGTTCCATGGGAGAGAATCAGTGGCTTTGTACAGAGTCGTTCCTATCGTGAATGTGACAGAGAGAAAAAGCTGTTGTGTTATGTAATTCCTCCAGTCATTCCCTTTGGATTTTAGAGATGGTTAAGCAAAGAGGAGAATTCAATAAATGAGAGATTAAATAACATCTATAAGGCTTCAGTGCTCAGAATACAACTTTGTGAATTCTACCCAAAAGGGTGCTCTATTTTCTTCTACATTACACACACCAAAAATTATGGGAGAGAGAGCCAGAAGAAATAAATTCCCAGTCTTCCTGCCAATTTCCTGGTACTTACTAATCTCTGCTCTCTACTCAAAAGTTCAGAATGAGTGTCAGATCCATTCTGGCCATCAGGTGGTCCGAATAACATCATCTTCAAACTCTGCTGGCAGCACAAACAAATACCTTTAGTCTTTTACCAGCATGACAGAATAGGTATTGCCATACTCTTTTTTGAACCAGGCTTTTCTTTGGCTTGATTTACACATAGCAATTTTCACATCTAGCAAATAGAGTAGGAGGTGATCTTTTGTGGGTGATACAGACACAATGCCAAGAGAAATAAAGGGTAAGAGAATAGACAGGAGGTGATTACTGAGCAGCCAAGAGTAAGAGCACTGCTCAGAAGAAAGAAATTGTGAAATATATTACAAGAAAATGTAATTCTGATCATACTGTTAATTCTACTCTTTGTCTGGGATGAGAGTAGGGAAGGATATACAGTTTTATTTTTCTTTAGAAGTTTGTGTGAATCCACACTAGATCCTAGAATTCAATGGAAAGCACTATATTTCCCTCCTCCTAGTTAAATTAAGCCCTTAAAAGAGCCAAACCAGTTTTCATCCTGCTTTGGAACTGAGCAAAAATAAATAGAGGTTTTACATCTTCGCTTTAAAAAGTGAAACATAATTATGAAGGTAGCAGCTTCATCTGGCTACACAGTGAAATAGGAAGGTGTTTCCTTATCAAGTGTAAGGATGCCTAGATGACATAATATGAGTTGACTATGTGGCTTATTTTATCATCGAAACACCTTTCCAGTAGAATTTTAAAAAAACCTTTCCAGGTATATGGCAGATAATAGTATTCCCCAGCCATCTTTTATGCCATATGATTGCAGATTTGAATAATAGTTTCCAAATTATGCAAAGCATGAAACTAGTAGAATATGTTATATTCATTACTAAAACCATGTCAGAAACAGAGATTCAGAAAAAAGTACAAACTAAAAAAGTTGTAAATTTTTCTTCTGAAGCTCCATGAGATACTGAGGCCTGGAACATTTTTTACTATGTGGGTCACCGTAAACATTTTCAAACCTTTCAGCAATAAACCAAACACTTTACAGCATAAACCACCTTTCAAACTGGTCTTGAGCCAGAGGTAAAACCATATTTCTCCTGTTTAGGCTGTGTAGTAATTAAAGAATTGCCTAATCACCAGACTGGTCAGAAACCTAAGCTTTATAGCATGTGGATACAAAATGCACATATAGGTTAATTTGTAAGAATACTTTATTAATAGTGTGTTTTCTTCCACATCTGGTCAGTCTTTTTTTCTGTGATGTACTCACTTTCCAGTTTCCAAGTTATCTTTAGTTTCTGGCTCTCATTTCTGGAAGCTCTGAGGCACGTTCATGATGTAAACCACATGAGCATTCCCGCTGCTTCCCGAATCGGGACCTCAGTGATAGCTAGAGCATATGTACAGCACTGCTGGGCAGAGAGAGCCACTCTCGGTTGCCATCTTTCAGCACCTCATCAGTGGGACTGTGAATACTTGGAACCAGTGAGAACAGACGTAGAAACGTGACCTTGTGGTAGAGAGGTTTGACAGCAAACCCTCTCGCTCGTTTCCCGACAGAAGTGTTCTAGGTGAAATTTTCACTCAGAGGTGAAAATCACCAGTGTGAAGAATTTTGTATTGTTTTTTCTTCAAAAGTATTGTGAGACTAGCTGGATTTTTTTTTTTTTTTTTTTTAAATCTTGGTCACACTATAGGTCCTTTTCAGAAATAAACCCTCCCCAGGGAAAATAAGGGAATTTTTTCCTAAGAAACCACTACCAACAGGTATTAATTTAAAAAAAATCCAACAAAACAAACAGAACAACAAAGCAAAATGAAACCAAAGAACAAAAGTGAAAAACTTTTTCTACATGAAAAGAATAGGTTAATGAAGTACATATAAAAAGCTGATGAAATTGCATTTATTTATCTTTTATAGGGCTTTCCTGGCAAGGATGGACCCACAGGCCCACAAGGACCTCCTGGCCCTACGGTGAGTATTGCCCGTGGAATTTGTTACTGTAAAAGTCAGCAGGATTTTGGGGGATTATAGGTTACACTGTTATCCATGCTACAGTGGATAGAGCAAGGCCAAGGGAAGTTAGAATTCTCATGATGCACAGAGTTGGCAGAGAGCTGCTTATCCAGTGTAATTTCTTTCCACTCCTATTTAGCTCAAGAAAAAAAGTCTCCCATGGGAAGGGGAGAGAGTTCTTCTATCAATAGATTGATAGCTTGTTCTTAGTCAAGTAACTGCACTATAAAGAGGGAATTACTGCTCTTAACATTTGAAACAAGACTTTCTTTTTGTCAAAAATTCCAATTAGGATTGTTAGCTGAAGTGAACCACCAAGTTTTACTTGATCTGGAGGCTGGAGGTGAGCACAGGTCCTCCCATAGAGTAATCAAGGAAGAGAGAAGAGGCCACATCCAGCATCTAATGCAGGATCTATGTTGCTTTCAGACTCAGTCTCAGCCTTCTCTGTTTGGGCAGCTAGGCAAAGTTAATGCCTTCTTAATAGATTTGAAAGATTTTATGAAGCTGCTGGATGTATTGAGTATTCTCCAAGCCACCTTGTTGTTTTTACAAAGAACATTCTGAGTCATCCTGCCTGAAAACGGTATTGACATCACAGGATTTAGTCCAGCAATTTCTGCCTGTTCCAGAAAGCAACTCAAGTTGTTTTTCTCAAGTACTTTTCTCAGAGCTGGGCTTTTGGCACTCTTTTTCCTGCAAATTGTACTTCTTAGTCCTCTCTCTGGGAATCGCCAGTCTTTGACTGACAGAACTGTCTGTGCACTTCTCATCAGGACTCATGGATGTTGATTGCTATCACCACTAGTTTCTTCCTCTTTCCACATAGGGTATACCTGGTGCTCCAGGTGTTCCAGGTGTTACTGGAAGCCAGGGGCCACAGGGTGATGTTGGAGCTCCTGTAAGTAAAATTAATTAATATTTCTCTGTCTGCTGTTGTGCATTTGTTGGTTTCTGAGCCTGGCTTCACTGTTTGACAGAACTCCTTGATATTTATTGCTTATGATCTGTTTGCAGTTAGTGGCTAAGTTAAACATCATATTGACCTTTCTTTGTTCATTCTTTGTAATTAAATGTATTTGTTGATCTTACATACAGTGTTTGGAATATAGGGATTAGAGAGTCAAAACACAAGATTAAAACACAGAAGTTAAAAACACAATTATGTGAATTTGTAGTCTTTGTGTAATTACTTTCTTCTTTTTTTTTCCCTTTGCCCTTCAAGTGACTCTCTGGAAATTCAAGTATGCCATTTATTAACCTGAATATTTCCAAATTATTATTCTGATTTCCAATCTGTGGAAATAATATATGAATAAAAAACTGACATTTGTGGTTACTTTGTGTTTACATCAGAACAGATGACTAGTGACTAGGGCTTTTTCTAGATTGCTATTATAAATCTGACTATCAGTTTCATTCAGTGGAAAATTATATTCTCTATATCTAAAATTAGTATTAGGAACCTCCAATATTAAGTTTGTCTCTCAGATGTTATTTTTTATTATTATTAAAAAAACCCCAGAACAAAACATTTTGACTGGAAGAAAGGAATACACCTATGAAATGAGTGTGTAAATTATGTAAAAAAGAATACTTATAGTGGACTTCTTTTTCTCTGTAAGAGTTCAGACAATATTAGGTATTCATATTTTAACATTTCACTACTTGTTTAATTAGAAAGCCTGCTCAGCTTTTTCCCATCTATTACAGTAAACAGTCTATTTAATTTTTAAAGACATCAGAATGAGACAGTGTGCACTTCTGCCTCTATTTGTAGAATAGAAATTTTTTTCCAAAATCCAGTTTGATTTGGAGATTTAGGCCAATGCAAGCATTTTCATTTGGTGAAGTGGAAATGAAATTAAATTGATTGATAATACATAAGCAAAAATAATAACCTAATGCCCAGTTCTGCATAGTTTCTAAGTGTAATCATGGAATCTACAAAGGAGATTTGATGAGCTATGGAACTTTTACTATCAATATATAACATGTTGACTGTGCAGTTCCTGTCCAAACACATGTTCCAGATATTGAACTAAATTTTCTAGAATGTAGATATTCTTGTGAGTCATGTAAGAGCTCTGCTGTGCATGTTTAGACTCTAGTAGTGCAGAAAAAACAGGCGGCTGAAAAATTACTGAGCTTCAATAACTGTCTATTGCAAAATGTAGAGTTCTGGAATAGAGGCCTTAGAAATAATCTTTTAGTCTTTGTAGGAGTTTCTTCTCTCTGAGGATAGAATAAGCTGTGCTTTAACCATGTATTGGTCGGTTACCTACACAGAAGCACAGAATAGTCCAACTTGGAAGGGAACCACGAGGACCATCAAGTCCAGCTCTCAAGTGAACGACCCATACAGGGATCAAACCCATGACCTTGGTGTTATTAGCACCAGGCTCTGACCAACAGACATTTCCTCACTTCAGGAGCTCCTGAGAAGCATGTAGCCTACCCCAAAAACTGACATTGGTGAAGTTGTAACTGCCCTAGACAGCTTGTTCCAATCCATAATCCTCCTCACCATCATTACAGTGTTACATTATCCTTAATGTCATACGTAATTTTTTGTGCAGTTTAATCCCATTGCTCGCTCTGTTCGTGGATGCAGAGTCTCAGGACAGCAAATTTCACACTGCTGTTTTGCAAATATTAGACCTGTTTCAGCCACGTAAAATGCATCATGTAGTGGCCTGTCCTTGCTGTCATTTTGAACAAGTGAATTCCGTGTGTGGCAAACACCTGTGAAAGTCGTTGTTCCCGTGTAATTGCCAAAGGTGAACATTTTATTGAGTACTGAAATGATAGAAGTGTATTTGTCACTGTCACATAACCTTCTCCAAGCTTGTTTATTGTTGATTTTTTCTCCCTTTACTATGAATCTCCAAGGCAGACAAAGTTTAGGTGTTAAAAATTTTGAGCAGAACAAAATAAGAATTAATTTTGTATTGAATCTTTTCATAGGGTCCTCCTGGAGCTAAGGGTGAAAGGGGCGAACGGGTAAGTCTATGTTCGTGTTAGCCGTGGTTTTTTTCCTGCCTGGCCTTCTGTCTCATAAAGAGCTTTTCCCAACAGTTTATGTTTCTCTGTGTTTACAGGCACAGTAGTTTTTTCTTTGCAATCAAGCAAACTTTCGTTCTTTTCCAGACATGGTCTTACATATAGCTACATTAATGTTTTGAAGGTGAGAAGTATGTGGCAGTAAGCATATCTCCAAATCTCTCATCAGGGTTATCTTCTCAGACCTCTAATTGCTGGCCAAAAAGGGAAATGGAAACCACTGAAATCACAAAATTTCTTTGGCTTTCCTTTCTCATCAGTGAGGATATAATGTCTCAGCAATAATAAGTATCTTTCGTTGCGCAAAGTGCTTTCAGCACAGAACTGATTCAAGAAACTGTTTCATGACTGCTGCTGTTGTTATCCAGGGTGATCTCCAGTCCCAAGCAATGGTCCGGGCTGTTGCTCGTCAAGTGTGTGAACAGCTCATCCAAGGCGAGTACATGGGTAGTCCATATGCTGCTCTCTCTAGAATGGACCTTTTCCTGCCACAGTTACTTAAAAATATGACACTTTTCAAAATATCCAAAGGGAACTATTTGTTTTAGACTAGACAGCTGGGATTTCTGTTCCAACTAGATTTATGTTCAATCGGATTTATGTCCAAGTAGAGCTGATTAGCATCAGCCCTCTAAAAAGAACCTGGAATTGTCTCCAAGCTATTACAATATACAGAAGCTTCTGCTGCAACAATTTTAAATTTTTATAGGCATAAAATACAAACCCCCCCCAAAACCCTTACCAAAGTAAGAAAATAAAATCCTGCACAATAGTTCTTCCATTTTCTGTGCACTCCCTAAACTACTATTTCTCCCCCAACAAGTGCACAACTTCATAATACCAACACATGACAGACCACAGCCTTGAGAACATGCCAGTACTCTGTTCAAACTTTACTGAACCAGATTTTCCACTGCTACTTGAAAATTATGACTTTTTTTCCCTGACAGGTCATATGGCAAGATATAACTCGATTCTGAACCAGATTCCAAGCCAGTCTGTCTCAACACGAACCATTGCGGGACCTCCTGGTGAGCCGGGTCGGCCAGGGGCTCCAGGGCCACAGGGTGAGCAAGGTTCACCAGGCATGCAAGGGTTTCCAGGAAGCCCTGGTCAACCAGGAAGACCAGGAGAAAGAGGTAGGCTTCAAACTTCACAAATACAAAATTATACCTCCCTTTCCTGATACCTTCTAATAGCTTTTGTCTCCTGTCTAAATGTGAAAGCAACATTTTTCTCACTAATTGATTGGTGAGCTTAACACAGACCATAATGAAGGCTCTGGAGACTCTGTCATGAAGGTCATGCAGGCTTTGCTGAATGTGATTTGGCAGGATTAGACAGAGGTTTAATGTTTAAACTGCTGAAGATTGGTGGAATCTAATTGTGCACATCCCATCACATCATGTTTCATCTTAGTAAGACTCTGAAGCGAGCAGAATCTCTAAATGTATAAGCAAAAGACCAGTTGAAGAATGTCAGATGCAAAACTGACGTGTATGTTGGGAAAGGGTTATGATTTTCTGATAACTTGAAATGTGTCAGTCTAGGGATTTCTGAGTCATGATCATCTGAAAGGAGCAAGACTGGTAAGAAGAGAGAAACATTCCTAATTTGAGGGGTTGAGAGAATCAAGAAGACGAAATGGTGAGGTCAGAGAGAAATAATACACTTAACATTTACAAGAATTCTCTTCTGTAGTCTTACATGTAGGCTAGATCCCCTTCTCCTTTCCTCCAGAAGAATTGTCTAATAAAGAATCAAGCTCCATGTTTGATTTATCTCTTTCTCTGCAACCCTGGCTATCTCTTGTGTCCCAGAGTAGCAGTAACCTCAGAAGGTAATACTGAATAGATCTATGCTTGTGAAAGTGCTTTGAAGAACATCACATGAGGAGATGACCAAAAACCCAAGAGACAAATGTGATATTCAAAAGCAGTGAATTGGTGTTGCTGTTACAAAATCTGCTAACTGGAATTTTAAAAATTAATTCCTGTGAAGGCTGTTTAGAAACTTAATAGTTCCAGTTCACAGTAGCCATTATGACCATAGTTAAAACATTGTTTTTAATAGAAGGTCTTTGAGTGAACCTGTGAGTCTTGCCCTCAAGACTGTAATTCCCATTACCATTTTGAAAAAAGAGGCAAGGTTTCAGGTACTGACCCTTCAGTCATGCCGCTCCCTGCTCCAGCTGAGCAAAAACCAGACACTGTCCAGAAAGGAGGAATGAGGGAGCGTGAGACAAGTAGAAAATAAGATTGGCAGAGACAGCAATTGAGGAACTGACTTTAAAAAGGGTGATCTGGAGACACTGAATGCAGATTTCAGGATACTCGATTCCGCACTAATATGAGCGTATTTTAAATGGCTTCTTGGGAAGAGGTTGTTCAAGCTAGGACTTTGGGAACGGGGCAACCAAAATGCCAGGCTACAAAAAAGGAACATGTCCAACATTTGGCATGTACTTTCCATTGTATTTGCTGTGCTGAGGTCCAGACACGCATGTTGTGGAATCACAGAGTGATTAGATGCAGTCGTTTAAATGAAACACGATGTGCGTCAGCACACTGCAGGCAGTATTCATGTCTGGGAAGCCGCATTGGCAATAGAGTACAGAATGGGTAAAAACACATAAAAAGAATATTGCCCCTTCCCTCTCTATTACCCTTTTCCTCTCTATATGGGTAATTGTTGTTAGAAGGGACTGATCTTGGCAGGTAGTGCTTGTGGGGAGTTTTATACTTGGTAGAGAGAAAGCGCTAAAAAATCAAGCATCCTTCAGAACTGCAGTCAGCCAGAGCTCTCTGCAGATTTTCATAAAATGGGATACCAAATGTTCGGATGTTTTACAATATTTGCAGCTTAAAATGAGGTTGTTTCAAGAATCAAGAATCCACGTGTAAACTTTAAGACAAAATAATTGGCTGGTTTATTTGGAGTGAAAATGGATTTTAGGACATTCATGTAACTGGAGCCTTGAACAGAATCTGGATGAAAGAGGAAGGAGCTCCTTCAGAAACTAGGCAAAAGTATATAATATTTTATTGTTCCTTGAGGATTTAATTTCTTCAGAAGCAACTGAATTTTTAGACTGTGTATTTGATGTAGTAGGACTTTATTTAGCAGGAAGATACTTTTTGCTACAGACCTTTGGGATATTTCTGAATCCATTTCTAAGGAATTGCTCTAAGATAACCTCAAAATGCAAAAATGAAAATTAAAAATTATTTAACGAGCTCCATGCTTGCAGAGAATGATTGGAAGTTTTTTGTGCATTCTCAGTTCTCACTTGATTCCTAAAGACATGTCATACAGGGAAGTAGCAGACTAAAATTGCTCAGCTTCTGGATGGAAGGAAGGGTTTTTAAGTTTCCAGTGACTACAAGAGGAGGGTAAATGGAGTCAGAATCCATCCCTTGCTATGTTCTGAAGCATTGTTTGCATTTAACTTGTTCGGCAAACACAACATATGGTCTGTCCTGAAGATCTCCAGCCAGCCACCTGGAAGTCTTTATGAACAATGTGTTTCTTTCCACTAATGTCATCAGCATTTTGGTTGTATATGAAGCCAATTTAATGTTCAAGCCCAGTGCCAGATTAGCAACTCTGAAAGTCAGGCTCCACCTCTAAGTTCAGGAAATGTGCTGCAACAGAGTGTGCTAAGAAGTAATAGCCAGAAGGAAAAAACACCTGTTTGCATGTTGAATAGTGTTGCTTTTTTCCCCCTCAGACTGTTGGGATTGCTGCAAGAGTCTGGTACTGCCTCTGAGCAGAGTGGCAAGGTGCTGGTAGAGTGGGAACATAAAAGGTGGGGGGAGGCCAGATGTTTCTTTCGGCTCACCTCTCTTGCCTACCACCTATTCAGTCCCTGCCTGTGAGAAGGGGGCACTTCAGAAAGCAGCGTCTGGAGCTGGTTAGAAATGGTGCACCAAAGAGAGCTTTACTGGAAAATGTCAGCAGTGAGAGACATCAGTGAACTTCCCTGCTAACTTGCCTGGCCAATAACTTCTTTTCCTTTGTTTACCTTGTCACTCTGCCAAGCATTAATCAGAGATTTTGGAAAGAGAGGTGGATTGAGAGAGTGTTTGGAGTTCTGTTAGAAACCTCCACTTGAACTTCTAGGTCCATGATGTCCCATTCCTGGATGGAATTCCTCTCAGCAGTAACACGCTGAGCTGGTCCTTCCAAGAAGGACCACCACAGTGAGAAAGGACAAGTCATTCTCTTGACAGATTCAGTTCTCAGAGTCTGTTGCCAGCTGAGAGGCCACGTTGTATTACCAGGCCCCTACAGTACATAATCCCAGATAAATTACTAGAATTTTGTTCTTTGCTTATTTGCATAAGTATAGGAGTTTGGAAAAAACCCAAACACTGATTATTAACAGCACTCATCTCTATTTTAATTTTAACTAGTTCACAGCACTGGTTTCTGTTTTTCTTTCAGCTAGTTTGAACATATTTTGTTTGGATTTTTTTTTTATGAACTGCAACTTAAACAACTAGTGTCTGGCTTCTGAGTGTCCAGGGAGTAGTTGAACCTCTGCAAAATAATATAAAACCCAAAAGAGCCAACATGATTTTTTCTTCTTTTTGGTTTTCAGTTATTTTTATAATATATGGGTAGTTTTCTCAACTTTGAGGAAAAATGGAAAAACCACAGTAAAAATTATTCTGAGGCACTGCTAGCTTTCAGATGCTGTGAAAGTGCAGTTCTCCTACTACTCAGTGGACTTCAGCTCTTACGTGGCCTGAAGTGATGCATAAAACTTACAGCTACTCAGCCCATCCCACTATGATTGAAGTACAATAAATACCTAAGCTGACACTGGGAAAGTTACTGTTCTCAAGCACAGCTTCATCCTTATTTGCTTCCTGGCTTCATATGAAAGAGCCAGTTAAACAAGTGTTATCAACAGCCACGTTTACAGCTGTGATGGCAAAATTCCAGTGGAATGGAATGGAACTTTTGCCAGTTGAGTTGATTAAATATTTTTATTTCCAGTTTTAGCTTCATCTGGATTAAAAAAGAAAAAAATCACAACCCTGTGTTATTATACACTATGTTCACAGCTGAACATCTTGAAAAGAGGACATTATTGGTAGTAGTTTAATTTTTCTTAAGTGCAATATATAGTTCTCCTCACAGGACAGTATTCTCTTAAAGACAAAATTAGATAAAGAACACCTGAGATTTCCATTTGTGCAGAAACCACGGAAATTTAATTTTGTTTCCTAGAGAATATGTTCATGAGCTTGGTTTTGTTTTCAGTAAATGATACTGTCAGAGTTACCTTTAGTGAAGGGTTGGAAATAATTGATTTCAGTTGTTTCTGATCTCCATGGGGCTGAACTGAAGACATTGCTTATTTTGGATAGGGACAAGACATAAACTCATGGGGAGCATGAAGGGGACAGACAGTTTGATGGTATTGCTGAGGCATGTCCAGAGCACAAATATGAAAGCAGTTCCTGGGACCTGAAGGCACTCAACTCAAATGGCAAGTTTTGATACGTGCTTTGATTCTGAGGGCAGTTAACCATTGCAGTAACCTACAGTGCAGTAACCTACAAGAGTGACAGCTTGTCTGGTTGGCTTTCTGTAAGCCATGCTCTGCTGGCACCAAAGGTGACTTGGTTGAATTTTGAATATTCTGCCATTTATTAGGAACGAGCCAAGAGGTCTGTAAGTCTCTTAAGTCCATTAGGGAAGACCATGGCTTTAACTCATGAGCATTTTGCCTTAGGAGTAGGATATTTTTGCATCAGTGTTTATGTTCTCTTTAACTTGGATAAACTTTACTGGAAATCAGACTAAAAGAAACCTGATGCAGACTTTTATCTTGGCCTTCAGTGTTTGCTTTCAAAGGTTTGACCTGCACAAGAGATTAATCATTTATTCTAGAGTGAATGTTTTCTTCTTAGCCTGAGTAGATTTGTTCCATGTTTAGCATTTCTTACTGACATTTTGTCCTGTGAACATCACATACGAGTGTGTAGTTTTGTGTGTGTTAATAATTATAATTGAGTGCATGGCAGGCGGTGATTTCAAAACCTCGTGGCTGTTGTCTTTGAAGCCACCAAGTAATGTTACCATGCAGTAGGATAAGCAATGGTCCTTGTACCAAACATCTGTGTAGATTGCAGATGGTTGTAATGGGTCAGTCTTCTTAGGAAAAAAGCATTTCACACAAACAGACTTTGCCTCTTGCAAAGGGCAGGCCTTTCCTTGCAGGTCCTGCGTGGTAACAGATGGTTTGGATGCATTTACCTTGTTACAAGGCCTGCAGCACAGGTAGAGAATTGCAATAGATGAGTTTCTGTGCATGTTTGAAGCAAGCCAGGGCTAAGCAAATTTCAGGCATCTGGAAAAAAACACCACCACCCTCCCCTCAAAATTATGCAATTGAAGGAAATAAAAGGCAAAAAAAGGGAAATAGGCAATGCCTTAACTATGCCAGGACAGTGGCAAAGAACCTTGTAGAGGTAAGATAAAGAGGTCATCATGCTTTGGTTAAAAATGATGTACTCAGTGTGGATTTGTTGGTTGCAGTGGTGTGGCCTGTGTTTTCCATGTGGTTGGATCAGACAATATGTTGCCCTGGAAGCCTATTATTCCTGCAGAAGACCCAGAACTCCCCAACAGATACTGAATCCACTTCAGTTCAGCAGACCCATATTTGATAAACTTGATGTGAGCAATTCTTTGCCACTGATGGTTTTTAATTACATTTTTTTCCACACTTAGGCTTTTTACTTACTTATTTGCTTCCATTAGAAATTATCTTAAGAAGGTAAAAAAGATCTTCTGCCACTCCCTGAGGGGAAACCCTGTGAGGAGGGGCTGAAGTCAATTGGTTTGTTCAGTCAGGAGTGATGCCTTAGGATTTTCGCTTTTATATTTTCATATGTTTGTCATCCTGCATTTCTTTAATGTATAACTCTGAACTCCATATAGAGTGTTAGCTACTGCCTTGCCATTTTGCTCAGACACAACAATTTCTCTCTAGGCCTGAGCATCAAGGACACCTCACTGTTTCAGGCCCCAAGAAATGTAAACAAAAGTGAGTTGGAGGGGAGCAAACTCATAGAATGAGACTCCACTGCCTGAAGCTGTAATTGGACAATTAACCTCTGAGATGCAAATGGACAAAACTTATATCTGTCCCAAAAACGTGTGACTGTGTCCATCTTGGGTGCAGTCTCTGCGAGACTCCTGCACTGCCCAAGGTGTACCCTGTGAAGGCCTTTCAATACATACCTACCCTTTATCCTTTCACTCTGTCCAGCCTCTGCTCCAGGTCAGCCTCTACAAGGCATCGGGAGGAGACTGAGGAGAGACCTTATTGCAGTTAAAACTTCCTTGTGTGGGGAAGAGGAAGGGCAGGCACTGATCTCTGCTCTGTGGTCAGCAGTGACAGGACCTGAGGGAACAGCCTGAAATTGTGTCAGGGAAGGTTTAGGTTGAATATTAGGAAAAGGTTCCTCCCCCAGCGTGTGTCTGGGCACTGGAACAGGCTCCCCAGGGAAGTGGTCAGAGCACCAGCCTGACAAAGTTCAAGAAGCATTTGGACAATGCGCTTAGGCACATGGTGTGACTCTTGGTGATGGTCTTGTGCAGGGCTGGGTGTCAGACTTCGATGATCTTTGTGGTGTCTTCCAACTCAGCATATTCTGTGATTCCTTGCAAAAATGAGGTGCTCTCCAGCTGTTTTGCCCAAAGAGGTAGCAGTTACTTGAGCAGAGGGGAAGGAAGGAGCCCAGTCAGTTGGAATTGTAGATACTGCCCCATCCAGGGCAGCAGCTGTTTTCTTTCTGCTTTGTGTTGATGAAGGTGCCATGTATAGGCTTTGACTCTGAAAGTGGGTAAGCTGTGAAGCTAGGAGAGAAACAACCAGTGCTGGGAGGGAGGTCTGGAAAACAGGGGGAAGTCCTACAAACCATCTTGGATTTGGTGTCTTTGAACCATCCAAATCAAACACAGACTTTATGAGAATTTCCAAGTCACTAGTGGAAACTCAGGGTCTGGAATTTATAGTTTTGACACCTACTATAGTTCAACACTGCTTATTGTGATGGCTGCACAGAGAAAGTGTTTTTATAGGATGCCATAGAGGTAGTGCAGAAGGAGATGGAAAGCTGGAAGTAAGCAGTGCTTTCTCTAAATTACTAGATTTGTGATCTCCATGGATCAGACACAAGGAGAGAAATTTAGTCTCACTGGCAAGTGCAGGAGCACAACTCACTGGCTGTGCATGTTGGAATAACAGAGTTTCAAGACTGGGAAACACGTGGTTTGGGCTTTCTTTGGGGGTCAGATTTTGACCATGATTAAACTCCTCTCTCATGTTTTAGCAAGACTCTGCCACAACCAGTAACAACTCTGTCCATGTAGGCATAGAACCATCCTGTGCTGACCTACTCTTTGGTGGGTGAATGTTTGAAGGAAAATTTGCTGTAGCACTAAAAATTTGACTTTTCTGGGCCACACAGTGATTTATAAATAGCTATGAGGCTTGGAAGACTCTTCTGACTTACAACAGTTGCACCTTGGTGTAGTCCAGAGGCAGCTTTCCACAGGAAGTGCAGCCTGGAAATTGGCTGATGCCTCTGCATACCATCTTGATGAAACCACCATGGCAGCAGGAATGTTTAAGACCCCAGGAATGATATTTCCCTTCACAGGCTGTCAGGGGAGGAATGGAAAAAGAACCAAATAATTTTTAATTTTCACCTTCTTCCTCCTCTGCCATCTGTTTTTAGATGAAAAATAACATGGAACAATAATTCTGGTTAAATAATCAACACTGCTCACACTCCTGATCAAAATTTGACTGAATGCTATTTCCTTAGGTTTACCAGGTGAGAAAGGAGAAAAAGGCAATCCAGGTGTTGGAACACAAGGACCCCGAGGCCCACCAGGATCCACAGGTAAACTTACATTTGAGGTATCTGGCCTAGACCACTCTGACCCATGTGTGAGGAAGCTTACAGCAGCTCTGTCTTTCTCCTTAAGTAGAGTAGCAGAAGAGTAGCAGTTCAGGCACCTTAACTGTCAAAATGTTCTTACCTATGTAATATCCTGTTGGGATGTGCCACATGATGGTGTCACCCATCACACAAGTATTTTCATTTTCCCTGTGATAAACTGCTTCTTCAAGCCCACCTTTTAAAAATGTTTTAAGTATTTGTTTTTCAGACATGGGTTCTGGAAGACAAAAAACTTAATCTGGACTAATTACATATGTTTTCTCATTGACTCAATGTCATACCTAAATGTGAGTTGACAGAGAAACATATAGTAATTAAGCACGTTATATCACATGGATTTATATTTAGGTCCTGAAAAAGCAGAGAGAGCGATAACCAGGTCCTGTTGAAACAGGAGTAAAATTGCATTGACTTCATTAGGATACCCTGGCCATTAGGCACTGGTATCAAGTCACAGCATTACCCAGAAACTGTATTGAAAGGGAGTGGGAGGAATCAAGAGCTGTGCAGGCATCCAGGGCTGTCCTTTCCCCATGAAAATCTCTTTCCAGAAGTCTTATGTTTGGTGAAACATTTGCTCCAGTTCTGGCTAGAAGCTGTCTCTGGCAAGGAAAATGAAGCAGCAGCCAAAGAGGAGGCTCATTGGGAGTGGGTCTCCTCTCAGGCTGCTGCTCTGTCTTCCTTGCCAGAGGCTGAAGTCTTTCCCTCAGCTTGCCCAGGGGAGTCAGAGGCAGGATGCCTTGCTCCTCCTCTCAAGCTGTCTCCTGGAAGTGCTTATAGCACACTTAGTGCCATGTTTTCCAGGCCAGGAAAGATGGCCTCAAATCCCTGCTTTCATGAAAGACACTGCTCAGATGTTTCATCTCCCTGTTCTATGCAGGACCTCCAGGAGAAAGTCGAACTGGCAGCCCAGGACCACCAGGATCTCCGGGCCCACGAGGTCCTGCCGGTCACACGGGATCCCCGGGCTTGCAGGGTCCTGCTGGCCCTCCGGGGTACTGTGACCCGTCCTCCTGCGCTGGGTACGGCATGGGAGGTGAGTAGTCAGGAGTCGGGGCAGCTGCCGTTTGCAGAGGTGAGGGTGGCATTTTCTAACAGCCAAAGCGAGATGGAGGCTACCGGTGAACCTTGCACTAAAATGTGGTGGCTCCCTAAAAACCTGTGTGTCCAGTGTGGCTGTACTTTGTGGGACTGCAGCACGAAGGGAAGGTGCCCCAGCACCTTTGATTGACAAAGGAAAGTGACCACCATCTGATCCCAGCCTGTAAAACTCATCCCGCCTAGCGGGTTTTGTCCTGCACGTGTTTGTGTATGAGCCTGCTCCGTCTCAATGGTCTGTGTTGAACCCTACCAACTCCTGTTTGTGACAGCAGAGTTTTTACATTTGTAGTTTTTCAAACGTGTTGCTGAACCTCCCCTTCCTTGTGCCTCCGAGTGGCATGAGAGCATGACCCTTACTAAACCCGTAGTAGCATAACCTGGCACAGGGATGCACGTGTCCATCATTAATCAGTGAAGCCATCTGGAGAACATGATTCTTTCTTTATCTTCTCTGTATCTTACTTTCCCATCTTGTTACAGCACGGAGAGGCCATGGGAAGAAGTTAACACAATTACCAAAAATCGTATCACCCAACCTAAAATCAAAATTTATTAGTAAAGCACTAGTCACTACAGATGTTATGCATAAGGCATATTTGTTTGATGTTTACAGTTTAATCTGCCCCTGATCTGATTTGTTTTACTTACCTGAATGTTTTTGTTGTCGTCTCTTCCTATCCTTTTCTCCTCACTTCCCCTCCCCGTTGTTCATTTCCTGTTTTAAGGCCCAATCCCTTACAATGGCTACCAATCCAGAAGGTGAAAGGCTCATTCTGGTTCAGGTCTCATTGGGCTGAAGGTCAGAGATGGATGCTGAACTGCTCTGTGCTTTCCAGCAACGATAATGACTACCACTAATGAACTTACAGCTGCTGTACATGCACTTGGCTTCCTGGCACTGCTAAAAATTATTGCCTGACCCATTTTTGCCTGCTAATCATGTATTCTAGCCCATAATTGGAATAAGCTATAGCAGGCAGAGTGTGCAGTGTGTACTGAGCACAGTATTACGACTGGACATTTGACAAATTGTGGTGGTGGTTTCCAACTAACTTGGCTGTCTGTTGGTGGGTTTCCAATTGCTCCAGCTTAATAATTTTGTTAAATGTTTTCACTGTTCCTTTATGTGAATAAAAGATGTGTATTTAAAGATTATATATATATACTCACACACGATATAGAAATATATCTATATATAAAATGTCAATTTCCTAATGAATGCTTTAATTTTCTACTCCCCTTTTCCTGTGTTAACCGTATGAATACTCTTGGTGGTGGTGGGTTAAGGTGGATACGGTGAGCCAACTGATCAAGACATCCCAGTAGTGCAGTTGCCACATAACTCCTACCAAATCTATGACCCTGAGGACCTTTATGATGGTGAGCAACAGCCGTACGTAGTTCACGGGTCCTACCCCTTACCGTCCCCATATTCCCAGTCCTATCCATCACCTCATCTTGCTCAACCAGAGTTCACTCCTGTTCAAGAAGAGATGGAAGCCGTTGAGCTGAGATCCCCGGGAATCAGTCGCTTCGCAAGGAGGATAGCCAAAAGGAGCACCAAGACTCCAGTACGCACAAAGGCGAATGGAAAAAGACCCTCTCAATGAACTGTTTAAAAAAGGGAAATATTTTATGCGCATCTATGTTTGGCCTTTTGTCCCGGTGCCTCACCTGTCACTGAAGATGTTTACAGGCTCTTATTGTTAAAGGAGAAAAAAGTGTACATGGCCAGTTGACACAACAAATAATGGTAATTCTCTTGCATGCCAGAAGTTTAGTATGTTAGTGGGTTGGTGCTAGCTGATGATGAAAGGTCACTTGTAGATCTTTCTCTGGAGTACTGTTCCGTTCACTCTTCAAACAGTATCTAAAAAACCACGTCTGGCTAGGTGGTGTACGTAGAATCATTCACAAAAGTTAATGTTTTGTTACTCATGTTTTCCCAGTTGATTATTTTCTGTTTGTTTTGGATGATTTGCTTTACTAGCAGAGTAACCTGACTAAATCCACTGGAGAACAATGCATCAGGTGTCCTTGCACCCAGCTTATTATCCTTTTGCAAAGATTTCTTACATTAACAGACCATTGTTTTCTTAACTCACCTAAAATAAATACACAAGAACGTTCCATGGGAGCACACTGATAATTTATTGTGAACCTCTTTCATTTCTGTTTTGTATGCAAATAAAAGTGGCAAGCTTTTGTATGGTAATTCTGTATTCATTTGATTTTTAACTCAAAACAATTGCATTAGATCTTCAGGGGACAGAATGTAATGAGAAGGAAATACATTTCCTGTTTTCAACACTTTTGGGCAACGGTTTTATTTTAAAGGATGTAGTATAAACATTATTTAGTACAAACATTATTTAGCCTTATTTTTTAAATTATATATGGACAAATGTAGAGAGTAACTATGAGCTGAGGTAGTTGTGCCAACTGCAGATGTGAGATTTCACATCAACATGCCCAAGTCAAAAGACTGGCAGGTATAGTTGGGATGGCAAATAGGATCAGCTAGCAAGGAGAGGAAGGCAAAATGCCAATCCAAACACTTGAGCACAGAGCGATTAATTATCTACAAACAAGGTAAGTTATAAAGTGACTCAATAAACGGCTCTGAACAGTACTGGACACTGAGCAACACTTGGCTCAAAAATGGCCATTAAAGTTGAAAGGTATGGAACACTTTTTGTTTCAGCCCTATACAGACTGGAGAGGCTGTCCTGTACTTCCCAGGACCATCTTCCTGCTCATCCCTGACTTGAAGGGGATCTAGCCATACCCTACAGTAAAGAAAAGCCTGTCAGGTTTGGCCTCTGGCCACTGCCAGCAGCTTCCTTAGCTCACCAGGAAGAAGATGAATGGTGATTACACTTTTACAGTGTAATCTCCAATTAGCTCACCTAGAATTCAGCCTCATTAGTAGAGGTTGCACATATGACTAGCAGGCTCTGGCTGGGGGCTGGACACCTCTCTATGTTCTTTCTGTTTTCCCATTACTTCTTTCACCCCTGACTTCCAACCATTTTCTTGAGGAAAGGTGATAGAAGTTGATGGAATGTGAGTTGAATGTCGTTACCTGCACTTGCATTTAAAATAGAAGGTAAAAAAGTATGACGTAGGTTATGGACTTTATTTTTTAGCAGCTTAACCCCACTTGACAGAACATTGAGGCCCCACATGAGCATGGCTGTCTCACACACAAGCAGGTACCAGAGCCTGGCACACGCAGCTGACACTCAGAGGTATTATTAAAACTAAATACAGTAATGCCTAGATCACAGGGGTAACTTCCCTGCTGGCACTGGCTATGAAAACCTGTGTTAATTTATCCCAACTGCAAACTCCCTCTACCCCTCCCTGGCTGGCCCATTCCCATCCATGTTGTACTGACACAGCTCAGAGTTCTGCCTGAGATACGCTGACCTGCAGGTCTTGTGGAAATGACTGAGAAGGCCACTGATGGAAAAAAATCAGCTTTCGAGCAATTCTGCCCATGTTGTCTTTGAAAGACTTCGAGTCTCCTCCTAACAGTGCACAATGTTAGTCCTGACTGGCTGTCCTGCAACACTATATCCAAATCTCAAGATCCTGTGGGACCACAGAGGGTGATAGGGCAAAACCAGGGATGTAGGGACACAGCATGGTCAAACTCATCAAAATAAGGCAATTAGTGTTACTTACTCCCTGTAACAGCCTGATGGTAACAGCCTGACCAAACCCCTGAGGGTGCTTGTGGTGTGCAGTCGGTGTCACCTGTGCTGTGCCACTCCAACAGCTCCCACACCAGTCCCCTGGGCCGGGGGAGCAGCTGGAAGCAGCATAAGACCCCTCTGCTCACCGGCAATCCGGGTGCTCTCGGCCTGAGGGATCCCCTGCATGGGACACGCGCGCAACCGGCTGCCACCGCCACCTCCTCACGCCATAGGGATGTACATGTAGTGAATTAAACAAATGACTTGGGGATAATAAAGTGGCCATATTCATTCCAATTTTATAACAATTTATATACTAAAGCACAAGCTTCAATTGCAATAGTTACTTTAATTTTACATTCACTGTGCCACTTACTGGCACCATGCTGACCAGAATGCTTCAGGTATTATTGGTCATAATTACTTGCTGGACATATCTTTGTAATAAAAAGTAACAAACTAGGGGGCTCTAACCAATTATAAAAATACTTTTCAGGAATTATATGTTTACCAAAAAAACTAAGACACAGTGAGTCAAGATTTTCTCCAAAATCCAGTCTCTGAATAATGAAGAGTGTCTCCTATTTTTTGCAGACCACCTAAGAAACTGAAGTTGCTGACTGAAGTATTCAGCATGTGATGACAGCTGATTCCACATAGATCTTACCAATAAACTGTGCACTGTGCTCTTCCACAGAAAACAGCATTTACTGCAACCTAGGGCTTTTAAAAATACTTTCCCTAGTTAATGAAATATAGTTACTGACTGGGAAATGAAGGCTGCACATTCACTAGGTAGGAATGTTTCCTGGGATAAGCCCATCAATGTCAAAGAAAGGCCCAATACCAAACCATTATTTCATGTAATGAAATATGATTATAAATAAACAACTGGTTTAGTTTAGGAAAAGTATCTCTCTGTGATATGCCTTTACTGCCTGTTACTTCAACAAACTCTTTAACAAAATCTGTTCTGCACTGGGTTGTCAGCAGACCTCCTCCTAGTGAGGAAGAGTCACTTCAGAAAATGCACTGCACAGCCCCCAGTGGGTGTTCTGGTTGGTAACAAGCACTGGAGTCCAGAGTATGCCATCTTCAAAAGCCATGCCCAGCTGGAGCAGTGCTCTGCCTGGCTACTTTCCAAGGCAGACAGAACCATAGGGATATTGAATCACCCAAAGGCAACCATGTAACATCTCCACATCAAGAAAAAAATACTATCAGGAATACATTCAATGACATTCAGCAGCTAGAAAGTGGAGTCACCCTTGCTGTTGTCATTCAGCACATCCAAGATTTAGATGCAGATGAACAGCAGTCTGAAAAAAGCAAGATTATTTAAGAAATAGTAGTTGTCATTTTGTTCCTTAGAGCACAATGTATCAACAGATGGTGAAAGCTCAAGGATGAAAAATTATGGCTGGTGACCATAACTATTCTCTGCTCCTCCTGCATGGAATTCAAACTTTCCAACTTTTAGGGTGAGTTACTTTGTAACAGAGTCAATGTATTGTTTCTATGAGATGCAAATATTCATAACAAAGGTATCAATTCTTTAATAATAGTATCAAACCAAATGTCATTAACAAATACAAGATCATACAATGCAGATTACAGATGGTATTAACAAGATAATACCTATTCTTAGTTGTTTCAAATACAGTAATTTCTATAATCTTGCCAAGTCAAGTTTGCTAACAGCTGTCAGAAACATTCAGTACAGAAGGGCTGACTGAGATGCACAGATGCTTCCATGTTAGAAGAATTTTCTTTGGAGGAGGAGAGACACTCCTGATGGCACTTCTTTTATTGTTATTACTTTCTTCGAAAATCTTTAGGTCTGTGGGGGAGAAAAAAGAAGTGTTTTAAGAAATGCATGCATGCTACAGTGGCTTTGCTTTAAGGCTGCAGTAGCAGCCTGGTCTAGTTTTATTTTTTTACTCTGGTGAAGTGTTTTTGACGAAGAATATTTTCTGGATTACACAAACAAGACAGAACAAATTGAAGAGACTTACTAAGACCTCTAAGAATTTACAAACATCAGGAGTAGTTGGTCACTCCTATTTTCCTAAGCAAAACAAAAAGCATCTTGAACTGAATGCATTCTCACAGGACTTTAAACACGGGTACTAATTTGTCTCCACTTTTAAAAACTGAATAATCCATGCATAAAGTGGCAAGTTTTAGTTAACAGCACAGCCCACCACAACACTACTAAAATATTTAGAACTGATCATTTAAAAAAACCCCTAATTTGAATCTTAAAAGTTCTGCAATTCTTTCTCCCTGGATGACAAATGTGGAAAACATTCAGATAGAAGCAGACTGCATTCTGCAATCCTCTGCGATTTCCTATTCAGGCACATCGCTCTCCCTGCCTGCCACACACCCAGTGGCTGCAGGAACCACACTCTCCCTGAAACTACACAGCTCAGACCAGCTCGTGGTTTCTAGAATGCCGAGTTCGCAGACGAGATGCACGTCTGCATCCCTAACATGTCCTGCAGAGAAGCTGCACATCCTGGGCTCTGCCCAGTCGCTCCCCAAAACCCCCAGCGCAGGCCAGTGGTCTCCGAGGCACCCAGGACACGCCCGGCGTGTGCCCGGCACGGAGTGTCCGCTCCTCGCAGCCCCCACCCCACACACACCTGCAGCCCACGGGGAACACAACGCTCCTCACTGCTTCTCGCACCTATGAATCACAGCAGGTTGGGGAACTCGCCAGGACTCAAAAAGAGAGGTATTAACAGAGGTTTTATAGACATCTAAAGAAATACAGGGCCAGATTTGCCATGAAGTTGAATGAAAAATTCTGGCATACAGGAAAACATGCAAACCACTACACTAACCAAGTTAAACTTCCAAAGGTGGTAAAATTTATCTGTAATTTAGCTCATTAATGGAAATGAAAAGCAGACAGCAATGGAAGCAGACAGCTTAATGATGGAGAGTTTAGATGGCTGCAGAGATGCCACACAGAAATCCAACACTTGCTTAGTCCTATGTTGTAGTTCTAGTATTTTTCAAGCAATAGCAGTGCAAAGTGAATTCATTCACACAACTCTTGTAAGAGCCCATAGGTTCTCACGTGAAAGCAACTCTGGAGTTCAGTTTGTGTTATTTCAAGAGCAGCATATAAAATTGTATGAATTTTATGGAACAACTGTAAAGAAGAGCTAGTGTTCATACTGTGATGAATCACAAAGCTTCTTTGTTACCCATTTAAATAGCATATTCTGTATTTACACTTGGACTTTTACCTTTTGTGCATGACAGAACTGCTGCAAGCACCATATATGTTGTTTACATACTTGCTCAATGTTGAACTTGAACATACTCAACGTTTGATGGCTGATATGCACTAGAAAGTCAAGCCACATTTCTTAGAATCCTGGACTTCAGTACTTGGAGATATTCACAGAATCACAGAATGGTCTGGGTCAGAAGGGACCTGAAACATCCTCTAGTTCCAGCCTCTCTGCCACTCCACATTTTGTTACTCAGATCTCTCCCTGCACACCAGAATAGGTATTTCATTATATCAAACTGTTTGTGGACTAGTAAGAGTGTGGGATTTTGAAAAATTCTCAGCAGCAACTTAGAAGTTTTATCACTGCATCCATCCTAGACAGATGGACAGTGCTGAAACATTTTAGGCAATGCAGCATGGCAATGACATCCCTGTCTTGCAGCTTATAGTTATTACTCTTTCTTTTTATAGGCCAATTCATCCTCTTGTGCGTTGCTCAAAGGATTTTGCACTTTTCTATGAATGGCTCACTTAAAACTTTCAATCTAGGGTTATGCTGCAGTGCTGCAGAGCTACAGGTCTCACAGCACTTTGTTCTGGGGTGAAAATCCATTTTTTTTCTTGCTTGCTTGTAATCTGCATTTCAACTTTAATGCTCATTGTCTTAAAATTTAAATGCATAAAAATGCATAAAACACTGGACTCTTAGTTTGCAGTCTTATGAAGTTAATGAAGCTTAAAGACAGGATTTTCCACCCTGAAACACTTGTGTGAATAAATACAAAAGTTTTTAAAGCCTTTTCTATTGCCACAGTAGGCTTTTTATGCCCACTAGTATTTGGCTTTTGGACTGCTTTTGAAGAGTCCTTGGCACTAGGAAAGCTAAACCTTGAAAAACACGGCCTTTGGCAAAAGTATTATAGGCATTTTGTCAAATGAAGAATATGAACCCACAAAAACGTTATCTACTCAGACAGAATTATGAACTACTCATGAGCATCAATGGGTAACTGCCCATTGATAAGTGACATAAATCCATGTGAGAGTCTTCTCTGATGGCAGCGCTTTTGCCCTTCCTCAGCAAAGGCCTGAGTTTATGCACTTGGAACAAAGGAAATGCTATCTCCTAGAAGAGAGAGTTCAGAAATTCACCCAAAGGCAAGACTTCACATAGCTACTTCTCTTCTTCTTCTTTTTTTTTTTTTAAAGTAACATGCTTGGGGAAAAAAAACCTTTGCTGTTTATTAACAGCAGACTCCAAGACAAGGGGAAATAGGGTGTATGTGGGAACCAATGTCCCTGCAATCTATGCTGAAAGGCAAAATATTATGGGTTCACTGAAAATATGCAACACTAGTCTGTGCAGCAGATGTCTGCCACCAAAATATGTAAAAAATACTTGTCTCACTAACATTTTTATATTCCACATAAAAAGTGTTAGAACAGTTCAGTGAATTCTAGGCAAAATACTTAGCAAGTTAAATCAACAACCCATTCATTACAGGAGGCCTCTCGATGCTTCTCTCTTAACAAATACTTTACCACTGAGTAAAAGGCACTGAAGAATGGGTCCTAAACTCTGATTACAGATTTTAAAGCTGCCCAAGGAGGTAATTGATTCTCCCTCTCTGAAGACACTCAAAACCCACTTGGATGCATTCCTGTGTAAGCTGCTCTAGGGGACTCTGCCTTGGCAGGGGAGTTGGACTGGATGATCTCCAGAGGTCCCTTCCAAACCCTCACAACTCTGTGATTCTGTAAATTCTCCCAATTTTTATCCATACTCACAGCTATCAGAAGAGAAATACAGCTGATGTAAAATGCTGACAATCCACCGCCACTGAATCTTACAAAACAGATAAACCTGCATATATGTCGTCCAGTTCCTAGGATCAGCTTTTGTGATGGAAAACAAAAGGGTCTTAGTGGTCCCCACTGTAACTGGTAGAGAGCTTCTTGAAACTCTGCAGAATTACTGTATTTCACATAAATGTTGTCTTTTGATATGGATGCCAGCCCTACACTCTGCAATGCTGAAAAAAACCAATGGACTGTGAGAGTTTTCCCATTTACAGGGTAACAGTAACTTCTTCGCTCTGTACCCTACTTCATGAAATAAGACTGAGGTCAAACTAAACCCTAGAACATGGAGAAGTCCTGCCTTTCTTCATGGACTTTAGAGATGACTTGAAGAGGCTTGTGTCCTTGGGCTAAAGCTTGCCATTGTAATTTTCCTCCTCAGTGTCTATGCAGATTTCAGAGTCACAGTTATGTCTGAAAAGCACTGCAGAGGGTAGAGCTGACATCTATCATTAATGAATACTGAATTTCAATAATGAAATTTGGTGATCACACATGTGCTTTCCTAGCACCTCCAACCAACTCCAACATACACCCCTTTGTGCAACTGCACAAAACAAGGTTGTCTTTAATCTAGGTCAGTTCTCTGATTCTCTATTCTGTTGCCACACAAGCAGAATGGAGAGGCAGGAAAAGTGATGAATGATTCTTAAAACTGAGTCTTATTGCCAGAAAAAATTCTCATGAAGCTATGACCTCAGCCTCTGAACATCTCAGATGGCAAACAGAAACTAACAGCACAAAAAGACCTACTTGCATATTTGCAACTATGATGGGACCCCCTACTTCACAGAATATTCAATATTCTTTTTCAGTGTGATGTGAAACATCCTCTTCCAAGGGTATTTTTCCTGTGAAAAAGGACAGGACAGAGACCCTCTGCAATGGTTAAATGTGTTCAACTCTCAGCTCCTGGAGTGAATATTTATTTCAATCGACTCTGAAGAGACTTGCTGCACAGTTCCATCTTTATTAAATTCTTGTCAGCACATTCCAGCAATGATGTTTCCATTTGCCTAGCAATGTTTTGTGGAGGTAAAACAGCCTCAGAAGAAATAAAATAAGGGGGGAGCGTGTGTGTGTGTGTGTTACTCTATGAAGGCCAAATCTAAGTAATCACTAGTCTGTGTTATACTGCAACTAACTTGATTTCAAAAAATATACAGGTCAACTTCACCATCTTACTTCTAGGCAAATAAGCTATAACCTTGGAGCATCTTACAGCAGACAGGTGAAAAATAGCATTACTTACCTCAAAGAAATAATAAAGGTCAGGCTGTAGAGTAATATATGACACTGTCTATTCTGCAGGTACAGTAGTTATTTTAGAATCCAGACAATATTTTAAAAAATATTTTCTCTTCATTTTTAATGACTCAGAATACCTCTTCAAAACTATGTATTTTAATCAAAATGACTTTGTTTCTTAAAACTTCTAAATGCACTGGGATTAGCTATAACAATATAATTTGTAGTCAAAACTGCCCTTCCTTCTTCTTCCAAAAGAAGTGACACCCTTGCCTAGTTTCTTCTACCGCATGCTGCTGATAAACAGCACTTGGTAACACGACCTTATCTTCTTTCAAGCTCAAAAAACCTGGATAGCCATCTCTCCATAAACAATCCCTACTCACGCTGCTTTGCTGTTACATTGCATTGTCTGAGATTTTTCAAAACAAGTTTTATGAAGTCAAATCTCATGGAATTGTTGCAGTCATTTGTGTGCTTGCAAGCCTCTGTTAATGACTGCTAATGGTTCCAAACCTGCCTCTGCTGAGGAATAAGTGTCAGCACTGCACAAGAAATGACCTGTCAATACCTGCTCTTGACTCAGCAATGCACACCTGGTGTGGAAGCTCTGAAGATCTCAAATTGTAATTTTTTTCACTTGTGGGCAATCATCTCATCATTGGAGCACATGACCCAGAGAGCCGGAGTTCCCTGGAATTTCTGCACTCTCAGCAGCAGTAACAAGGAATGTTCAGAAAGGATTTACTCTTGCATCAGCACTGCAGAAGGTTGGTGCCTTAAGGCTACACAGGCTAATACAATGACAGAGATGAGAGCAGGGGTACAAGAGCAAAATTTGAAGAGGACAGGCTTAGAATTCTGTTAAGATTTTACTGCTTCCATGAATGAGAGAAACCACTCCGCATGCATGAAAACCCCCTTAAGGCACATCCATCTCTTCCATTCACAGTCTGTACAACACTTTCTACTACCTGAAAAATTTAATGTCTGGTAGGATTCCCATTTGCATAGGTTATTAATCAAAAACAAAACCAAAAAAGTATTAGTCTTAACTAACAGTTATCAAAATGTTTTAAGAATAACTCACCCCAGAGGGTTTAAGGTCTGTGGCTGCTATGTTAGCTTTTTATCCAGTGGCCTTTTTTCCCCTTTACCCCACCCTGTTTCCAGCTGAACAATGTAGAGCTCCCCAAAGAGCTGAAGGAGTCTTCAGCATGACCGTGAAGTTTTACAGAAGCTCTCCCTGACTTTCTTACACAAGTTTCAAGAATTTTAAGAAACAACAAGGATAAAATCTCTCCAAACTTGGCTGAAAAACTAGAATGCACAAAGAAATAATTGGTATTAAAGTACTTCTAACCTACCCCTAATATTTTAAGTACTTAACAAGTGATATCCACTAGCTCATAAAAGTGTCATTTAGGGGAGTTTATAAACAACACTGTTTTGAACAGATGACAGACTGGGGAAGACCAATTAGTGAAAAGATTTTGTGGACTGATCATGCCACTTAGTTACTAGCCCTCAGCCACTCTTTGATCCCATTACTCTGTGCTGGCAGGCACACTAGGTCTGTATTACTGTGATGCTCTTCTTCATAACTCTGGAAATCACCATCACAGGAATGTGGAATTATTGCTGACTGATGACAGTTGTCTGCTTACACAGAATGGTTCTATAGCTCATCTTTCATATCCTGCTTCTTAAGGGCAATAGGTGGCTTTTAGCCTTTTCATGTAACAAAAGGTTCCAAATAATTTGGTTTTGTCTAAAATTAGCGCGCAATACATACAACAGGAAATTTGTTGTCCATTTGGCACACATTTTAAGGTTATTTTATCAATAAACTATGAAATTTTCAGTATTTAAGATTTGTTTTTATAGACAAACTTGAACACAGAGACAAAATTTACTGTAAATTCCAAAACAAGAGGAATGTATGTATTTTTCAGGAACACTTCACAAGTTGTGCCAAAGTCAATAGCTATTAGGTAAGGGAACTATATAGCTAAAGGGGACTTCTGAACACATTTCATCTTTTTCACTAACCACACTAGTAAATCAAAACTCAAGGATCAGACATTGCTATCAATCCCTGTAAAATCAAATTATGTGGTTACACTCAAACATCAACAGTTTGGTGCTGGGGGGGAGATGAATCATTTTTTCTACTCAGGGTGGACCTACTATCCCATGGTAGCTCTATGCCTCTGGTAAAATTATCAGTGAAATAGCTGATGGTATTTAAACTATCATTAAACTTCCAATTCACACTGTGGCCTATTCTAAACCATCGATTGCTTTGCTTGGGGCACAAGAACCATTTCCATGCTGGTGCTGTTCTCATGCAGACTGCTGTTTTGGCTAAAAAGCACTTCTACAAGTACAACTTATTATGCTTGGAGAACAAACCACAGTAACAGAAGCTGCATTTTGTAACAAGAGTAAGAAAAGGTGATACTGCTATGAGAGTACAGCTATACTGACTAACCCTCTTCTGCAGGAACAAAACTTAAGATGTGTATTTTGTGGTCCTCAGCTGCAACTGGTTTTTTTCTACATAAAACTAGTACTTGTTGCAATTTTTAAAGAATGTCCTTAAATCAAGTTATCTGATATGCATTTAGGTACTCTTAGTGAAATGAAGAGTGGCTTATTGCAATTTAAAATAAAGTCGTTACAACCTCAGTTTCTGTAAAAACAAAATAAGCAAAATTGATTTAAGCTTTTTTAAACTTACTGTAATTCCCTGATTTTGACCTTGATTATATGAATTCTGTCTGGAAAGTTATTTAAGTTAAATCAATGGAATATACATGTAAGCTTCATCTTGTTAAGATGATGCTTTTTGAAAACAGAAAGTTTCTCTTTTAGTGATATATTCTGCTAAAAACTTTGGGACTGTATACAGAGCAGCACTGTACACTTGGCTTTGGACAAAGAATTACGTTATTCTTCAAATAAACAGAGAACTGAGTGAAGGAATGGTGAAATACTTTCCAGACTTACTGTCAGCAACAGAAGTGAAAAAAGGAAATCTAGACATTTATAAAAGAGTGATTAAAAAATAATCTAACTCTAATTTAATCTGGGCAAGTAGTTCAACAGTATCACATACAACCACTCTCCTATTCCTTGTCAAATTTCCATTCATTTTATCTCATACATGAGAATAGAGACTAACAGGTTTTAATGGAAGGAAGGGGAAAGTAGCTTTGGAACTTTCTTTTTGGGAGCCTCTTCAGACAGTTCAAGTAAAAGGGCCCACTTATGCATTTATTATCTCTTACCTTCAACCCTTGTTTTAGAAACAACCTAAGCTGCCCTCAGGTAAAGGGTATGAGAACTGGCAGCACTGATCTGTTTCAGGCATGCCAGAGAAAAGCCAGTAATTCAATTCAACAGGCTAAACAATCTGAACATGAATGTGTTGGATTTTTAAGATGATTGTGTTACTGACCCTTCTTGATTAGTGTCCAGTTGCTGCCTGTGGCTAAAACCTAATGTAGAGGACAGCAATTTTCTTCTTAAGTATCTCTGTGGCTTTCTGTCCACAGGAATTTAGATCCAACTCTGGTGGTCTGAAATATAAGACTTGGTTACCTCCAAATCTCCTGTTAAATGAAAGGCTACACAAAATCCTGAGATATTTTATGCCCTCCCTATTAAAAAAAAAAGTTACCAGTGATAGTTCCTAGATTTGATTGAGGATTAATGATCTCCAGTTAGTTCATGTAATTTCTACCGAGAGGCAAAAAGGCCACAGAAAATGAACTGCCATAGGGATTCCTCAAAGAGTACATTGGAACAGATCTGGGCTGTACTGGCAGGATAGCTTTTTTGTGGTTTATACAGTTTGTTTTTTAGGAAAAAGTAAGACTGGCTGCAGTCTTGTACAGAAGTTTGTGTTGGCCAAGTCTGCTCTCAACACTGCTACATGCCAGCCCTGCTTTGTGAGAGAGGATGAGCACTCAAGTTGGAGGGGCAGTACTTAGCCCAAGATAAAAACCAAGTATTACCAAGTGAGGCATAGTATAAAACACAATTCAAATCCCAAGAAGCTGCAGACACACTCTACAACTGAACAGGAACTAAGAAAAAGACTGGAGAAATTTAATTTTGTTCCAAACTTTTAAAGGCTAATGAATAAACTTGAGATGGTCCTTATAAAAACAGCTCAAGACCTCGCCATCTTTGGAGATGGCTTTATGGCTTTCCCTCTGCTCTTCTCAAGGTAGCTAGAGTGACCACTCCAAAAAGTTTTCCTTTACCTCATATTTCATTGTAAGGAGAAAAAAACATTTTATAAACTTAGTAAAAGCTGCAAGTTATAATTTGTTACACAGCATATCACTGGAAATATTCCAAATGTAATTTCTCTGTGCAATATATTGTGAAGAGTCTTTTGGTGTTGGCTCCTTATGAAGTTATCTGAAGAAATTAACAGATAAAATCCTAATTAAAGAAACCGTGCATCTAAAGCATCTTGCACATATAAAAGTACTGTTTATAACATCATCTCAGCCACATAACCAGGATATCTCTGGATTCTTCTTCTGCTCTGTTACTACATTCCAGAAATAATTGGTGTAACTGAAAATAGAAACTTGCACTATAAATTGCAGAATTGTGCAAGATAAGTACTGCTGCAGTTCTGTTTCAGTACGAAAACAAAGAGGGCAGCTCTGGCTGAGGGGATCTCTTAACCCACAAGCCTTTCTTTTTACCAATGCCCACGAATTTGTTTGCTGGGAACATCACAGGTGGCTTCTGGTTGCCTGAGTCTGGCAAGGGTGGCTGTAAGGACACAAAACTGCGGAGGAACTGGAAGTCGCACAGAATATGTAAGAGGATTATCAGAGCCATCTGGGGTTCACAGGCGTCCAATATGCTTGTGTTTCATCACCTACAAACTCTTCTGTCTGAGAACATTGTGATTTTCTGCTTTCAAAGCCACAGAGTGTTGCTGACGAACTTCCAGGAATCTGTGTGCCGTGGCATGGGGATGACACGCAGTGTCAGTACTGGGACCCTGCCTAACCCATGCTGCTCGGCTGGAACTAAACCACAGCTTCAGACCAGCTTCTGCAACCCCCTGCCTCAAAGCACGATTACAGATGGGGGCAGAAATCAGGGAAGTTACTCAGAAATAAAAACATTAAGAAGGTGTTTGGTTTTCGAAAACCAAATTTCAGAGTTTACACTATATCAAGTTTTAAAAACTTTGAAAGTGTAGAAGAACTTGTTTCCCCAAGGACAAGCAAGCAGCTGCCTGGCCCGAGGGGAGTTCCTAGGAGGGCTGGCAATGGACCAGGCACTCAGTCTGCACACCAGCACCAGCCCAAGCACACTCCATGGAATCAGACAGCTCTGCTTTCTTAAGGGAAAACTCCCAGGAATGCATCCATCTCACTGGAACAACACAGGGCTGCTGTTCTATATATCTGGTAACATTCTTATTTAAATACTTCTTGAAATACAATTTCCTGCCTTTAAAACTGTCTTGAAACATACATATACCCAGACAGTTAAACAACTTTCAAATGGTATATAACTGGAAAATTTACCCATGAATCTGATGTATCCTTGCTTTCATGGAACAGAATTGTTTGCTTAGTCATATGTGACTAGTGAATACTGTGATGATTTGTGTTTAAAACTCATTTAAAAGACATACAATCTGAAATTTCAAACACACTTGAAATAAAAGTTTCATTCATAGTACAAAATCAAACTCTGTCAAAGGAACTAGTTCTTGATCTTTGTCACCTTGAAATATGTCTGGAACAGACATAATTTACTCCCCTGCATCTACATGGTTTTCCATCGCACTTACTTCAGACCACTCCGCAGAGAATCTTAGTAAGGACCTCTGCACAAGTTGGGAAGTAAGTTGGCTCCAATTAGGAATAAAAGGAAAGAATGCTCAAAGAAAGCCTCTCTGACTAGGAATATTTTGACTTTTAATTCTTCACTTTCATGGAGCAGGATCCCTCTTGATGTCCTGTCATGGTAGAAGGAGGGGTGATGGGAAGGCTCTCCACTTTGAAAACAAAATTATTTGCTGAGTTTCCACACCTGTGCTTTCCTTCAAAACTAATTCTCTGTTTTAGTTCCCACTTGCATTCTGTGTCTTTCTCTGTGGTGGGTCAGTCTTCAATTACCAGCAAAACAGCCTTTAAAAAACCCTCTATAGCAAGACATTTTGACACAAACTATAGTCAAAATGTCTAATAACATCATTAGCAGCACTGAGCAAGGTCTCTTCACATTCCAAATGAAAATTCACATTATTACTTCCAATTGAAGAGAAAAAGGGTATTTTCCTCCTGATGTTAGTAATTTCTCATATAAATTCAGCTATTTATATTCATTCCCCTATTATCTATCTTATGTCTGGTTTATACACAGTAAGGTACATTTCTTGAGTATAAGTTTTAATATAAAACCTCAAAGATTAATTTTCTAGTTTTAATTGTGTTTATCTGTATTTATAGCCTTACATACCTTTAATCAAGCTCTGTTTTTTATTTGATCTTTTCCCTTAAAGCATATAGGTATTTTAAAGGGCTAATATCAACTACTTTTTTTCCTGTAGAAAGAAGATGAAGCACTAACACTGTCTCCCTCTAACTCCTCCCTTTTCTAATCACTCTCAAAGGTATTTCATTCCCTTTTGAACCTCTACCCTTTGGTAAACATGTTGGTCACCAGGCAGAAGATAAATGATATTTAAAACCAAAAGTCACATAAGGCAGGAAGAATTATTAAAACCATCTGAAGGAAAAAAAAAAAGAGCTTAAAGCTTTTCTATGTCCTTCATTTTCTGGTTTATTGTAAGGACTGCTCGTATGGCATGGAAGCTACCTATGGGTTCTGCAGAAGCTCACAAATCCAAGTCCACAACAAGGCTTTTTACATCCCAAATGCAGAATGCAGAGGACAAGAACAGGCTACTCATTTTAGCACTGTGTGTTCTCACCCAGATACAAACAACAGCCCAAGGCAAAGCCAAACAGGACTAATAAGATTAGCAACCCATGCCCTGGGTTTTTTAAAACACAGTTTATTAAAATATTAATCTATTTTACTATGTTTGTTTACTTTCCCCATGTATAAAGGACCATAGTAATTTGCATCTGAAAGGACTACACTCAAAGTGGAACTAACTTCAACATCACATCAGGTTGCTCAGGAGCTGTGCAGTGAGTTCCGAGCATCTCCAGGGCTAGAGCTTCCAAAGCCTCCCTGGGCAGCCTGTCAGATGAAAAGAATGAAATGACAAGGAACCCAAACAGAAAGCCAGTTTGGCACTCTGAGATACACATATATTTCTGCAATATTTGGATTTCAATAAAACAACTCATGTTTCCTTCATGTTTTCTCTTCTGAAATAATTTTCATGTCAGGTAGTTGTTATTCTCAGTATATCTCAAATTATCAGACTTATACAACAATATTTTAACCTAGCTTCTTGGTTTGTTGAACGAAGCAGTCCCTTTTTTGACTTATTTTTAAAAGAATATTTGTGCTATATGCCTCTAAAAAGAAGAATATGTAAATACTTATATTTTTGTTCCTTCTCCAGTCTTTCACAGGAATATTGTAATAATGCAAACACTACTTCTTCCATGGATTAACACACTGAAAAAACTCAGAACACAGAGTCTATTACTTCTGCATATTCACACACCCTTTCTTTTAACGTGTTTGGTACAAAGCTGCCTATTCTCAGACACTCCAGCTAGTATTTTAATCAAAACAGTGACCACTATGCTTCATTTTAAGTCCCCTTTTACAAACTTCTATATTTTACTTATCACATAAGAAAGTTATTTTACCAAATTTGCTCAGTTCTTTATCTTTTATTTTCCAACTAAGCCCTTCGCCCCCCCTGCCCCGAAATCTGAATGCCAGGACACTTTCTCCTTCAGACAGGAAAAACATTATTGTTTTTCCCATTATTTCATATTGGAAACTCTTCCCAAGATCAAAACTGCTAAAAAAGTGAGCTGAAGGTTAAATGAAAACTTATCTGGCACCAACAATGGTCTGGTTATAGGCCAGGACAAGAAGCCGAAATCACAACGGCAATGAGCCCTGCAGTTAGTGGAGAGATGGTAGATAACCATCTACATTCTTATCCCTCGGCTAGATCTCACCAGCTCCTGAGAGCAGAAAAGAAGGTAGGACAAAATCCAACACAACAAGGGTTAGGTATGTCTCCAGGCCTTTAAATGTGGCTCTAGGTGGAGTAATTGGCTGAAGGGAAACTTTTGCCCCAGTCCCTACACTCAAGAGCATTAAAATTCTCCCAAACTCCCATTTATTTTTTCCTACTCCACCCAGAGCCCACTAGGTCCACTTCTCTCTAGCATTCTCTCACTCGTTTTCAACCTAGTATTCTATTCCTCTCAGGCCCACCTATTCCCTGTGTTTTCTCACCATAATACCCACTTGAGCTCCTCCATCCTCCCACAGAAGGAACACTATGATCCTCTGAGTTGATAGCCTCCAAATCTACTACAGGATTTCTAAGGCAGCTGCACTCCCCAGCCCCCATAATTGGCATGAAGTAAAAACAATGTATACAGAGAGCAGTTACCAGCAATCAATCCAGATGAGACTGCAGAGAAGAGAAATATTAAAAAAAAAAAAAAAAAAAGGAATGCTTATTTTCTCTGTGCTTTGAATTCCTCCAGAGGGAATGGTTCCAAGAAATTATGGGAGGGGAATTCTAAGTGCAGTAGTGTTCATACCTGCAGATTTTCCCCAAGGTTAATATGCTGACATGAAGATATTACCAAACTTAATTTGATAGCAATGACTAAATTAGGTGTCATCAAGTTTCTTTGTCCTCTGCCACACACACCTGCGAGTCAACACAATTAACGTGGCCCAGTGCTAAGGAGATGAACTCAACCAAGACTATGGTAGTGGGTGGGCACAGAGAAATGCATTTTAAAAGCTCTGGCAGCGCAAAACTATTTCCTTTGACAATACAGATACTCCCAATTAATTAGCTAAAATGAAGTGCCAGTTCCTCATTCAAGCTAAATGATTGTAGAGAACCCTTATCAGTTTTAATACTAAACACAGTTACAGAAGACTATCGCATACCATATGACAGGAGAGGCTTATCAGCTTTACCGAAAGGTACTGCAGAATCTAACCTTCTTCAGGGCTAATCCACTGAAACCTCATAGAAACCAGGAGGTCTCAGGAATTTCAGCTCCATTCAGTAGTGAGGATAAAAGCAAATATAGCAATTTTTAATCACTGATATAGGTTAGAAGAAGTCAAAACCAATCTCCCTGTTTCAGTTCAGAAGAGGGCGTAAGGTATTTGCTGGATTCTGTTCCCTTTAACGGACACGGTAACATGGAGGTGCCTCCATTACACAGAATGGATGCACAGACTTGGTTTAGTATTATCTAAGATGAGGAGCCCCAAGTACAAGTGATTTTTAATAAGCTTTTGAAAGTTTACAGACCTGAGTGGCATTTCCTTTGGCTACGGCTAACAGCTATGCATTATGGAGCACATACAACTCAAACCAGGTAATGAAGGTTTTTACTCTATTCATTTTGATGAAGCAGAGAGTTGAAAATATGACTTTAAGTACAGTTTTTCTTATTAAAAAAAAATAAAAACATAGAAAATTTTAGCAATCGTTGTTCTTTGCTTTAATGACCTCCTCTCTCCAAAAAAAATGACATAAAGAGAAAAATGACTACTTTTTCTTACTAAATAACATGGGAACCCATATAATACCTAGTCAGTCAATATGTCCCCTTAAAAAAATTTAAGATACTTACGGAGTCCAAACCTTCGGAAAGGCAGCAATTTCTTCTGGTGTATATTCATCTAACCTCTTGGGGACTGCACGTGGCTGAGGAATCTCTTGTAGAAGGTTCTTCTCTATATCTTCTGGAATAACCTGAGACACGTGAGAATAGTCTTAACTATCTGATTGTTTAACAAACAACACCACTGCCCACAAAGCCAGACCAAAATTTGTCAGTACTACTGCATTCGTCATGCTAAGTCTTTGACCTAAATACACCAATCTCACACATCTTGAATCTCACAGTTCTGTGAAATAATATGGAAAAAACCCACGTACATATACATAGATTAAAAAAAAAAGCAGTTTGATTTTTGTTTTGATTTACTTGCTTATGACATGAGTGCTATTGCTAACACTCCCTCTTCACCTCTACAGAACAAAAGGATGAAAACGTAACTGCATGACTACTCACATCTTCGGGGAACAGATGCAGCCTCTGCATCAGAGTTCTTCTCTGAAGGTTTTTTGGAAGCATTCTATAAACAGCCAGTTTAACAATCTGAGGAAAGGTAACATAGTAACAAATAATCAGAGAGGTTACCCATAACACGAAATAGGTTAACTGTGTTTCCCTCTGTCCACTCCCTAAATCATTGAACCTTTTCTTTGGCATCTTCTTTCAGGCTGAAGAATTCTGGCACCACATTCAGAAGGTGCTCTAGACTTAAGTTTTAAAAAAAGAAATACTTACTCCTCGTCATATAAACACTTATTTTAAGAGCCATGTAGAAAATTTCAGTTTAGAAAGTTAAGAGCTGTATTTAGAATTGTGGATGACTGCATATGATCATTCAACTTCAAAGAACTGAGAAGCTTGTGGTAACTCTGTATTGTATTGCACATTTACATACATATATTGTTTAGGATAAAAATAAAATACACTCTAACAAGTTTCCCAAGTGTTCCAAGCAACTACTTTAACAGTAATTTGCTGTGTTTAAAACAGTTATATAATTAATGCTTTGTACCTTAAGCAAAGCTGACATACCAAAATACTGCATTATGAACTTACTATTTATATTTACAATATATTCCCTTGCTATTAGTTCCAGATGAACAAGCTCACTTCTAAACATCAGGAACAAATAGAATTTGTATGTCTACTCTAGATGATGCTTATTGAAAAGTAAACAAATTTCAACAGGATTTTCTCTTGGAACCTAGTAAAGATGCCTTTTATTTAAATACAAAACACATTGTCATGGACTTCATCCAGAAGGGGAACATTTGTAAATGTAAAATAATGCACACAACTGTAGTAGACAAAAAATGTTTCATAAAGGACAGCAAAGCACTTAGAGCTAGCTCTACGTGCAATTTTCTAAGTAAAATGTTTGCTCCAGGACACCAGGATATAAACTAGTTCCAAATCAGAAACTACCCAGGCATGCCTACTGCAACATCAAGCTCAAGCCAATAAACCACACTGAAATGCAGGGCACTAAGCACAAACAAATCTCCTGGATATTTTCCAAAGTGTATTGAGCAAAACAGCTTCTTTTTATAAAATTAACTGAAGGAATTCAATTGAAATTTTAGAGACAATCACCGAGTTCCCAGGTGGAACCACGTTAAGATAAGATTTTCAGGTGTTATGCAGCCAGTACAATAATCTGTGGACAAATACAATAAATCAAGATGATAGGAGAAATATATCAGGTCATGCAGGTTAATATACAGTTTTGATACCTTCTCTAATAAAAATTAATAAGAACATATTAAAAACCAAAGATGAAAATGAATGCTTTTTAGGGATAAAAACTATTCATGCTTGTAAAGCAAACTATAATTTATTTAGGTCAGTATACCATGTGCTTAGACAAGGGCAAGACAAAGATAGAAAATGAATCTTTACTAGTTTGCTTCACCAAATACTAAAAATCAAGTGAGATACCATAACAGTAAAAGAAAATATGTAGATATTAACAGCAGCTCATGTGAACAGCCCTTTTATCATTAACAATTTTGATTTCATACGCTTATTTTCCTTTCTGTCCCGCATTTTTCCTTATTGCCAATGAAAGATCAAAACGCATCAGATCTAAACCAACAAATCCTGAGACTTCACAACACATTGCCTGTGGGGATTTTTTTTGTATCTAAAAATTACTTTTAACTTTAGATTGTGTTAGAACCAGTGTTGATTTCTTAGACTAATAAACTGTACATACACATGGTCCAACATATGAGCTCTAACCCACAGATACACAGAGCTAGTTATTTAATGATTTCTGTCCAACGAAAAGAGACTTTAAAATAATTTAATGAGCATGTTAAATATTTTATTTATTCAAGGAACCAATGTTCATGTTTGATTTTTGATCTTCCTCTGCAGCACGTGGCAGAGACATCTGCTGAAACAAACCAGTGAGGTAGAGCAGCTAGTCTATTTTGGTTGTAGATACTTCTGATTGGTGAATCTGTTCTGAATTTTTTATCTACATTACAAAAACAGCAGCTCAGTAGTAAAAATGTGCCTGTTAAATCACTCTGTAAAGAATGACTGATTTATATACTCAGGTTTTAACAATGAATAAATACTTTCAATGTTGTGTACAGTCACTGCAGTACTGACAGCCTCAGGTTCCAGCAAACTACCATGAAAACAGGACTTGAAGAATGGTAATGGATAATGAATGATCACAGACAATTGTATATTCAACAACAGTTTCTGCAGGTTAGTATCCTAAGGGCAATAAGCATACTCTAAGGCATGCTGTGGTACATCAGCTATTCTCTATGCTGTTTAAGAACTCATTTGCCTTTCTGTGCCCCCTTACACACGCAAGAAGTTTATAACCACAAGATCTGGAACAGAAAAATCAGTTCACATGAAGCACAAACCAGTTTTTTACTGCCAGGCAAACCACAAAACGACAGAATGCTTTGGTTGGAAGGGACCTTTTAAAGTCATCCCATCCAGTCCCCTGCAACGAGCAGGGAAATCTTCCACTAGACCAGGCTGGTCAAAGCCTCACCCAGTCTGGCCTTGAATACTTCCAGGGATGGGGCATCTACAACTTCTCTGGGATGTCTGTTTCAGTCTCATCACCCTCACATAAAAAAAATTCTTTTTTATTTCCAATCTAAATGTCTTTCAGTTTAAAAACATCACTCCTTGTCCTGTCACTACAGGCCTTGATAAAAGATCTGTCCCCACCTTTTTGTAAGCCCCCTTTACATACTTGAATGGCCACAATAAGGTCTCCCTTGAGTCCTTTCTTCTCTAGGCTGAACAATTCCAACTCTTTCAGTCTCTCCTCACAGGAGGAGTGTTCCATCCCTCTGATCATTTTTGCGGTCCTCCTCTGGACCTGCTCCAACAAGTCCATGCCTTTCCTGTGCTGGACATCCCAGAGCTGGACACGGTGCTCCAGGTGGGGCCTCACCAGAGTGGAGCAGAGGGGGAGAATCACCTCCCACACCCTGCTGGCCACGCCGCTTTGAATGCAGCCCAGGATTCTGATTTACTGCAAGGTCATTAGTCCAACTACAGAACAGAAGGCTAAACAAGGCGCAGGACACAGAAGGTAGTGCTGGAAAAATTCCTTCATTGTAACTTCTGCCTCAAAGACTCTTCTACAAGCCAAAACAAATTCAAACCCAGCTACTGGAAAGACCAAGTTTACATCCAACTTCTTGCCCAAAATTCTGCCTACAGCCAGAACTTCACTTTCACTGGTGTGGTGACAAGTCAAGTCTGTAAAGCACAGGCTTAAGTGAAGTTGTACAGACTGTGTTTGCACCTTGGGTAAAGTTGTGTAAAGAAAAGGCAGATCCAACCAGCAATGCTTGCAGGGTGTTAAGTAAGTAAGGGCTCTTCTGTTACCTGAACATGCTCAAGTTTTACTAAAAACAGACCAATTCTAAATAAAAAAGTATAGAATTGCAAATTGGCTACTAAAATCATGCAAAACCCAAACTCGCATTCAATTCCCTGAAAACACACATCGGAACATGCTGTTTCTTTCAGAAATTAACAATAAAAACTTTTTATATGCTTGTAATACACTTCTAATAAAAGATAAACCTTATTGCTTTCTATGTGATTATGCTTACTTTCAGCTATTAAAATAGCAAGAGTTTAATTTTACATGAAATTTTAAAAAGCTGGTGATTTCTGTGGGATTTCAGACTGGTAAAAATGTCTACCCACCCACACGTCTCACTGCAACCTTGATCTCACTTTGAAATTGTTAGCACAGCTTAACAGTTTATTTAGTTATTTATGGACTCCCACTGCCTCCTCCCACAGTCCTTTATCTTTAGGACTAGCAATGTGTAAAATTCCGTATATCATACCTACTCCTAAACACCATGACATGTTCTCCATCAGGTAAAGACATCCACCATCAGATGCACACAGCCATCCTAGTGTTAGCATTTGGAGATTTCTGTACTACTGGAATGCTGTTCACCCAGGTTTTTTTTAGTTACAAAGTTCCCACTGGCTCTAATTGCAATTGTCATCTTGAATATTGCAATACCTTTTTCTTCAGCTTGGCTATTTTATACACTCACAGCACAGACATGCTCTTAATAACATAGTTATATGACATTATTCTTTTAGTTTCCAATTTAAAGGGCTAATTAGAAGGAAAGGAATCTGAAGGCAGCTCTACTAAAACTGTTGCACTATCAGTCCCTTGCAGCACATTAATACATTTTATGAGTACAAATAAATTAAAATATATTGATTTGAAACACTGTGAGGCTTAAACATTTCCATTTTTGTGACAGGCTTTGGCTTACGTGCAAACTTGTAGACTATGTCTGATGGAGACAAGTTCTGAGGAAGATTCTTTGCCAGTTAAAACATACTTTAAAGATGAAAATCAACAGAGTAATACCACTCCTAGTACAGAGAAACACAAAATAATTGGCTGATTTTCCAGAAGAAAGTCTACCCTAACAGCTGAATTAAGTCCAATAATCAACAGGAAGCAATTCTAGAACATGGGAAGGACACAGTGCTACAGAGAAAACAAAGTGATTAATAACAAGGCATACCAAAATAACTGTAGAAGGATTTCAAGAGATATAGCAGCTACTTGGAGGTACAGTTTGATACCACATCTTCCTTCTACCAGTTCATGGTTTTCTGTTCTGTATACAATATTGTTCTCTTCAGCACACGTTATAAAATATAACAAAAAGAACTTTCTCTTTCTACCTTTGACAGTTGTACAAGTAGCACAGTAACTGAATGTACTCAATGCTGCCATAAGAATCATTTGGTCACAGACAAATAAACTTCCATGCACATGCATGTCATTTGGCTTTCCACTGCTGTTTAGCACTTAACAAAAATGTGGAAGTTTAACGTTTTCTTTAAATTATTAACTTGACTCAAAAATAAGGAACTAATAAAGACTTTTTAATACAAGCATTTATTTCTGTGTACTATGAAGAAAACGACCACGTCAGCTCTAAGACTTACTCAGATCACCTAGAGGTTTCAAGACAACACGTTTCAAGATAACATGTTCTCCTCCCCATGCAAAACTAACCTGTGTGCCTACTAATCTAGACCCTGAAGTTTTGCTCTACCTAATTAAAAAACATTACTCCCTAGTAACAGAAAAAAATGCTATACATCTAGGGTTTCAGTAACTGACTTCTAGCATGTGCATATTGTCTATCAACCATCCCTTACTGATGCAAAGAAAATATGTTCTCAAATACCAACAGCAAGATTTAACTGTGCTTTCTGTCTGAGCTTTTCTTCAAAAGATCATTATTAGGCAGATATAATGGCAAGTCTAAACGTGCAAGCGGTTGCTAAAGGGCATTCAAAAGGAGAATTAGAACATTTTAAACCCCTTCATATCAGTGCCAGCAGCTGAACAAACCAAAACCCTGACACCCCGGAGGCTCCCTCTGGGCACATTTCCATAGAGCTACTCTGCTTCACTTAATAATCTTCCCTAGCAGGTAACATTCATTCTGAACAATTATTGCCCATTTTTTCTCTGTCACAGGCAATACAGCCTCTGAATACTGCAAAGGTCAATCCTCTCACTGAGCATTTGGTCTTAGTCAAAAGTAATTTCTTCTTTTTCTTTTCTAGGGTCGAGTTTCTGATGCAGTCAGGAAAAAAAAAAAAAGAAAGCAAGCTTTGCCTACCTTTCAAATCAGAAATCAAAGAAAAATCGATTGAAAACTGTCCTCACAGAATTACTATCTACTTCAACAGATTAGATCTGACAACATTATTTTGCAGGCATTTAAATGAAAAGTCGTAAGATTTTTCCAGGAAGGTTTTTCAAGTAATCTTTGCTCCCTCTCAAATCGGAGATTTAAAACTACATCTTTTAGTCTTTCTGTATCAAGTACCTAGAAGTCTGAATTGTGAAATTGTGAAAGTGCTGGTCTTACGACCATCAGCAGTTTTCTAGCTAAATAAAACTTCTGCAAGTTTTATTTTAAAAAGCCAAGAAAATCCCAAACCTCTATGCATTCCAAACACCTACACCTCAAATCAAAAGGTTTACTCATTTCCTTTATTTTCCAAAGATTGTCTTGGCAAAGAAAACACACCAAACATTTCAATCAGATTTATTTTAGCAACCTCCAATGGAAATTAATGCTGCCTGCCCACTTATATCCTAAGGGATTATTCCTGCCATACAGAATATGAGTATTATATTAACCTGAAGAACAGAGTGGCTGTTTCGAACTACAGCAACAAAATTTCATGGTGCACCTAAAGAACATATTTAATAGTTTTGCTTATGGGTGGTCCAAGACCTTTGATTCAACCTAAGTCAGAGAAATGTGAACAACCTGGATTTTTTTCTTCAATAAGCACTTCTTAAAGTAGCCCAGCCAACTCCAGTAGATGAGTGCTATTCTCCAGAAGAGCAGACAACTGAAAACACTAGAAATTTTAAACTGATTCAGAGACACTCCCCTCCTCATGCCTCCCAAATGAACTCACAAGTATTTAAGGTAAAAATGTGCTAGACTATGTACTTTTGGTATCTTTTTGTCAACACACTAATTTTCACCCTTGCATAAACCCAAATTTTTCTAAAGTGCTGAAAACTTAGCAAAATGAACAAGGAACTTTAAGCTCTATACAAAACATCAACTAAGCAGACTGCTTTTTGTATTCACTGCCCCATATTAACATAAAATGTTAACATTAGCAGTGGAAAAAAAAGTAGTATTTTTCCAATCTCAGGCACAAAAATATACATTTGAGATCCAACACTTACGATTGGACAGGTGAGGTTTTTTATTCCTTTCAACAAAGAAGAGAAGTCATGGATTACAAATAGTTGCCATGAGAAGCTTTCAAGACCTGTCTGGATAAATCCCCAGCAGCCTTATCTGACCTAATAGTTGACACTGCTTTGAGTAGGAAGTTGGACTAGAGATTTCCCGAGGTTCTCTTCCATCTGAATCATCCTATGGTCTTCTGAAAAAGGCACATGTAAATTCAAATTCAGCACAATCCCTCTGAAGCACTAACTACCACTTGCAAGGAATGTAAAGCTCCCAAGTTAGTTAAGAGAGATAAATGAGGTCAGCCCCCATTAAGTGAGAATATCAGATCATCAACCTTGGTAGTACCCTAGGGAGGAGCTAGAAATGATCAGGGATGAAACTACAGTAACCTTGTCTAAATTCTGACAACTATACTTACAGCTTTCAGCCTCCCATGTAAGCATAAACTATAGCATTTTGCATCGAATTACTCATTATAATCTTTTAAACTAGCCATCAGATGTGAAACAGGTTTTCCTAAGACACTCCGTATACTAGAAACAAAACTAACAGAAAAATATATATCTTGGGGATTTTTATGTTTGAATGTACATATAAGTAAAGACAGTGCTAAGCATTAATGCAGTCCTACTATATACACACACACACACTCAGGAAGTCTTAGATAAACTGAAAATAGTCAAATCCATTGCAAAATCTCTATGCAGCACCAGGCAAGATTACAACATCCTTTTCTGTGGAAGTAGTCTCTTCCCTTAATTTACTGCCTTAATTTCTGTAACAGCACTGTTTCCAAAAGCAATGATGACTCCTCTAATGAAGCACTACCAGGATGAATTAGCAGGAGTCTGTAAGTCCAGTCCAAGGGCAGAGAAAAAGCAGTAGCCTCCAGGGTGAAAGTAACACTCCACAAAACGAAGATTTGGATGCCATCGGAAGATACAGCCTACTTCCTACAATCTTCCTAATTCCACTGGCTTCACAGGAACTGAATTTAACGTGCTTAGAAGAGAAAGGAAGTGAAATAAAGTGATTTATAAGTCTCCATAATAACTATGTGTCATTTAGATTATGATATGAAGATCCATATGTTACTTAGGCTGGCATTGTTCTCTTTGCAGTACTCCTTTTTCAGGTTTTAAAAGCTAGTGCTAAAAATAAAACCTGTTAATAAAGCATTATCATAATTTCCATTTTTGTCATATCTCAATGCATTTCACACCAAAACAATTCAACTAGTAAACAAATGCTTTGAGCCATAAAAACCTGTTACAGCTACACATACAGAATGTCTCTTGCCAAATTACCACCCACTACTACTAACTATGATAAAAACACATCTGAGATATCTTTATGAGAGAGGCAACTGAATGCTTCATCTTCAATAGAATGAGAGAGTTAATTGCTGAAGACTCTCCACCATTGTGTTAAAATAATAGTGTCTGCTGCTAAATTAGACCAAGACTTGAGCCACATCACCATTTGCTGAGCCTTTGTCCAATATGCTTTAGTTTTTGGCCATGCATTTAATCCTCTTCTGTCTGCAGAGAAATTAATCTATGAGTCTGGCAAGAAAAGAAGTATTTCAGAACGAATGCCAGAAGGTAATTTAGAGAACATCCAATTCTCATGCCCTAACAAGTTGTGTTATACTGCCTCCCAGTGCTCAGCATCTGCCTGAAGCTCAAATCAGCGAGGTTGAAGAATCCATTTTAGACATAGAACTATCAGTAACTCCCAAAGGAATCAGAACTATCTCAGAGGCTGTTTGCAAAAGCATTTGTTTTGAAAAATTCCAGACAGAACATTATATGGAAATGTAGGATTTAGTTTCACTTTATTTAAAGAAGTTATGACAGTAAAAACAGAAACCTGGCAAATTCATATGGTGGATCACTTTTTTATTAAGTACTTGCACTTGTATAAGGCAGACTTGGGACAAACCAAGATTTCCAAATCATTGATAAAACCCAGGATTTCCAAATCGTTGATAAAACCCATGAATTTTACAGCAGACAAAATTTCTCTAGGTGAAGGAAGAAACACTTTTATATTTTATATATAAAGTGATCCAAATGAAAGCATTTCAAAGTCAAAATTGAACATGAATATCTATTAATCTCTGTGGGTCTTGTAACGTGCTCTGAAACATTAGTACTTAGAGAATTCAGTCCTCCAATGCTGTCCATTCAAAAGTAATTTCATAACGGTGTAAATCAACATGCCACAATGTTCGTATCTGGCTGCCTACTTTTTTAGTCAGTACAAACACATGAACACTGCATTTCAGAAAATACAACAGCCTAACACAGACAGTAAAGAGGCTGACGTTCAATGTAATCACCATTTCCATTTCTTTCACAGACCATGAACACACAGCATCACAGAAAAGATTTAAAAAAAAATCATCACTTAAAACTTACCGTTGAATTTCACTGAGAAAAAGAGGCAGATGCACTTTCTAACTTTTTTAAGATTAGCGTTATTCTTGCCGGCTCTTAAAAAAGCAGTAGGGTCATTAAGCTGAAGTACAGCTTAGCTAACTCAAACTGGAGGCAGCTCGCTATGAGAAAGGTCAGACCCCTGAAACTAAAAGGAAGTAAATAAGTGAAAAATTAGTGAAGCAAACAAGCTTGATTTGCTCCTTTGGATAGCAAGGAAGAATGACAAAAATACACAACTTACAATCTAACCCTGAAAACATTGTTTACAAAAATGGTGTCACAAGCCAAGCTTCTAAGAACTGTTAGTAGAATGTTTGTAATTTAACTTCAGATATGCAGATAACTGATCCCGTTTGTTTAGGGGAACTAATTAACTGGAAACCAACCAGTTTCACAAATGAAAGAGAAGAAGGGAAAAACACTTACAGCAGTTGGATCCTTCAAATGGAGCTGAGTTGCTGTCACTTGTTTGAAACCACCAGGATAACTATAAAATGAAAAAAAGACATACAAGCTTAATTCTACACACTCAAGCACGATGTTAACACAAGTATCACTACATCTTGAACAATGGTGTAATGGTATTATAGGCCCTCAAAAAAGGAAGTTGTTCTCACGAGGCCAAAAGCTGTGTCTTACTTATCCTGTCAGCTATCTATTTCAACACCATTTGTGCTTTATTATTTATCCACTTGAGTATGAAAAAGCTTGTGCTTCACAAGCAGATGGGTACATTTTTAAAACTGCTTATTAAATACACCGTAACAGCGAAAGAATACAAAAGAATAAGATATGCAGAACTCTGAAATGTTTGCAGATGATCAAGACTCACAACCAGTCTGTGGCTGACATAAGAGACATCCATTTTGAACTGTATTTATTATTTTCTTGCTAGTCTAAATAAACCTTAGCAAGACTTGGCATATCTACAGTAAAAAAAATTTTAGTTTTACTGCAATGGATCCATCTTTCTAAAGCCTATATGACATGTTGAAGCTGCACTAATTCAGATTTATGCATAAGCTTTAAATGAATGATAACATGGAGTAAGAAATTACATAGAAGTCAGGTAAAGCTAGGTTTCATCTTGACTGAATTACATTATTAGGAATCAGCCTAACTGAAATTAAAATAAGCCCAGGATCATGAAGGCATGTCCACTAAGCTGCATGGACTTAAATATTAGTTTTAAGTGTACAGTTCTTTTTACTTATTCAAACTTAGGTACTTATGCAAGTGCTTTGACTTACATGTTAAGTTTTTACAGAAAATTTTAAGTCATAGGGGAGGTGGAGAGGAAAAAAAAGCACACAGTAATTTCCATCAGCTCTGAACAAGAATTTCTCAGCAATTCAGCAATTTCAGGATTGCACCATTAACAGAAGCAAATTAGCTTTCTCAATGTCATTTACTCATCTCCCAACTGGATACCCTGTGACACTTAAGAGATTATTATGTAGTATCATTGTATAAAATAGGAGCACTGAACTGATCATCAACACACTGTCTGTAGTTGATTATTGCACTCTCTACTGTAAACAAGTTGTCTGCCAGAATAATATATTTTTCACTACTGTATATAACAATGTACTGTACATCAATACAGCTTGAGAGCATTTCATTTTTTAATTGTTTTCCCAATTTTTTTTTTCATTCTCTGATTCAGTATTTACTGTTAGGTAAATAGGTTCTGGTAGGATAAAGTAATTAAAGTTGGTGACTATATATATATCTATATATCTATATATCTATATATATATAACTATCTATCTCCTAAATGTGTAGTGCCAACAGAAATATCTTCTATTGCACAGTAAACAGAATAGTCCAGATCATTGGGTCCAGAGGTTAATACAAGACACAACTTTACCCACCAAATCTGTTAACTTACTCAATTGTTCTGACTACTTTTGAGTTGGATTATTTCCCTAGCAACATGCACTGGGTATTAAAAAAAAAACAACTAAAAGAAAGAAAAGAAAGAGAAAGGAGGAAAAAGGTTTACATCATTTTAAACACTGTAACACATGCAAACAAACAAAAAAACGCCCTAAAATTTAAAGCAGGAATTCCCTTTTAAAGCAATATGCTAAAAAAGACTTCAACTACTAGGAAAATATGACATTAAATTTACCATAAGCTCATTACCACAAGCTTTATTTACTATAAATCTTACCCAGTATGTGAAGAGTATACTTTCTGTTCCCATTTGTTACCAGAGAAGGCAATATGTCTTGTATTTATTATGACTACATGATCTCCACAGTCATCTGCAAGGTAAAAATAAGTGGAAAATATTAAAGAAAACCACAGAGGGAATCAACCAAAATAACAACTATTACGTGTGCAATACATACATAGTGGCATAAAAATACACCTTCCATAAAACTGAAATTTAAAGATTTGAGCTTTTTGAGTCACACCATCCAAATCAGCATTTAAATACCAACCTTAATTATTATTTTTAGTACTATCAGGTTAGAAGGTGGGTAAGCAGGTAAAATACCATCAGGCCAGATGACTAAACAAGTGCAATAACTCAGCTAAGATCTGGCGATGTGGCTTACACGCAGATTTTTATTCTATTCAACACATTATGCTGCATATGCACCTATATTTAAAAAAAAAACCAACTCCAGGAAAAAAAAAAGGTTAGTTCCAAATGATCCTAAATGTTATTTTTACTTTTTCATAAAAACAGTATCTGTGTTTACTGAAGGGCTGAATATTTTGCGTAAGTAAAGGGCTGAATATTTTGCGTAAGTAAAATACTTCTATTAAATACTTACACTCTCAGGCTAAAAGAAACAAAAATACTGCATTGAGGGAAGTGGCGGGGGGGAAAAAGCCCTAAAAACATCCCCAATAGCTCTGTTGGGAAAACGCCCACATTTCCATCTATCAAACAGAAGTGAATGTTACACCATATACACGCATGTTTAGAGTTACATCAGCAACTTTAACATCAAAAGTTCTTTAAGTGCAAGGTTTATAATCTATCACCAACACCCTGCCAGAAACAGTTAATTTAATAGGTCTTCTGTACGAATAAAGTGCTAACAAAACCTGTATTGTCTCAAAACTCCCACATAAATAGGAGAAAAGATGTAGTTCTTAATTTCAGAAGTAATGATCTTGATCAGCTGCATAAGCTATAACCACCCATTCAACTAAAGAGAAAATGATCTGACTGAAGTTCAGTCTCATTTGCGTCACCACATTAGAACACAAGTATTTGAAGAGGCTCACTTGATTAAAACATTTTTGAGTAGGTAACAACGCAGGGCTTAAACTGACCATGCATTTTTTATAGGAGCACGTAATTAATCAAAGCAAGTTTCACACCTTAAGTTTTTTATTATTTTTTAATCTTGTGTTCTGTTAATGCTCCACTTTCAATTACAGCTGAAGTGCAAATGCAATTTACACATCTTCGCTGCTGCAGCCTTTCACTGCTGACAGCTCAGTCCTAAAAATACTGTATGTTTACATAAATATCAGGCAACTGACACTGGACTTTGTGACTTTTTGGTGTTTTGGTTGAGAAAATGACACAATAAGCTCATCTTAGAAAATTTCTCCCAACAGTTTTCTACTTGCACAAACACTGAAATAACAAGTATTAATATCAAATTAAAAACAAAACAACAAAAAAATTCCCTTGATGTTATTCTGTCCAAGGAGCTGTTATCTCACAGACACTAAAATATTTGTTAGTTCAAAAAAAAGAAGCAAAAGCAGCGTCAAGTACATCAGCCACAAGTTCCTGCATACTTTGCTCTCCTACGTCTCAGTAGCAGTAACCAACCCATTGGTGTCAACCTGTGTAAAGCAATTAATACTGATTTGAAGAATATTTTAAACAAAATAAAACTGTCCTTGAAATACGTTCCAAGACTTTATAACTTCATAGACATAAAAGTATCGAAGTTCTTTCGCACAGGGCAACCAAAACATTTTCCTCCCGGCATCCACTTTATTTCTCAAGACAGCCGTAAGTCTCCAGTGACATCTTGTGGATACAACAAAATTTGCAACAGCAGGACTCCGAAATTCAAAAGCCTTTATTTACAACACTACAAATCCTACCTCCTACTGTGAAATAGATAGAGTATAATTTTACTATGTACACTTCACATGTATGAGCCAACTTCAAGGCTTCCTTTATGTTTCAATAATGTCTCTGGAAAAATTTGCATGAGTATTACAGGAAACACTGTACCAGTGGTGTGAAAGATCAAGTGTTTATAATTCATAAAACGCTTATCCCCATGAGACAGGCTCTACAGCATTAAAAGTAATGAAAAGATTACAGATACATCTTTACAGCTGAATCTCTAATTCGCAGAAAAACAAAATGATGGTTTTATTTTAACAAGGTACCTTTCAACAACGATTGTTTTCCATTTAAGAATCAGATAGGTCCCAGCCTCCTCATCACAGAATGTGAGGCAGGAAGGAACCTTTGAAGGTCATGTCATTCAAACCCCATGCTTAAAGCAGGACCAGGTTTAGAAAATCTCCACAGATGGAGACTTCAAAACCTCCTGGGCAACGACTTCCTGCTAACTCTCACAGTAAAAAGCATCTTATCTGATGTTCAGCATATCCTGTGTTTCAGTTTGTGCCCACTGCCTCATGAAAACAGGACTTCTTTGCACCTTGTTTAGAATGAAGCACTCCAAGACTGTGGTCCGGTGCACCTAATGAAAGGTAGCACTCAGATGTTTCTTTATATGCACTGTGAACTAAATCTTTACATTTAAGATCAACAAAACATGTTCTGAGGTTTTTAAGAAAATGAAAGAACAACCCACTGTAATTCAGCTACTCAAAATGAATTATAAATTCATAACATCCTTTAAACGTATTGGTAAATAAACAACATTAGGTTGTGGAGGGGTATAATGGAAACAGATGAGAAAGAAAACCAATTAATTTATAATTTATAAACAACTGAGAAATGTAACCTTTTACATCAGACTTGATTTTAAAACTGAAATTGGAAGAAACACGCATGCGAAGAAAAACGAATTTGCTTTCATCCACTGCAATACTCACTTAGTGCATGATAAATAGGTTTATGTCTGCCTTCGAGTCTGATTACCGTGGCAGCTGCTATTTTTCCTGGGGGCTGCATCTTCGCATCGAGGAGGTACCAGGCTCTGGCAAAAGTAGCCCATTGCTGAAAAGAAAAAGGGTCAGTACTTATCATAGGAAAAGCTCACACTACCGTAATCTATCTTCCTCAATTAAATCAGCAGTTCTTTTACACGGAAAAATACTAGAGGAAATACTGATATTTAGCACCACCCCCTTCAAATAACCTTTAAATGGAGGGAGCACTACGATACACCCACTGCAGTGCAATGTACATGTGTAACACCACTGAAAGGGCACCGGCCTTGAGGGCTTTGTTTCAAAAATGCAGATCTCCCGCTGCAAGCTTCCATTATCGCTACTTGAACCGTTAACATCGCTGCAGGATACTCAACGCCCAAGGTCTCCTTCCGTCCCGGTGGAGGGCACGGCTCCCCCACACGCAGCTCTGGGACCGCGCACAGGCGGAGCCGCCGGCCGCGGGAGCCCCTGTCCCCCAGACATGTCGCACACAGCGGTTCCTGCCAGCGGGACCCTCAGGACGGACACCGGGGGCAGCCCCGGCGCGCTCCACTGGCGGCCCAGGGCCCCTCCGCGCCCGCCCCCTCCCTCCCGGCCCCGCGGTCCCGTCCCGGAGGCAGCGAACGGCAGCCCGGCCCGCGGGCGGAGGCCGCGCTCACCTGGGCCGCCCTGCTGTAACTCGCCATGCCGCCGG